>OW679197.1:13834985-14019103 GCA_940337035.1 Agriotes lineatus
GCAAACATACAAAGAGAGCACCGATTTTATGTTATAGATTGCCAAAAATGAAACCTGTAGACCAAAGAATAGGAATAAACTTGGGACACTTTTAATATACTAGCAGACCTAGAATTCCCTGATGACATCATTCTGATAACGTCCAAAAGACAACAAATACAGACCAAAACAAATAAACTAATAAATGCCGCAACCGAAGTAAGACTGACAATAAATGAGAAGAAAACAAAGCTACCAGCAAGGAAAAGCCTAGACGACAGTAAAAAAATTGTGTTGCTTACGGAGTATTGTTTGCAGCCAGAGTGGCACCGACCAAGAAATAACAACTACAATAAATAAAGCACAAAATGCATTCAATATACTTAGGAAAACATGGTCAACTGAAAATATCAATAGGAAAACCAAGATTTGATTATTCAGATCCAATGTAAAAAGTGCTCTCCATGGAGCAGAAACATAGATGGAGACCAAAAGAAATATAAGAAGACTACAAACTTTCGTAAACAAATACCTCCAAACAGTATGTAGAATATTAGAAAAAGAAAAGCAGGCAGACCAAGAGAAACATGGAAGAAAAGAAATATAGAGAAAGAATTGGAAAAACTAAACGTTACCTAGAAGAAAACGAAAAAACGAATTCCTGCGTTGCAGCTATATTTAACATAACACATTTATTCGTTGCTCCTTTTTGTATCATACAACCTTTATCCTGTAATTGTTAGACCCCATTTTTATCAAGGATAAAGCCTGCATTATATACAAATTATTACTTCTATATATTTCCCAGTTAAAGCAAAAACCAACAAAATTTTATTTTTTTAAGGTGCTCATACTGTATACATATATTGTGTATGCAAAATATGACTTCTTCACCATCAGACCCCTCCTGCCAGCCCAATATCTCACCTCCAACACCCTAAGCATATCCAGATTATCCAAGCAAAGTAAAAAAAAGTAAGATTTGGTTGATTCTATAAATTTTGGAACGATTTTTTTTGCATCTTGTCATCTAATTCTGATTACTTCAACATCAGACCCCTACTGCCAGCCGAATATCTCACCTCCAACACTCTAAACATCAATCAAGAATTTATTCTGAGACAGCATTGGTATAATTGGTATAAATCGTGAAAAACCATACTAGTTCAATTATTTTTTTACAGCAGATGCTACCAACGGAACTTTAAAATTAATTAATATCAATTAAGATCTCACCAAAATATAAACAATACATACCAGAGGTAATAGAACCGCCGTCAGACGTACTGACATCGTTAATCAATTCTTTCTGGTAGGTGCAATCAAGGGTAAAAGTGTGCTCGGAACTGTAAGTTTCATTCAGAGCATTTTCCTTTTCAACAGACACATTCTTTTTGTAAATTTTACTAAACGTAGTGTCAGCTGTCCGTTTCAAAAAACCCTCTGGGGTATCCGAATTGAGACTGCTGCTACTGCCCGTGAACGACTTCAATAGTGGAGGATCGCAATCTTGCAGCATGTCGTCCGAATAATCCTCGTCCCGAATTTCCCTCAAAACCGGATCGTTTTTAATCATGCTACTTTCCATCAGGTTCGTAAACGTCGAAGAGCACATGGAATTCACTAAACTAGGTGGCGACATGTTCTGAAACGAGTCCACGTCTGGAGCAGCGGCTACAATTTTATCAAATATGCTACTGCTTGTGGGTTGTGAGAAATCAAAGGTTAGTGGTGGCTGCGATTGCACTGGTACGGAATCACTTTCGGGAATTTCCAATTCTGAAACACTTTTGAATCGACTTGCAAAGGGCGATGGACTGTTTTCAACTTCATCAGCATATTTGTTGGTGTCTGAATCTATACTTTTATCCATTTTAAAATAACCCTCGTTGTACATTTCAATGCTGGGCCGGTTTAACCGCTTCTTGGGGCGTGTGAACGTCCGCGAATCTATACTTTTTTTCGTATCTAAATTTGGTGCTTCGTGGACTAACGGCATGTGACTAGAGCGGAAGCTTGAATCTTGTGCACCCATGCTGTCCTGGTATAACCAATGCTTTAAGTTTTTAACGTTGGAGTTTTTTGTTGGAGATTCATAGAGCCTAGAATGCAATGATTAACATGCATTTTTGCTTAATTAACGATATGGTGCTACGTACCAAGTTTCATCGTTGGAAAACTGTATTTTATTAACGTCAATTAGATCACCGAGCATGGAACTATGGAAGTCTTGTGAAAGACTGGTTTTGCTACTCCAGCTGTCTTCAAACCCTCTTGGAAAGGCCCTTACGAGTGATAGAATGTCTTGCAGGTCTTCTGACAGATCCATTATTTTTACAGTTATTTTTGTTGATTAACAAATACCAAATTCCAGAACAGCTGATCATGCGACGTTTTTAAGATATTTACAGCTGCACTACCAAATCTGCAATTAAAGGCGTTGTTACTGGATGCATTTATTGCTGTTTGGGCACCATATACCTACAAATAAATAAACACAAAACACACAAAATTTGAGACTTAAGTATTTTTAATCGACCATTGGCACTTTCAATTCCGGATATACAGGATGCCAACATAATCGGCAACTGTCCGTTGTTAGGTGCTGCCAAATTAATAGTAACTTTAAGCAGAGACGGACTGGGGGGCCGGGCGATCAGGCGCTAGCCCGATGGGCCGGTGGTTGCGGTGCCCGGTGGTCTGCTGGTTAATCACTCAAATCACTGTCACATATTAACATGTTACAATTTCTTGAAGTATGAGACAATTATTTTCGCGATGTTGTTCAAAAGAATTTTTATGCCTCTATCAAAGTACAGTCGTGTGCAAATAAATCTGGGACAATGGTTTTTTCATATGTAGGTTGAGTTGAGAATTGAAGAATATCTTCATGGATTTTCTGCTACCAGAAAGAGCTACATTTTCATTTACTTGTCAAAGTTTAATGGAACTCTTTCTGATAGCAGGAAATCCATGGAGATATGCTTCAAATCGTAACTCAATTTACATATGAAAAAACCATTGTCCCAGATTTATTTGCACACGATTGTACCTATAAATATCAGGTATAAATTCCTTGCCAGAATACCGCATGGCAGAGAACACTTTTCTATCCCTAAAAAAAGTTTATCGAGAATTTCTTAAAACTGAAGAGTTTATAAATAAAGTAAATAAGCAATTTTTTGAGAATGAAATTCCGCTAGACGAAGAAAGAGATGTGCATCCACAGAATACGAAAAAAAATATTTCACGACGAAAGTTGCAATGAAGCACCACAAAATCTAGCTATAAATAACCAATTGAAAATAGATTTTGAATGCTTTTACCCGTCACGTTTCTCTTTCCTTCAAAACCTGTTGACATATTTTTCACAAAAAGCTAACCAAGTTTTATCCTGAAGTGGCGCAAGATAATCTACAAATAGAACTTTAAAATTTTGGTTCCAAGTGGAATAAGTTGCCATCGCCGTTAAAAAAGAAAAAATGGAACAAGATGATTATGAAGCAGAAAACCGTACTGTTGATATTAACTTCTGCAAAAAATGTATAGTTTGTTGCTACCACGTTCTGAAGAAATATAATTTATATGCTGAGATATACCTTGATCTATAAAAAGCATATTAGTTATTTATGAAACAAGTTTCAAAATCAGGGTTTTTTCACGAGTTGCTTTGCTCGTTGGACAATTATAAATAGTGAAAAACTTTTGCAAGGTGTATATTTTTTGCAATTCTATAATAAACACAAAGTTTCAGATATGTTATGTTATTTAGATACATCATGTTAACATACAAATTTATGGCAAAGCCTGAAAAAGTGTATTAGTCCGGCAGCGGAACCGTGTTATTTCCCTGAAGTGAAAATATTAGTATTAAGTTTTTTTTTTAACGGATTCTCGTAGATTTATATGTCTATTTACCATATCCGACTGATGACAAGCTGGCATCTTTGAGCAACTTGAGATACACAGGGTGTTTCAAAACAATAAGATGATTGTATGTTTTTGGCTTTAAACTTGAATACTACTTTATTATTGTGTGGTTAATTGTGCTTTAACTTATTGAATTTATTGATTTTACAAGTTTCAGCCATATACAGGGTGTTTAAAAAATCTGTGTTATAAAGTTTTAATAATATTAATGAATTTCTGATACGAGAATATTTTGTGTTCCAGTTCAAAATTCAGCTAAAACTAACAACGTAATTGTTTAAAAACAAAGCTGCATGACAGGTACAGAGTGTCCCAAAAATTTTTGGCTGAAACAACATACAGACACAAAAAAATTGGAGAAGGTTTCTTAGGTAGAAACCAAGCATAAATATTCCTGTATCATGATAATAGGATCTCTAATAGCGATTTCTTTTTCAGATTCGGGTATAGTGTAACGTCTAGTTAAATATGAGTGAAAACAAGTGTTTTTTTAACTTTAAATTTGCTTGTGAAAAAAAACTTAAAAACTTTCCGTTGCTGGTGCCCAGCGCATAAAAACTTATAAAGTGCAGTAAAGTGTATAAAGATCAAAAGTTTGAAGAACTTGAAGAGATATTTATCGCCAGGAAATGCTGTTACCGAAGCGGGAACTTCAACAACGAAACGCAGAGGTGATCAGAAGTGCCAAATTTCAATTTTAAAAACGACTGCCTGTATGGTGGACAAAAGTGCAAAGTGGAAAAGAATAAAAAGAATCCTCATCGATCGCGACCGTCCTTTCAATTCCTAGCTTTAGAATACAAGGTAAAGAAAATTTCAAACAAGGAAGCCATTTTGCAGACGTGCGTGGAAGGAAACGATACCTGGGCTGCTCAAATTAGATTAATATTAGCTGGCTGTGTGGCAGACCTACCTGCCGTAGATGCCAAACACCATATGGACTGTCGTAATAAATTCATGGGTCAAAACGCTGTGCTTTCAGTAAAACGACAGTCTAGTCAGGATACCGAGGAAGAAGATATTCCTTACGAGGAAACAGTAAAAGAAATATTGACCGATAAAGAAAGAATTTGGAATTCGGTAGATATAAACAATATATACTCGGATCCGGAGGACATAAGCTTACTCGAGGTAATTTAATGAAAACCCCCAAGAAACAGTTTGATGAACTGATAGTACTTTCTGCCGCAGGATATGCAAATATAATTACATTCCCTAACAAAGTCGCGGCGACCTTAAGAATTAATCGTGTTGAGGATGACGCTGATGATATTGAAACTGCAATTGGCAAAATAACAAAAGAAATAAGACGCGAAGTTGCTGATGTAAAGAGGAACAAAGGGAAATATAAGTTACATGTAAAATACGAAACAGTGATAGCGGATTGCAGTAAAAATCTATTAAAATTTTGCGAATCGCTATCACCTATATTGGACAAAACTCCACCGGCACTTTTAATTGGGAGTATCGTCTCATCGACTTTATATAATACATTTACAAATATTCAAATAGGTGTAGGCGTTAAGTTTAGATTTTCAAAAGAACTAGTGAATATTTTGATCCAATTTAAAGTATCATGCACGTATGATGAGCTGTTAAGATTCAAAACGCTGCCGCTTTTGAGGTGGTTAAAAATGTAAATTTAACTGGAATTACTAAAGGAAATGATGCTACACTAACCCAGGTTATTGTTGATAATAACCAGTACTCATTCGCTAGCTGTCCTTGCCGCTCGAACTACGTCAGCAGGAGAATTTTTAATAATAATATACTTTTGGAACACCCTGTATTTAAATTTTTTTGTTTTTATTGTATATAAACATTATGAGAAACAAACCATTTGTAAAAAACTCGTTTATTTACGTAAAATTTACAAATAATTTAAAAAGAGTGATATTTCACCCACTTACTCCTTTTCGGACACCCCGTATCTGGAGTTGCTCAAGGATGACGCTTTGTCATCACTTGGATATCAAAACTAGGAGACCTTTAGACCCCAAATCCGTTTTGAAAAAAACTTAATACGAAATTGTTGGGTTTTATCTTGTGGCTGCCGGACTATATGCCATTTTGACATTAACAATGACAACTACAAAATTGACATTTTACTACAGGATTGCAGAATAGTTATTTGTGAACAACCTGATAAATGAGAATGTTTTGTTTCACGAGTCGATACAATACTGATTTTTGCAACTTATTGCGTACAATATTTTCTGCAAATCTGTACTAAACAAAATTTTTTAGTTATTTTAGATTATGTTAAGAAAGTAATTTTTTACGTCACCAATGGTAACGTTAAAAAACTAACATTATGTACGACCGGGTGGAATTGGTCACTTTATACCCTATATTTGAGGGCGTACTATGTTACTTTACGGCCCTCTGCCATAAAATTTATTACCAAGAGTATTATATAAATTGTTGTGCCCGAGCGGTATAAACATCAAGTAATACCGGTGGTGCATACAACATTGTTTTCCACTTTTAATACATAAATAAATTGAAAAGCTTTAAAAGCATTCTGTACCTCGTATCACAGATATAAATAACAAATAATAGATTACTGGAAACTAGAGTACCTACTTTATGGCCCGCTAAGCGACACTAACACCCGTATTCATAGTCGTTTGCCAGCGACTCGCCGGCGAAACGCCGGAGTTTTGCCACGCCCCTTTTACGAGAATTAACATTGCATAGTCGCTCGCGCATGCAGCGCTCCGCCGAAAACCATAGTAACGCGCATTCTTGGTTTTACCGGCGAGCGACTATGCAAGGTTAATTCTCGTAAGGGGCGTGGCAAAACTCCGGCGTTTCGCCAGCGAGTCGCTGGCGAACGACTATGAATACGGGTGTAAACGTGTCGTAATAGCTATTTATGAAACAAAAGTTGCAAAATATGGGTATTTTTTACGAGTTATATTTGTTGTAAATTACGACGACTGAAAAAAACACTAATTTAGCAATGCGTGGCATACAAAATGTTTTGCAATTCTCTGATAAACACACATTTTTTGGTAATGGCAACGTTAAAAAACGTAACCTTTTTCACTAATAAAAAAGTATGTAATTTTTACATCCATAATGACAACTAAATAGTTGACATATTTGTACAGGATTGCAATAGTAGTTTGTATACCAAGGCACTGAAGTATAACTTTTTATCACGAATGTGGATTTAGTTGCCGAGGCCCGTAGGGCCAAGGCAAATAAACCACATGAGGGATAAAAACGAACTTCAGTGCCGAGGTGTACACTATGTTTTATTTGAAATCGAGGAATCGTGAAATTACAACATTTTAACCAACTTTTGTAGGTTATGTTCGGTCGATTGACGTTTATCTGTCGCCTCGCCACCTACAAAAAAGTCGTAAAACAATGGATTACTTCACTGCCGATTTCTCGTATTTTAATGACGATTTCGGCGTACTTCACTGCCGATTTCAAATAATAGTAGATTATGTTATTAGGAGTAAAAGTGATACTTTATGTGGCGAAGCTGAAGTTTTTTTAGCCGAACGTTAGTGAGGCAAATAATTCAGCTAAGCCACATAAAGTCACTTTTACTCCGAATAACATATACTATTTTATCCGCAAACGTATTCAGGTAAATTTCAGGCGAGCACTGTACCCCTGCGCCAACCTCTGTTGTTCAGATAACGCGCAACTGTAATGATATATGAACATACTGAATCACCCGTGCTAATAGCACACGGCCACAGCAGCTGTCACACCATAACCCACGGCGACAGATGCTCCGATCCGCTGCTTAAAGGTTTATTTAAATTAAATCTTTTTCGTACTTTTTTGAAAATAAAAACCGGCCTACGAACTAATTCTAAAAATTAGCAAAATTTTAAGCCATCATACAATTTAATCGGTCCAGTATCTTCGGAGGAGATGGCGAACAAACATAGAAAGAAAGAAAGAGAGCAATCATTTTGTGTGCTTAGGCAGATAAAGTACGCAAAAGTCGCTATTTTGTCTGCTTAGGCAGATAAAGTGACACTTTTACCTTGTCAATAAAGACAAATAAGTTGTCACTTTTGTGACGTTTGCGGATAAACGTATTTTACGACCGGGTTAGTGTCTTGTTAGTCAGCTTGACAAGCAATGACATCGTTAGTTGTCAACATTTACTCCGACCTATACATAAAATGTTGATCCACCTTGTGTATAACTAGCATTTATTGCCTTTGTTTTCACGGCGCGGGCCACAAGCCCCGTCTTACGCCATTGGTAGATAAATGACTATTTTTCGCTTGTGAAAAGCATGTCTTTCTGACATTAAAATGACAACTAAAAAGTAAACGATTGCAAAAAATTCTTGGCTCATTTTGGAACCATAATCTTGTTTACTGTGTAACGTTTGCCTGCAGATCAAATTTGTATTTCCGAATATTAATATAATATTTAAATTTGATCCTTGTCCGACCTCACGTTATCGTAATTTCCGTAATGTCAATGCACGAGATGATAACCGCGCAGGGACCGACGCCACGTCCAGAGATAACAAGGAAGTACCGAGTCGAGTCGCGCGCCGCTATCCCCCACTTGAGAACTTTTCCAGGGCACATAAAAGGAGATTCCAACGAGATTCCAGCAGATTTTCCCAGAGAAACACAGAGATCCGAATTTACTTCCCCAGCGAAGACTTCCATCCCAGTTCCAGTTCCCAGTTCCACCTGCCCGTATCCCTGTTCCTGTCGAAGAGATTCTCCCGGAACCATTTATTTCCCTGAAAGCCGAATCCCGACCTGTTACCGTTATTAATTATCCCGGGCCTTAGTTGAATTGGTGGCTAAATATTGCATCCTTTTCACTAAAGCTATTATTAATTAAACCTGAACTTAGTTGAATTGGTGGCTAAATATTGCATCCTTTTCACTAATACCGTTATTAATTAAACCTGAACTTAGTTGTATTGGTGGCTAAATATTGCATCCTCTTCACTAAAACCATTATTAATTAAACCTGAACTTAGTTGAATTGGTGGCTAAATATTGCATCCTCTTCACTAGGGCCATTACTAATTAAATCAGAATTCGCCAGTCGAAAATAGTCCGAGCGCACGAAATTTCCCGGCCGGCTTTGGAGGAAAAGCGGCCACATTGAGCTCACGTTCGGACTATGAAATTAAAGTCATATTTATTAACGCAATGCGGCGCTTTTAGTTTTTCCGTCTCCAGACGTCCCTAAATTAATTTAGAGGCAGTACGCCGGGCTTCACCTGCGTCTTATCAGTTAAATCTCCAGAACCGTGATATGTTTTATTCTATAATTGGCAGACCGTTTAATTCGATTTTTTCCAGCTACCTACTCCGAAGGGGCCGCTTATCAACCGCACCTGCAATGCCTGGCCGACCGCCGAGATAAGAACGCCGGTTATCAGCTTCAGCCGTCTACACGAGTTTATTGTAATTTCTTGTTAATAATGAATTTTGAAATATCTAAGTGTATCACAGCTAAACAAATTAAATTGTTTAATTGTGTCCCGATGGTGTTTTTGTATGTTAAACTATCATATATCTGGGGAACCAAAATTATTTCCGACTGTTTAATAGCTACCCGACGAGCGTAGAGTTTAACATCCCTTACAAGAAGGGACGGGTGTTACAACTGGACCTCGATAGCGGTTGTAATATGGTTTTTATAGCCCGATGGCCTATAAAGTAGCTAAGTAGTATAACAAACTCTAACAATGTAGTACACCAACACCAACAATCTGCATAGAAACCATAGCATACCAAAAATGTACAGCGTCGGTACAACGATGACGCAGTAGTCTGTAGTCAAAACACTAAAAACACCCGTATTTATAGTCGTTCGCCAGCGGCTCGCCGGCGAGTCGCCGGAGTTTCGTTATGAATAGTATGTTGGCGGCACTGTACGTCTATGTCAAATTCGAGGTTATCAGGTTAGGTTTTCCGTCAGTTTTGACAGAAACTGACACAAAATCTAACCTGTTAACCTCGAATTTGACATAGACGTACAGTGCCGCCAACATACTATTCATAACGAAACTCCGGCGACTCGCCGGCGAGCCGCTGTCGAACGACTATGAATACGGCTGTAAATCTTTGATTTTTGTCCATTTTGAGAACCAAAATGAAATAAAACGTTGTATGTACCACGTGCATAATCACGATTATAGCCCTCCGGATACTGAAAACTCTCCGCTTGGGTAGCGCTTTAAATACCTCCTCGTGCTATAATCTATTGATTATGCCCTTAATACATATATATATATATATATGTGCGAGTTTATATCTACGGCCGGGGCCGTCTCTCGCTTCCTATTCGCCAGGCGTGTCTATCACGCCATTCCTCTTCTTGGAGACCTCTTGCTACCACTGTCTCTTTTATATCTTGTCTCCAGTTCCTTGGAGGTCTTCCCCTTTTCAATCTTTCTGGAGGAATCCAATTTAAAATTTTCTTAGGCCAGCGGTTTTCAGGCATACGTTGTATAGTATTCCAACCAGAAATTGGAAAGCTATTTAAAATCAGGCCAGCATTAAGAACAGTAAGTCACTTCGTAATTTAATTCATAAAATTACTGTTTGATTGTCATTCAGTGACGCTTCGACAGTAACCTTCAAATTTGAGAGATGCATTGGGAAGTTTGGAAGACATATACGTTTTTCAATATTTTCTATGCTACTATACGGTTTTAAAAACTCAACTAGTTCCTACTTAAATCATGCACAATGTTACAATGCCGTAACAAAACAGTTACATGTACAGTTTGCAGTTGAACTGTCACTACTTGAAAGCTGATTGACATTAGAATATTATTTACTGATTGTATGAAACCAACTTAGACATGACTTACACTTTTCATGGTGTACTGGATTTTAAATAACTTTCCAATTTTTGATTGGAATACTATACATGCCCATACCATATTAACCGCTTGGTCTCTATTGTTTCCACGATGGAGCTCTGAACGTTCATCTGCTGTCTTATTATTTCGTTGGTAAGATGCTGGAGTCTAGATACACCGCAACACCTTCGCCAAAAGTCCATTTCTACCGCACCCAATTTCAATTTCTCCCTCTTATTCAGTTCCCATGTTTCGCAACCGTAGGTGCAAATGCTTTCGACGATTGTTTTATAAATGGTCTTCTTGTTCTTTTTCGTCACATTTTTACTCCATAGGACCGAATTCAATTGTCTAATGGCCCGTCTTCCCTGGCTTGCTTTATTTACAATATCTTTTTTACTTTTTCCGGTCTCCGAAAGTGTCACTCCCAAATACTTGAAGTCACTACAATTTTTGATTATAGCATTTCCTAAATTAAGATCGTTTCCCTGCTCCCCTACAACCAGGTATTCGGTTTTTGTTAAACTGATCTCAAGTCCCCATTTTTTATACTCGTCTTCTAGTTTTCGTAGCATATAAGACGAGTCGTCTTCGTCTCCAGCTATCACGACTTGATCGTCCGCGAGTAACAAGGTGTATAGCAGATCGTCAGCTACTGGTATGCCCATGTTTCGACATTTTAGTTTCCAAGATTTGAGAGCGACTTCAATATATATTTTGAAAAGAGTAGGAGCAAGCGAACAACCCTGGCGTAGCCCTTTTGTAACCTCAAACTCTTGTGACAGTTCTTTTCCAAGTCTGACTGTGCTAGTACATCCTTCATACAGATTTCTAGTGGCGTTGATATAAACTTTGTTGACACCAGCATTTTTCATACTCGTCCATAGCCTACCTAATGGGACGGTGTCGTATGCTTTCTGGAGGTCAACAAACGTTAAGTGAACAGGTCGTCCACGTGCTATCCTTTTTTCTATCAGGCATTTTAGAACAAATACTCCATCGATACACGATCTCCCGGCCCTAAAACCGTTCTGCTCTTCTGACTCTTGTAGAGTTTCTTCGAGTCTTAGTTTGATAACTCTTCCATATAGTCTAGCCATTGAACTGATTACACTTATGCCCCGGTAGTTCTTGCAGTCATGTCTATTGCCTTTCTTGTAGATTGATGTTATGTAGGCTTTCTTCCAGTCTAATGGTACTCCTTCGCCTAATAGGCATCGGTTAAACATGAGAGTTATTAGTTCTAGTAGTTTCGTCGGGCCGGCTTTAATCAATTCTATTGGAATGTACCCTGGACCAGGCGCCTTGCCATTTTTCATTGTTCTAAGTGCCTTCGTTATCTCTGCTATGTCCAGTTCTCTAGGAGTTTCCTGAATGTTACCGTCATTCTCTACCTGTTCATTGGCGCCCAAGAATTCGTTTCTGTTCTCCGTCAAAAGTGATTTGTAATAATCGTACCAGCTTTTTATTTGTATTAAACTTATCCCACTTGTATCTTTGTTTGAGGTTCTCATGTTTTTTAATATAGACCAAGCTTTGGTTGCCCGCGTGTTTCCTGTGCATTTATTAATCTCTGCACACGCTGTTTCCCATTGATCGTTTTTAGCTTTAGTTATAGCTTTTTGTGCCTCTTTTCTGTCTTGGCGGTATAGTTCCCAATCTTCTGGTGCTTTAGTTGACATCCATTTCCTATATGATTCCTTCTTTGCTGAGACTACATTTTCAATGTGTTTTGACCACCATTTTGGCAAGCCCTTTCTTCGAGAAGATGCTTCTTTCTCTCCTAAAGCTTCGTGGGCTGCTTCATGTATGCATGTGTGAATGTTATTATACATTTCTTGTGGGTATGCGTCTTCTACCAATCGTAATTTATTGGCCAAGCGCAGTTGATACAGAAACCTTGTGGAATCGTCCTCTAATCCTGCCAAATTATATTTTGGTATTGTAGGACTTAAGATATTTTTCCCTATCGTACTTAATTCATTTTTATTGTTTTTTCTAAACGGAAAATAGATTTTAGATTCCAGGAGATAGTGGTCTGAGCCACATTCGGCCCCTCGTTTCACTCTTACGTCCATCACTCTTAATTTGGAATCTTGTTTACAGATTATATAATCTATAATTGTCTTTAGTTGTCGTGTAGGTTGTGTCCAGGTGAATCGATGAATGTCTTTGTGTTGGAACCATCCGTTAGTTATTTTTAGAGAACTTTGGTGGCACATTTCAACTAGTCTTTCTCCGTTGTTATTTAAGATATCTTCTCCGTATTTGCCTACTACGGGATCGGCATCGCTCCCAGTCCTGCCATTGAAATCGCCCATTAATAATATTTCTTTGCGGTCACTTATTGAATTAAGCAACGTTGTCAGTTCCTCATAAAATTTATCTTTAACATCAATGGCAGCATCTTCGCTTGGTGCATATACTCCAACTAAAACAACTTCATGGTTCATCAAATTCAGCTGTACTTTTACAATCCTATCATTAATTTGTTCCCAAGAGCGTATGCATTGTTTAAATCGTTTCTTTATGATTATAGAGACACCACTACGGGCTCGTTCTTCCTTAGGGACTCCGCTGTGTATACATATATATCCTTGTTTTTCTTCTGTAGTTTGTCCTTTCTTTTTGGTTTCAGTTAGTGTGGCTATATCTACATTAAATTTTTCGATTTCTTTTAAGACTTCTTCATATTTATTGGATAAGCTCCGAACGTTCCATGTGCTTATACTCAATATCCGTTTTCGCGCCTGAGTTCGTCTTTGGTTTGTTCCATCCTGTTTCCGAGGCTTGGTTATAGGAAATTTAGCGATGTAGTACTTGAAGTACTATTTTTACTAGGAACGAGGTGCTGGCCCGCTGCCTAAACCCCCAACCTGGAGGACCGGGTAATTTTTTGTCGTGGTTTTCTTCCATTAGGCCGACTGTCTTGACTGGACTACAGAGTCACAGAATAATACCCTAAATCAGAATGGCCTCTCTGTGTCGGCGCTTTTGATGTCAGCATACTCAATTTTTGTGACCTTGAAATTGTCCGCCATGATCCTAGTGGTGTGCAGAGGCGGTAAATTCAAAATTATGCGCCTAAATTTTAAACTGAACAGAAATAATCTGTACGTTTAAAGTCCATCCAATTTATATGGAAATGCACAGTACATCATGTGCCACCAAAAGATCTTTTCTGTGCACTCACATTAAATTAATATTTTAAAACCACTTGCACAAAAAAACATAACCTTCTTATAAGGGGTCATTGACAGCCACAATTACACGTGTAAAATATGGAAAACAGCTGACTGCACACCACCAGAACTCGCGCATGCGCAAAGAAAAAACTAGCTGAATTTTAAGCCAACAGGCCATTCTGTATTATTCTGTGACAGAGTTCGGTCTACCCTTCCTTTACATTCGGGTTCTAGTCCTAGACCAATTGCCGTCTTCGTGGCTTACGAGTTTGGTCTACCCGTTAACAACCGCCCGCTTCGGATCAGACGTTGTTTAATTATACTCAGTTCACCATATCTGGTTACCCTCAACTTAGTTTAGTCTGCAGGTCGATGCAGCTTCCAGGGAGTGGCGCGCGGAGCCATAAGTTGAGAGTTGAGTGTCTTGCGAGGACCAGTCATGCCAAGCCACCCGGTATCTATGGCACCAGGTGCGACCGCCTGACATCAAAGGTGCAACCTCTGCAACACTACTCTACTCCCCCCCTTAATACATACATAACAATTATTAACACTTTCTATTTCACAATTTGCATATGAAATTCGAAATTATCTTTTATTTAAATAGAGCAAGGAGCTATTTGTCTCAAGCTAATTTGGTACCTTTCATGTTAATGTCTTCCAAAGAAGATGTTCTAGTGTATTAATATTTTGCATATACTGACATGTAAGTGTAAAAGCATGAAAAATACTGGTAATTTGATATTCTACCTTAATTTTAATACTAAATTTTATCTTTCTTACTTTATAGCTAGTTACACCAATGTACAATATGAGTTTACACAATTTTTTTTTATTGCTTTTCTAATATTTTTGTAGTACCTGAATAATGTTTTTGAAATATATTATATATTTTTCTGAAAACGAATATTGTTTTTATGTCTAATAATTGTTTTTGTTTGCCTTATAAAAACAAGCATTTTTTTTAAAAGGGGCCCGTTTAAACACCCAGTTCGGCCCTGACTTTAAGTATTCCAATGTTGGTAGCCACACAATCATTAGTTATAGTTTTTTGGCACAGTCTATAATTATAGACGTTATTGTTTTGTGATATAGACTGTGGTAGCAGACATAAACAACTAAATTTAAACGATTATTCATATAACCTACACAATCGTTTTATCTCTACATTTCTTAAATTAACCAAACGCAATTCATTCAGTGTGGAAAATAAATTTACTTGACAAATTTCTTAGCAAAACATTCTGACAGAAAACGTCAAAATTTAATCGGCTATTTTAATGCACTTGGGATATTACTGTTGAGAATTTATTCTTAAGTATAAAACCTAGTCCCTGATCTCGTTCAATGTGTGCCTCCATTTATTGCAAATGTTTTACAATTTCTGATTTTTAAGATGTTCCTCGGGTCCCCACCATCAGCATCATTCCATCTTTCCATCCCCACGTGGACCAGCTTGGAGTAGGAGTAGGGTTGCCAGACCTTCTATATTTAATAGAAGTCAGGTCTTCTATATTCAACGAAAATCTTCTATCTTCTATGTTCCTTAAATGTAGAAGCTAAATCTTGTATATTTCGACGTTTCAGAATAACATAATAATTAATAATATTTTGATTTTTGGCACCACGCTGCATCACTGTGCTCATATTATACATATGTAGTAAATTTAGAAGGCCAGTTCGGAAATCGTGGTGTCTTGTCTCGGTCTCGGTTTTATCCGTCGGAATCCTAATGTAGCAACTTGTTACTCAATAGTAACGGTAAATAATAACTTAACTTAAAATTTCGAGCCGGTTCGTTCTTTGCAGGTTTATTTTGTTTCTTCAGTGTAAATACTCTACTTATTTGTACTTGTTAATATTAATAATAATACTATATGGCTGATTCTGACATGCACATCAGCATTGGTGGTGGTGGTGTTGGTGGTGATGATGATGATGACGATTGCGATTACAATTAGAATATAAATTATAATATAACATAAACAGTAGTGTTAGTGGTGGTGCTGACTCCGACACTGAGAAAGGTCTCGTTCAAACACAAAAACGAGCAAATTGTAAATACACTTCTTCATAAAAAAAAGAATGTATATTTTTGGAATTACTTTTATAGTTAGAGATAGAGGAAGAGGATAGAGTTGCAATGTTCAGTTTAAAGCAATGTTTTATTTGTTGAGTTGGATTTAAAATAATGTTTAATCGCTATTATTTTAGTCCTTTTTATTTACATTTATCTGAATATTTTTATTATGTGTTTAATTTTAATACCATTAGTAATTACACCTAATGTAATGATAGTAATAAATTATTTATTTGAATCTTCTATATATTTTTTAAAACTTCTATAGTTCAAGTTAATTCTTCTATTTTCGACATTTTGTTTTCTGGCAACCCTAGCTTGCAGCTATTCTTTACATGTCCTGTCAGTGTAATCTGTCGATTCTCAAGTATGCTTCTGTGACGACTTTTACAAATACGCACGAGTTTTTTGGTTATATTGTATTTCTCACGTTCAATTTTCCTTTTTCTTCTAAGATCTGTCTTTTTCGCGTGTTCACTGTGTCTATTGTTTTCTGTAGTGGTATGAGATTGAGCGTGCTATATATGGTATATGTACCCTTTTTTGCGAAAAGATCATTCATAAGAGCTACGTACAAAAGATTAAGTACCACTTATAGTTTTTTATTTTATTGTTAGCTGATTGAATTTTAAAACATTTAAATAACTATTTTTCTATAGCACATGTTAAAGTGTGCTTTTATCAACTTAAAACAAAAGGTCAAGTTTTACTTTAACAGCAAGGGTAGATAAAGTAACACTAACATCAAGGATAGATAATAGTTATTTACTATACAAGTGGGATAACAGCATCATTAATATACGTGTGTGTAAGTTACAAACGAGTGCGTAGCACAAGTTATGTAAGCACACAAGTATATTAATGATGCATTATCACACATGTATTGTACAAAATTTTATCTACGACTGCCTAAAATTGAGAAAAGTGCATTAAGAGATATGTCAGATCTGTAATTTTCAAAAATATTTTAGTAGGCAAATGTCATTATATTATTCATTTGACACTATTTCAGTTACGTAATGAAGTCATTACACAACTCAGTTGCGTAATGAAACCATTACATAACTGAGTGGTGTAATGAGCTTTATTACCTAACTGAAATAGTGTCAAATGAGTGACGTAATGCGTTACTTATCCCACTGGAGTAGATAAAGTAATTTAATTTTCTAACTTTTGTTTAAATTAAATTTGACAGCTTCGTATTATCGTAGCAACCCAATTTAGACTGACATTTTGAAATGTGATTAACTGTTCTTGCTATAGAACAAAATATTGTATTATACATGATGATAAAGTTATTTCTATCCACTCTTGAATCAACGATTCACTCGTGGATAAAATTTAACTTTATCGTCTTGTATAATAAATTACTATTACAAGACAAATGACTTGGAGATTTATCTAGAGTTTTGTAGATTGTTAGGCTTGGCGGCCAGCATTGCTGATTACCCAGTTGTCTAATATACCGTTAGCAGAGTACTGTACTCTTTACTCAATCTTCAAAGTGACTAAGTAGGTCGCTCGTTAGTTGCCAGGTGTAAGAATTGAACCTCTTACCTTCAGCATCGTAGCCGACTTTCCTAACCACTCACTGTAATATTGTCACATAATGCAAACAGATACTAGTATCAATGGCAATGTAGAAAAACAACTTTGTAAATTTAATCAGGCAATTCTAAATGAAGGAAAGTCGAGTTGTTTAAAAATTCTTTTGGTGAATTTCGAATATTGAAATTTATTAAAAACTCTAAACCTATATTTCAATTAAAATGATATATTTTTAATTTTTGTTGAATTTCGGAGAGTTTATTATTATATTCTTTGAAGACACCTGTGTTTTTTATGATGAACACTAATTTTGATTGACATATTTTTTTAGTTGTTAGGTGAGTGAAATTCAAATTTGATCATACATTCTTATTGTATCCGACAATAAATTGATTTTGAAGTATCTCAATTTGATTTTCCTTATTTCAGCATGGCAACTTTCATATCATTATAATGTAACTAGAATACTGAAGAAGCTAATACTATTAGCGAAACGTATATTCAATAAATTAAATATTACGACAATATGATTTTTATTTATCTTCTATATATATGTAAAACTGAAAGTCCTGACTCACTCATTCACTCACTCATCAACGCCCAGCCCAAACCCTTGGAC
This sequence comes from Agriotes lineatus, assembly GCA_940337035.1. NCBI lineage: Eukaryota > Metazoa > Arthropoda > Insecta > Coleoptera > Elateridae > Agriotes > Agriotes lineatus. Next base: position 13,853,150 of record OW679197.1, read on the forward strand.
CTAGAAAGGTAAAATTTTGCACAGAGGTTCCCTTTATGGTGTATACTAGGAATAAGGAAGGATATTTCGAAATTCAACCCCTAAAGCGCTAAAATGGGGGTTCCAATTTTGTATGGATAAATAATATTAAATAAACATTTGGACTTGAAACTTCGTAGGAGTACTTCTAAAAACAAATAAGCAAACACGTATTTCGTGATTTTCCGAAAATCAACCCCTTAGGGGGTGAAATGGGGCAAATAAGCCTAAAATACGACATGGGTGTCGTTATTGAGGTTTTTTGGGACGTTGATTGCGAAAATGGCATTTATTTTTAAATCCAAGATGGTGGACATGACATAAGGGAAGGGACGGGACGAGACGGGACGGGACGGGACTGGACTGGACGGGAAGGGAAGGGCCGGGAAGGGAAGGGACGGGACGGGATGGGACGGGACTGGACTGGACTGGACTGGACTGGCCGGGAAGGGACGGGAAGGAAAGGGACAGGGCGGGACGGAATGGGACGGGACGGAAAGGGAAGGGATGGGATGAAAAGGGAGGGGACGGGACGGGACGGTACGGAGACGGGGACGGAGAAAGGAACGGGGACGAAGTTAGGGACGGGGACGGGGACGGGGATAAGATGGGATGGGATGACAGACAATAATTAGTCATTATTTAATACACAAATAACGAACCTCCCGCGAACGAAGTCGCGGGTAACAGCTAGTACTATATAAAAATCAAGCTTTTCTTATATTAATTTGATATAATTATCTCCATTAACAATTTTAAACTTATTAAATTTCTTATCAATTTACTTAATATTTTAAAAAATAAAACTTTCTGATATATGGATAATAAAGAAGTTTTCCATAGGTGCCCACATTTATGCTGGTGGCAAATATTAAAAACGCACTAAAATTAATTTTAGGTAGTTATGATAAAACCTTATTTATAAAATAAGTTACACACACTATCACATAAGATTTAAAAAAAAACACTGCCATGGAAAATCCGGTTGTCACTACAATCATTACATGATGGCGATAAAGAATTTGCGACTGTATAATCAATGGACATGAGTTGGTTATGGACATGGTTTTTTAACTGGAACTATTTGCTGTATTAGGCCGAGAACGTCCCAACATCAGGTTAGTTAGCTGCTAACTATGATTATCATTAGATCATTGGACTTGCATCACAGTGATGTAAGAACAATTGATATTCACTGTGATGCCAGTCCAAGTAATGATTTATCGGCACTATACGGTAAATTATTATGCATCAGAATAACTGCGAGTTTTGTTCAGTGTAGTCGTGTTTATGAGCGAAGTATATTTATTTTTGTTAAATCTTTGACGCCCTTAGTAAGGGTGAGAAACGTTACAATAGAATCACCAACAACACAAATAGTTACATAGACAATATTTTTACAAATGTAGTATTATGATACATAAAGTGGTATGGTTAATCATAGCAAAGAAATATTTAAAAGAAATAAAGTTGGTTTAGATAATCTCTGAAACTTCTTTGTGGCGTGAATTCATAATTCATATTCTTATATGGGTATTTCGCCACTCTGCAAATTAAAATATTAAATAACGAAAATATTAACAACGAACGTTTCGAGGGACAATCTGCCCTCGTTATCAACGAATAACAATTAAAACTAACAAGAAACTTATCTTTTTTCACTGGAAGGAAAAACGACCAACCTTCAATTAATTTTTTGACATTGACGTTTGTTGATATCTGTACCTACTTGATCTCATCTTTAAGAATCGATAGCCAACTATTGTCTAAAAATATTGAGAAAGACGACACGCATTTTTCTTCGTTAAGTAAAATATATGCCGTTTCCTTAATTTTTCGCCTAGTTGACATCGATTCTTTAGACAAGATCTTTGTGTTGTCCCATTGTATTTTATGGTTTTCATCCCAAGCATGTTCTGCTAGCTTAGACTTATTGAATTGATACGTTTTCAACATATTTTTATGTTCTTTAACTCTAACTGCTAAAGGCCTGGATGTTTCACCGATATAATATTTCCCGCATTCACAGGGAATACTATATATACAATTCCTTGAATGTTGTTCTTCGTTGAACGGTTTAGTTTTTGTAAGAACTGGCCGCAAAACTAAACCGAATTCTATAGAAGACTGGAAGTGGTTTGCTGAGGTGTGCTGGGTTGATTTGGTTGCTATAGGAAAGGGGCTGTGGACAAAGGAGGTTAGTTTGAGAATTATCTGCTAACTAGCTGAAACCCGCGGCATATGCCGCATTTAAAATGTAGGACGAATTTAATAACTTTTGTTGCACTAAAGAAAGTTTTAAAAGCACGCTAGAGATTGGCAGTAAGGAAAGTTCCAAAAAATAAATTTTCAAATGGAAAGTCTCTGGAAAGGAAACGCTCGCCTATGGAAGGCGTCCTAATTACTACGACGTTGTTGACACGCAGTAAAAAAAATCCGGAAAGAATTAATGCTCTTATGAGATTATATGTGAGAATTATTTACGCCACTGAAATAATTTTCAGCTGCCTGCAATCTGTGTTTCTTTTCAGGTTTAAGCTGTTAAGGCGTTGAGCGTCATAAAAATATAAATGTGGTAAATAACTCGATTAATTATTATTTCTTTGTCATTTTAAACTGGCATTATTATTATTATCTCTATAATAGCAACCATAAGTATCTGTTTATAATGTTTATATGCTAGCGAGTTAATTTTCTTCTTAAATCGCTAGTGAACTAATAGTAGATTGTTCTACAAGTTAAGAAAAGTGAGAGTTTTTCAGCGAATATAAAAGTTTTACGTGAGCATGGAAGAATCACTTTTCCAATGTGTTGAACATGCAATTTTTCCGTGTAGTTGACAAAAATATCTTTTTAAATCATTTTGGTCAAAGTATGGAAGCGCAATGTTTTTGTATCCATTATACATTTTCTGAATAAATTTACTAAATGTGTTTGAATTTAAATTGTTTTTAAATAAATTTTGACCATAAGATGTTATTTCATGTTATTAAATCTATTTTTTATCAATAGTTAAGTCATATTTATTTGCCATGTCAGTGAATTTAATTACTGTAGATTGTTTTGATGGATGAAGGAAGGCAGCATTATGAGATGACATACGATAGTCGGAATGCATAATTTGATCGTTTAAAAATAGACCTGCGCTTTTCACATATTGCAGCGGTCGTGCTTTTAAAAACATGATGTTTGTATTTATTTATTTTACAGTACTGCAATTAAAGTGATAAATAAATCGATTAAAACATTTATTTACTTTTATTTTATATTCCTATACCAATACGGGGTGTTCCAAAAATACCGCACCATATATTCAAGAGGAGCTAGAGCGTGTCTAAATAAGCTAATATATTTAACTGCAAATGTAATATAATGGCCCGTTTAAAAGTTATAAGCAGTTAAAGTTTGAAAAAAAATGGCAACACTGTTAGAGGTTAAACTAAAACAAAAGGAATTAAAGTATTTTAATCTTTTTTGAAACTATGGAAACAATACAAAATTCAAGAAAGCAACAATTACAACTAAACGCATAAAAAAACATTAATTATTATAGCAAATGTTTAAAATTTTCTTATTTGCAGCTACGCAAGCATGCGCTCTTCTTCTAATATTGCTATGTACCCGGTTCAACATCTCTAGTGTTACTGTAGCAGCAGCCGCAGTTATTCTATTGCGTAGCTCTTGTTTATTTGCTGGTGCTGTGGGTGATTGGGTAAAAAGAATGGTCCAATGATGTAGGTACCTAATATGCCTGCCCAAATATTTAGCGCAAACAGTTGCTGGAAACCTCTTATGTGAAATACATTGGGGTTTTCAACTGCCCAGTAATGATTGTTGTGCTTGTTAAATACCCCTCGAGTAAAAGTTGCTTCCTCCGTCCATAATAATTTTTTTGTAAAGTCATCATCTGCTTCAATTTGCTGTAGCAACCACTGCCTAAAATTCGTTCTTTGCAGAAAGTGGTTTTCTTGTAGAGCATCAACTTTTGAATAATGAAAAGTGTGATAATTGTCCCCTTTTAAAATTCTATGCACTAAACTGCAATTTATACCAAGCTCTTGGGCGATTCCATGTTTGCTCATACCTGGTTGATTTTCCACGACTGCAACAACTTGATCTTCTAATTGAGCAGTCCTGGTTGTTCGTGGTCGCCCATGGTGGTTGTAATTTAATTCAACACGACCAGTTTCCCGCATACGTTGCTCAAGCCGCTGAAAAACATTTTTATCGGGATGGCGACGATTGGGATAACGCAACGAATATTCTAGAGCAGCATTTCTTAAGTTTCCATTGCATTCACCAAGAATGAGGTACATGTCACAATATTCGTTATTACTAAACATTACAAATGATCTTTAAATTTTGACATTACAGTGACATTAAATCATTGGCACAAAACACATTTGGTCAATACTTTTTGCAAATTATCAATCTGATATGTTGCCAGCTTCATTTTATTTCATATTTTAATAATTGTTGAAACATTTAAAACATTGTATTTAAAAACTCTAGCAACTTTTGGTAAAATAAATTTATTTTTACAAGATTATACTGGGTTTGCAATATTTTGAATATAGAAATTTATAAAATATAGTTCAGATTGTCATTTTCAATCTGCCCACTTTGGACCCCCATATCTTATCAACGGGGTTCCTGAGATATTTTTTGTATTTAACGTACGAATATAAGCAGGTACCTAAATAGCAAATCTAAAACTTAAAATTGTTCTTTGTACAGGATTTCGTATGGAACTTGATGGAAAGCACTCGTGAAAGGTATCGGTAGTTCAACAGCTGTATCCACATGATTTTGGACAACGGATTCAATATTGTCAATGGTTTATGGTAATTACCTGTTAGACTGCACATTTATGTTGAAACCAGCTTGCACCCGCTCAAAGTTGGAATATGGGCAACTATGTCACAAAGGCGAATTATTGGCCCAATTTTTTTCCACGATACAATAAATGCAAAAAGATGCAATAATATTTGACAACTATTTACAAAGTATTCAAACACATTTCTTAATTGGAAGTATTTACTTTGGTTCTTAATATTAAAAATAATATGTTTTATTAACTATCATTATTTTAAATAAATTGAGCAATTTAATTAATTCTCAATTTTATTGCAATTTGTCATCTCAATCTTATCTCCTGTAGAGAACTATCATTCAACAGCAAACCGGGATCGCCTAACTGACACATTATTGATGCAATGAAACCAGAATTTGTTGAATTACTTAACCTTTCAGTAGTTGCCATTTCAGAATATATTATACAGTGTGTCCCCGGATTGAGTTCACTATAGGTATAATCGACAAAAAATTTTACAATTTTATTTTAATGTTTTGGGATCCCGCCCTGCTTGGTCTGAAAACAATTTTAAGCAGAGTTTTAATTTTTAGAAGTTAAGTCGGCCATGAAAAATGTGAAAAAACTATTTTCTATTTAGGTAAACTACCCTTTTTGTTCATGATACGGCAAAATTTTATTAAGAAAAGTTGTTTAGAATGATAAATTACTGCCCTATACAAAATTTCAGAAAGATCTGTTGACTTAGAAAACACCGTTATTTTTTAGATAATTGTATTTTATTTTCAGGTAAACCACTTTTTTTGTTTATGATACGGAAAAATTGTATTAAAAAAAGTTGTTCAGAATGAAAAATTATGGCCCTGTACCAAATTTCAAAAAGATCTGTCGACTTAAATTAAACCGTTATTTTTTAGATTAAACAAATTGCATTTATTAAAAATGACGGTTTCATCTAAGTCGACAGATCTTTTTGAAATTTTGTATAGGGCCACAGCTTCTCATTTTGAACAACTTTTCTTAATACAATTTTTCAGTATCATGAACAAAAAAGTAGTTTACCTGAAAATAAAATACAATTATCTAAAAAATAACGGTGTTTTCTAAGTCAACCGATCTTTTTAAAATTTTGCATAGGGCCGTAATTTATCATTCTAAACAACTTTTCTTAATAAAATTTTGCCATATCATGAACAAAAAGGGTAGTTTACCTGAAAATAAAATAGTTTTCGCTTCCCTGCCAAGGCCTACTTGTGTTTCAAAAACTGTAAATATTCTTAAAATTCTCTTCAGACCAAGCAGGGCGGAATCCCAAAACATTAAAATAAAATTGTAAATTTTTTTGTCAATTATACCTATAGTGAACTCAATCCGGGGACACACTGTATATACAGAGTGTCTCGCGAAGTTACCCCTGCACCTAAGGAGCATGTTCTTGAGATCATTTCAAGCAAAAAAGTTCATATGAACATGTGTCCTATTCTCAGTAACTACTCATTCTGCCATCATAAGCAAGAAGGCGGTATCTACAAAAAAAGCGTTTCGTGATAAATGGCGAAACGTAACTTATTGATATTTCAACACCATGCGGTACATAATCGTGGATTGTTTGTATTATAAGTATGAATTTAGTTGTGTTTTATATAAAAAGAAACAATATTCACCATTTATATCGAAAAAAAAGAAATTGTAGCGAAAAAATGTAGATACCGCCTTTTGACTTTAAATTGCAACAATCGAGCAAACACTAAATACAGATTGAAAAAGCGGCATCTACTTGACAATGTTGTATAATGGAAGACTTGATACTATTAATTTAATGAAACGGCAGTTGGCCATATCTGAACATTTGCGACCACGAAAACAGACAATAAAGGCGGTATCTAACAAAACAAAAAAAGAAGAAGGCTTCTACAAGCAGATACTGCTTTTAACTTTTGCGTTTTGCATATGACGCCTTCTTGCGCTTTATAAGTAACAAAATTTCTGTAGATACCACCTTTTTTCATCTGAAAATCATAGTTATAATAATAATAATAATAATAAGCAGCTTTATTTCCCATATAATTAAAAATTACAACAACAAAAAATAAACGTAATTTCAATTAATTTATAGGGAAACCCCAAGGCCCAGGTTCAATTGCAGCGATATGCCGCTCTTGATCTACCACCCAAACCTTGCATATTAGATTTTTTCTTAAGTTTATATAATTCTTAAAACCAAAGAGCATCATTATACGCTCTTTGTTAAAACTATACACTAAAAACTAATACAATTCGACGACAGTTGGTCGTGGCTATGAAGAAATAATAACAAAGTAGCATGTAACACATCGTATCACAGTTGTAAAAGTAACATAAATATAAATGTATAAATAAATTATTGTTGGCGTAGCAACTCGATCGTAAGTTTTCTTTTAAAGGCATTTACAGACAGACCCTTCAAGAATATAGGAAGATTATTATATACCTTTGCTATTTGGTACGTAAAGGAGCGTTCATATAGTGCAGTTTTATGAACTGGTGGTGTTATGGTTCCTTTATACCTGATGTTTATGTTGTGAATATCTGTGCGGTAAGTAATTTTATTATAGAGGTACGCTGGTCTCTTATGCAGAACAATTCTGTGGTATAACGTGGCCGCAAGCAGTTTTAGTCTATTTGCCATATTTAACCAGCCTGCATCTTGCAATTTATGAGAAATATGATCATATTTTCTGATGCCATATGCCAGTCGGAGACACGAATTTTGCACTCTCTGAATTTGATTTATATTATCTTTAGTTAAGCATGAACCGTAAACTTCGGCGCAAAAGGTAAAATTAGACAAAACTGAATTTTAATTTCTTTTGAAAAATAAGTTCTATGAGGGTAAATAAGTTTAAGGTTCATATGAGCTTTCTTAATATTATACATAATTTGGGTTTTGTATCTAAACGTGTTATCTACCATCAGTCCAAGGTTCCGTGCCTGTTCCATAACCGGTATAGTAACTCCATCTATCTGTAAGTTAACAACTTCCTTTAATTCTTGGCAATGTTTAGCATTACCGAATAAGAGGACAATAGATTTTGCAGGATTAATTAAAAGTGAATGATTTTTAGATAATATTAGCAATTTCTTGAAGATCTGAGTTATTGTTTAAAAATGCATGCTGATAGTCAGATATAGTAAATGAATGGCAAAGCTATGTATCATCAGCGTACATATGAAATTTACACGTTTTTATGTGTTTGTGAAATAAAGATGTATACACTAAAAAAAGTAACGGACCAAGCACAGATCCCTGCGGCACTCCACCTGGTACAAGTCTCGGATTTGATGTACCACAAGGCAGCAGAACACGTTGTGATCGATTTTCAAGATAACTTTTAAAAAAGTCTATTACGCCATATGAGAAACCAACATAGTGCAAAATAGACAAAAGAATTGAATGATTCACAGTATCAAATGCCTTGCTGAAATCTAACAATATCAACACTGATACTTTGCCTTGGTCAGCAGCTTCGAGCAAATCATCGGTGACATTTAATAAAGCTGTTGCACAGCTATGTCCCGCCCGAAATCCAGACTGGTTAGTAGGAATGATGTTGTTTTGAGTTAAATGCTCCTTTAACTGAAGTGAAACTATCTTTTCTAGGATCTTCGATGGTGTAGGTAGAATCATCATTCATTATCGTATGGTTCACAGGACGTAACACATATCAAACACAGAGTGTGCAGGCAACATGTCAAACTTAAAGCCATACACAGATACCAAACAACTTTATTCTTTTATGTTTGGTATCTGTAGGTAGAATACTAATAGGTCTCAAGTGTTTGTATTCAGTAGGATCTTTTATTTTTGGTATAGGTGTTACTAATGCAAGTTTCCACTGAGATGGAAAGATATTTTCATATAAGCAAGTGTTAATGATGTGAGTTATATATGGAACTAAATGTGGACAACAAAATTTTATCATTTGTATAGTTAACTCGCCAGAACCCTTAGCATTGCTTTTTATTTTAATTAGTATATAAGTTATAATGTCACAATCTACAAGAGTAAATTCCATTGGTACGATAGTATCTGAAAAGGTATTATTTCTATAATAATTTAAGGTATTATCATTATTGTTATGAATTCCTGTTATACTATCTAGAAAGTAGTTATTAATTTCCTTTGGTTTACTTAGGTGGGTAGGTAGTTCGTTTTTCTTATTTGCTGATATATTTAATGACTTTAGTTCATTCCACATAGCCTTAGAATCCGAATTTGAAAATTTAAATTTAAAATAAGCTTTTTTCTCACTTTTTATAGCCCGCGTAGTTAGATTCCTTAAGGACTTGTAATACTCCCACTTGCCATTTGTCTTGTTCTTTAAATATTGAGCTTTAGCTTTATCCCTAAGTTTCATCATTAATCTTACGTTATCAGTAATCCAAGGTGCTTTCTTTTTTGTAATTTTCATTGTTTTGACAGAAGCATGCTTATGAAAAAGGCAAAGTAATTGTTCATTTAGAAATGCAACCTTCTTATTAACATCATTTATTTGCATGAAATAATGTAATGGCAATTGTAACACCCGTATTCATAGTCGTTCGCCAGCGACTCGCTGGCGACTCGCCGGAGTTCCGCTGATAGTAAAAATATTTGCAAATTTAAAAGTCACAACTGATAACTAAGGTAAATATTTATAACTACGTATAAAAATAACGACCAAACGATGGTTTTTCCTCGTAAATTCTTTGTTGATCGGCATACCTGAAAATCAGCCCGTATGCAGGGTACAACGCCAAATCTGTGGTATATTTGCAGCGCAGTCAAAGCGATTAACAACAATTTGATAAAGTTTCGTAGTCAAAATAATTTTTAGGTTATGTGTAAACATCAAAGTCAGAGACACATTTAATATGCTTAAAACTGCTTCGGCCGTTGGTTGCATTCAGTAACTCTCTTTATTATTAATCAAAATTCACTTGCCTTTGAAGCTGTGTCAACAGTTTTAAAAAACACAAAAAATATGCATAATAAATAATTGTTTTCTGTGATAATATCGCTATTAAAAGTTAAGGGAAGTTTGTTTACAAAAACCCGAAAATAGAAATGGTGGAACGCAACTATGGTACTTTTAGTTGTGTAAACACGGCTTTTAGTCTTCTGCATTATTATAAGTGATGATGATGATGATGATTGGAAATTACCAGAGGGCTGAGTTCTGCAACTGCATACTAGAAGTTCCAGGAGTGAGGTTGGATCTGCATGAGCCTGGAATTTTGACTTTTGGGAAGTTTTTTAGTTGATTGAAGGTGCATTAAGGATAAGCTGGCATTGACCATGGCTGAGAATCGTCAGGATCATTGGTATTTGATGTGAGTAGCTGAAAAAGTGTAAAGAAGTCAGGTTTGTGATAGTTATATTTAATAAGGAATAGAGAAACAATTAATTGAGCAAAATAACTTAATAACAATACTTACTTTGGTGAAATAGTAGTTGAATTGTAAAAGAGAAAGTATATTTGTCAATTTTGATGGTATTGTGCTGATATACTGGTTAAAAGTCAAACTGACATTTAATAACCGTCATCGATTAACAATTCATATAAAAATTTTGAAAATCTAAGAATAGATAACTTGATTAATAAACCCCGCCCTAACGAGAGTCTTAATTGCAATACATACAATCGCGGCCAAAAAATCCGGGACACTTTTTTACCTAATTTTCAAAATACGAAAACAAGTGCTGCCACTGATAATCCTAATTAATAAATGTCATCAAAAGTCGTTGTTTAGATCGGAATAACGACTTTTGATGACATTTACTAATTACAATTGTCAGTGTCGACCCATATATGTAAGTGGTCAAGTTTAAAATTCGCTTCTAAAGGCGGAGTTCGAATTTTCACGCATGCGCACGAGACGCGTTATACTCTAAGTGAGACTATGTCGGCGCCGTAATGTTTTCGGGTGTTCCGAGGCCCTACTAGCAATATATGTATAATACATATATGTGTCAACCATTGTTTTTGCATTTTGAGAGTTAGGTAAAAAATGTCCCGTTTTTTTGGCCGCGATTGTAATTTTTAAAATAGTACAAATGATGTTTGATTGTCATATCCATATATCTAATACTTACTATATTGCTAGCGGCTATGAGTGGGAAACTCACCGATGAAGTGAGACACAACCAACTCCTTCATGTATACGGTGAGCTGTGCGCAAGCGCGACGGCGTCGTCCGCCCAATGGGGAAGTGGTCAAGTTTAAAATTCGCTTCTAAAGGCGGAGTTCGAATTCCCACGCATGCGCACGAGACGCGTTATACTCCAAGTGAGACTATGTCGGCGCCGTAATGTTTTCTGAAGTTTCCAGGCCCTACCAGCAATATATGTGTATTATATATATGGTCATATCACATTAATGGCATGATATAAATACATGATTAATGGGAGCTATTGCATATAAAAAAGTAATACAACTGTAGTGCTTATGCATTCCAGTAGATATAAGTCAGTGGGTAAGCTACACACATCAAAATGGTCTAGGGGACAAACGTAAAAAGTATGTTTGCAAATGTTAATCAAAATGTTTTGTGATTATAGCATATATAATCCCTTCACGATCTTTTTGGGTCAGGTGAGGCTATGACCATCTAGTAATTTTGTTGGTAGTACCTATGTGGCAACTAAACTCCCTAATGGAAATTGACACTTTTTGTGTTAGGTTAGGTTGTTTTCAGTTTAAGGTTATATTTTTTGAATAGGTACATTGTTGCCGGATCTCTGTTTAAATTAAGGATGAAAAATTGAAATGATTTGACAATTGACGACAGAAACGAAAATGAGAACGAATGCATAAGGAAAGCATTCAATATTAATGTTTATTTCAATTTGGATAAGAATTGTATACATGCTATGAATATGCCACTTTATTTTACATGCTTGCTTGCTTGCTGGTGTGGAAGGTTAAAGACGCCACAAGTTGATGCCAAATAAATTTAGTACAGCAATTGAGCAATATTGGTCTTATAAAAATTAACATGTGAAAATTGTAAATATCTTGTGAAATGGATGGCTTGCTGATTTTACTTCATGTTGATTTTCACATCTGCCACATAACATTTCAACACTAAAATAGTAGTAAGTAGGTAGGTAGTAAATTACACAGGTCTACAAAGATTTTTTTTACTTGGGTTTGACTGAAATTAACGTGGCTAAAAGAAGTTTGTTGTACTAATTTCAAAATGGAAAGCAGTTTTTCTCTATCACATCACATTTTCTTACAATCGTAAAAACAAATAATGACAATTATATGTTTTTCCAAACTTGCATTATGACACTACGACGTTATATTAAAAGATACAATAAAGAAAAGCAAATAGAAAAATCTTTAATTCTTTATGCTATTATAACAAATTTAATAGAATGGCGTTATTTTTCCTTTAAATGAACGCTTTGTTGCCTTTTTGTTTCGCTGAATATCAGGTCCACAGTCTCTTTTGAGGCACCAGCAGTAATTCGCCATCATGCTTACATTCCACCGTCCCTGGTACCATTTTTCCATGTCTTTTAGATCTTGGTGGAACCTCTCCTCTTGCTCCTCGCTTTCGTCACCAATATTTTCTGAAAAATAGTCAAGGTGAGAGTGCAGGAAAAGAACTTTCAAACTCTAATTGCAACCTACAGCTTGAAACTTTTCCAGAATATTGTCAACAATTTCGACATAATTAGGGTCCTTATGATTCTCTAAAAAAATGTGTAACACATTTCTTATACTTGCGTACTATTCTATTTTCATCTCTGTTGACCTTCTTTGAACCATGGATTTAACATTACGTTATTACAAGTATGTAAAAATAGTGCATAATTTTAACGTACAGCAAATATAGTCTCTAGTCTCGACATCAACTCGTGTTCTTTAAAATCTGGCCTGTCCTTTTTGAATTGGAAATAGCATCGCTTAATCGACATTTTTTGTTGTAGCAAAATTATTTTCGGCATTTTGACTTTTCCTTTGACGGAAATTAAAATTATTTTTACACACTTGATAAATCATTTATTTTCATATGAATATTAAAATAATAAATCTGGCAATGTGGTGGCAAGAAAATGTCGAACTGACACTGACAGAAAAGAAAAGTTGTATCCCCTACATCACCGAATCAGTTAGTCCAACATGAAAAGAAAAAATCATAGCCATCTCTGTCCCAAAAAGGTCGTGAACGGATTATAGAGCTTTATTCTGACAATTTCTAGATCCAGTTGGCGATGTCAATTTTATGTTTTGTTTCATCGTTTATTTTTAGCCTTGTCCAGTAGACCATTTTGATGTGTGTATGTCTTTAACATGCATAAATCAGATCATACAGAAGAAACACTTTGTTTCTCAGTAACAGATAAAAACAACATATAAAACTTCAAAGAAAATGTTTTGACAGGAAGAAAACAATTTTTGTAAATAAATTATCAAACTAAAATTGGGAAACCACTTTTGAGATTGATCAAATAACTATTCATGACATTAGGCCGGTAGCTAAGCACTTATTGCCGAGCTAGTATATCACGGTCGAGCCCGCCGTAATTTACGATACAAGTGTGTAAAGCTAGTTTTTAGTCAGGAGTGGGGCAGAGTTAAAGCGGTAGTGAGCGAGCGATTTAAGCCCTGCGAGTGGCTAAAGATGCTTTACGCATGTGTATCGTACAATATTTTATCTACAACAGAATCGAGAACCGATTTGTTGCGTACGAGGAAGAAATCGGCCTGGACAGAGACGGCCTAGCGGACATTAGGGCCCATAAAAAACGCCTTGCGAATTCCACTGAAATTAGCCCGGCTCTATGCATCACGTCTGTTTGTCCTGCAAACCCGACGCCAGCAAACTCGGCATCGTGCCGTGTTGTACCAGGAAGAACGAAAACTGCGACATCATATTCTACTCCAGCACGCGATTCTCGCCCATCGAATAGCTGTACCACTCGAAGAAACAGGAGTGTCTTGTCGCAGTATAAGCCTTCAAAAGGTACTACCGCTACCGAGAAGGGAGGCCTTTCACTTTGAGAATGGATAATAAAGCGCTGACCTGGCTCAATGCTAAAAGATCACTGGGCCAAACTAACCTGGTGGGAGTTATTCCTGCAGGATTTTTCGTTTGTCATAGAACACTGTCCTGGCAGAGACAACAAACTACCATACGCATTATCCAAACAGCTAGCCAAAAAACCCCCCGATTGCTCATGGGACGATATCAGTCGGCTGCCGCCGCCGCACGACATCCCAAACATACTAAGACAGGACCGACCCTCCGAGGTAAATAACAGCACCACCAAAAACCCCACAGGAGTATCCCCGTCATGGTCAAGGGAAACGACTGCTCCCGTAGACCTGGGTAGCCCGAACGACCCATCGAAACCACGGTCCCCGCAGCGCTTCGCCGGCGACGTTCCTCGCATAGCTCAGGACACGATTCTGAGTTACTTTTACCACTACCAGGGAATTCATCGGACGCCCCAAGAAACTCTGACCTGCCTCCAGACCTACTACAACTGGTCTAGCAAAAGGGCGGAGATTTAAACCCACTGCCAACGGTGCCCCGAATGTTCTACACAAAAAAAGGGGGGAGGATGGTCCCACCACATACCCATGACTTGAGTCGGTCACCCATCCATGTCCAGAGAATTGATAAGAAGACTTGGGAGAACCTTGTTAACCCTAAGAACATTATTATGCTAAGTTCACATTTAGTCTCTATCTTATGGTTAGTATGCGAAGGAGATCATCAATGATGTCGAACTGCTAGCGAAGCTTTCGATAGTGGGGGTACCTTTGACTTGCCTCTGAATTTCTCTAAAAGATTCGTTGCCTAGCTTAAGAAGATGGTCCATGAATCTGTTCCTATTTTATGTTTTACTTAGACTATCTTAAGTTAGGTCTTATGCTATCAAAATCTAACTATAGCTAACTTAACTTATGTTATGGTCTTCCGCTGCCATGCCTGTAGGAAAAGAATGCTGTAAGGAAAGATGCTGAAAGGTAAGTGTGGTGTGCCGTGGTGCAATGGCTCATTGTGCCCGCCGCTCGGAATTCTCTCGTATTACAGTTATGCCTCCCGCACCACCGCGTCCTTCAACACGAGGAGCCCGCAACGCCTACTACTGTGCCAGCACTTGGACGAGCCCTCACCGCCATCACCCATTTCCAGCAGGCGAGATCACCAGCGGCCTCCACGCCGACCGTTCGCTGCCGTTGCCCTCTTCATGCAACAGCGGAAGTAGATTCGGGCCCCAGAAACCGGCCAAGTCAGAGGTGCTACCCCCTTTTGTCTTTTTTTGTATATTATTTCTCTAGTTTTAAGTTTCAATATAATTAGCCTGTATATAGTGTATATACTATTATGTTTAACTAAGGGATACGTCTCCAACGTTTTGACTACTGCCATTCGCCTCCACCGCTGAGTAAGCTTAGCCGACAAAGGGTATTTTGTCAAGTTCCCTATAATTGGCTGTTGAAGATAACAACATTAACCACACCGTATAAGAAAACTAAGCTGCACAGTAAATTTTTTTGCAGTTTTGTGTTCATCTTTCATGATAGAAAAATGTTACCTGAAGCTTTAGTGGGACTTGCTTGGAGGTATTTAATAGATCGCTCTTAAATTACCCTTATCGTTTCATTGTGTCTTGTATGTGTTTTCTATATAAGGGTAGATAACAGTGACGTACCAGCTAGCAGCAAAAGTAGGCCGGTTGAGAAGGGGGTTGTCGACATACATATCCCATTCCAAGCAACACTACGAATTATCATTTTTACCTTGTTTGAAGTTCTAAAGGGGTTAATGCGTTTTGAGATAAGAAATTGTGACGCCCTTAAGTAAAGAACATTTGGTATTTACGTAGCTATACCAACATCCTGTTTGGCACCCCAGCCGCAGCAGCCTGTTACATAACGTGGGGAACGTGGCTTCCCAAATAACCTAAACGCCTGATTTGACCTGCCCTTTTTGGTCATAATTTTCTATTATTATGTAACACGCAATCGTCGAGAAGCGAAGATGGCTGTGTTCGTGAGTGTTAAGGGTTAAAGAGCAAACAGCTAAGGTTTGAAGGTCGTGCTTAATTCAATCTGAAGCAGTCCATTACTATTCAAATTTAAATTCAGCAAGCTTAAACCACGACAATAGGTTCTTCTGTATTTTACACGTTACTCACATGAAATTTACTTTATCAATTCTTTTTAGCCAGTGGCGGCTCCTCCTTAGGGGCGCAGGGCCACTAGCCTCCTAGCCGTCAACAGTCTATATGGCATTGGAAAGAAGTAACTGTTCTATAATTGAAATTATGTTTTATCATCTATCCTACCATTATAATTTAACAAGGTTTAAGTAATGAGATTCCATACCGCTTAAACATGTAAAACAAAACCGAAAAAGTATGTCGCCATAACGTAAATTATTTGTCAACACACTCTCGTTCTTCCGGGCCGTGTTTAGACTTAATATTGGTTGCAGTTCCAGTCTGTTTATTTATTTTGGATTATTTCATTTGTGTCATGCAGTTTGCTACAAAAATAGCGGAGAATAGCATAACTGAGTATACTTAACATTAACTTTAAGAGCCTACCGTTAGCTGAAAAGGTTAAAATAAAAAAAAACTTGGATTAAATTTCAACCTGCAAATTAAAGTTCGAACTGGCAATTTTACATAATATTTTTATTTGAAATCGGCAGTGAAGTACGCCGAAATCGTCATTAAAATACGAGAAATCGGCAGTGAAGTAATCCATTGTTTTACGACTTTTTTGTAGGTGGCCAGGCGATAGATAAACGTCAATGGAGCGAACATAACCTACAAAATTTGGTTAAAATGTTGTAATTTCACGATTTCTCGATTTCAAATAAAACATAGTGTACACCTCGGCACTGAAGTTCCTTTTTATCCCTCATGTGGTTTATTTGCCTTGGCCCTACGGGCCTCGGCAACTAAA
Organism: Agriotes lineatus; assembly: GCA_940337035.1. Classification (NCBI taxonomy): domain Eukaryota; kingdom Metazoa; phylum Arthropoda; class Insecta; order Coleoptera; family Elateridae; genus Agriotes; species Agriotes lineatus. Next base: position 13,869,938 of record OW679197.1, read on the forward strand.
TCCACATTCGTGATAAAAAGTTATACTTCAGTGCCTTGGTATACAAACTACTATTCTGTGAACATTTACAAGCAAAACAAATGGATTTATTTGAAATCGGCATTAAAGTACCTCGAAATCGGCATTAAAGTAATCCATTGTTTTACGACTTTTTTGTAGGTGGCGAGGCGGCAGATAAACGTCAACTGACGTTAACATAACCTACAAATGTTGGTTAAAATGTCGTAATTTCACGATTTCTCGATTTCAAATAAAACATAATCTACTCCTCGACACTGAAGTTCCTTTTTATCCCTCATGTGGTTTATTTGCCTTGGCCCTACGGGCCTCGGCAAATTCGTGAAAGTTAAACTTCAGTGCCTTGGTATACAAACTACTATTGTGGATCGGACTCATGCTCTACTTTTTTCCATTATTAAATAAATGATTGTTTCGTTTTTAAACACTAACGGACATTTTGTGTTGAGTTTGAAAGTTTAAATACTGTTTGTTCTGTGCATATACCTATTGGATTATTATTAAAATTATAAATCATTGCTATATTTGAATTAAAACATCGACGGAATATAAGTCGTTTTTTTTGCGTAATAATTGTTAAACATTAAGATCCCCCCAAATACAACTATCACAAGCCGCTACTGCTTCTAGCCGTTAACAAATGCTTATTTTTAATTATCCTCCTAGGTGCTCTAAAAACAAATATCAAGTGACTTAGAAACAATGTGGTCGTCGAGAGATGAGGATAGGTGTCAGTAGGTTGCTGCCGAAACATTTTGGTGTCAATTGTGGCTGTAGACCGAACAATCAATGAGTAAAAAGAGAGAGAAGTGAAGGTAGTAGTGGAAGGGGCATAAAATTCACTAGACAGAAACCGTCATTGTCAGAAACCGCTTTCTCAAAGTTTTTACCTTTGACAGTTGGAAACTGTGAGGTTAAGGTTGACTTTTTTGTGCTACGCACTCCTGTGCCAATGTGTTTGTGTACGCCATTTGCAGTAGCCACTACCGTTGCGTAACAGGTTGACATCACTTTAACTCCTCTCTATGTTTACTCATTGCGATCAATATAGTCAAAAGATTGCCCGACACATTTTGTTAAGCTCTAGAAATAGCCCGTCACTTTAACTGGTAGATTATACAATAGCACATGGTAAGTGGGTACTAAAACATCTGGTGTGATACACGCACACAACTTCCTTTTACAGTGATCTTATAATTAGCCACAAATTACTTCGACACGAAGTGTACGAAGTATTGAAATTCCCTCATATCGAAAACCACTCTGAGTCAAATATCTCTAAAAATCGAGCCAACCGACTAATGAACCCGCTATACCAAATCTCCGTCTCGGCTGTGCGGATCTTTTGGTGAAGACCCCAGCCCACTAGATCCCTCCCTCGTATTGGAGGATGTCTAAACGTGCTGTGCGGTGTATGTATGTTCGTATGTGTACAAGATTCCAGACGCCAGGAACCTTCCTGAAGTCTTGGATCGTTTTCATACGATAGGTCCTCCGAAAATGAAGGCAACATCAACTTTTAAGGTATGGTCGTCGGCAAAAAAAATTGTTTTTGTTTTTGATAAATAACTGGTTCATAACATTTTTATTTATTTATTTATTTATTTTATTTAATTCGCACTCAGACAACAGCCGTTAGGCCAATTATAGGCGTCGCTGTGCAGTTATGAGGACTTCCAACCCCACTAACGACTGTCATGGTGTTGTTATGACCGCCGGGGCCAACTTTTTTCCGTGATAGCCGTACCACGAGGCGCCGAGAGATGCAGCCGTGGAACTCCCATCCAAGTTCTGACCAGAGACAGCGTTGCTTAACTCTGCTGATCGAACGTGGACGCTTGTTCAAGCTACACCACTCGGGACCCATTTAGAGGTATTCAACTGGAAAATCACCTATCTCACATTAATACACATTAAAAATTTAAAGTTTTAAAAAAATCGTTAGAACCGTTTTTGAAAAATCGAAATAAAACTGAAAAATCAAAAGAGTAAACACCATACTTCCAGTTATACGATTTTCTTTAAAAGCTTGCTGTCGCATCTGGATAGTACACAAAACTTAGTTTCAACGTCATACCTCTTTTCGGTTTTGATATATTCTGTTCACACACATACAGTCAGACCAATGAATAAAAACATATTTTTGGATTGAGGGGACCCGAAAACGTGAAGATCTGTTGAAAACTAAATTTCGAATTTTTGCGGTGAATCCAATACTTCATTTATCGCAAAAAGAAGTAAAAATGGCAAATGTACTCAACAAATAGATGAGCAACAGGTCAATCTGAATAGGTCAGCAGCGGCTCACTCGCACCTCACGAATGGTTTTTGAACTATTTTGAAACTGTGGTCTAAAGAAATTGAAATATAGCTTTGATATATATTAATATATACCTACTTTAATACACAATTTCGTAGATCAATCGATCAGCGATGTCAAACATCAAGCCGTTCAGAAACATCGAACATAAGGTAAGTATATAGCTTCAGAACAAGTTTTTAGCGAAATCAGAAACACTACGCAAACGATCTTTAGCGGCAATTCTGCAAGGGTTGAAATCTTGGCTAACCGAAATACCTGGATCATCTAGTCTCCCTCAGTGAAGGCACCGGTGCGATTTCAGTAAAACTCTTGCTTGAATAAATAGATATCATAACTATTTAACAATTTACACGCAGCCTCGCAAATAGCAGTTCACCTGAAAATATTAAAAACGCTGTTAAATTTTATAAAATGTATGTGTTCAAAAAGAGTCAATTATTAACCTACATGTCAAGACAAGTTTAACGAGGGGTCACAGGTGCACATTTCTATCACAAAAATTCAACCGGAAATTGATATAGTTAAGAAAATATTAACCCACACATCAATCCAAATTCAATAGGAGGCCACACCCTTGTACACAGATCAATGCTCGTTTTGTTATTCTTTCTGTCTATCTTTTGTTCATTTATTTGTTGTTTATTGTTAATAGTTATTGGTCGGTTATTAAATTAATGTATCAGAATTATGACATTCTGATGTGCATTTCAATATTTTAACGGCATCTAAAAACGCCTAACTAACTGTGTGAACTTATTTTTACAAAATTATGAGAAATGCAGGTCCGTATTGTAAAAATTTTCTGGTGATGATCAAAAATAGCTCAAAACGTAATTAAACCATAACATGTGGTACATTGTTGAATTCAGAATAAAAAGGACTTCACAAATTTAGCATTAAAAAATCAGGACCGTATTTAAAAAAATGAAGTTGATAATTTTTTCTCGAAGACGAAACGTTGGATAAAAAATTTGATAACGTAATCGTTAAGTCCACTAAAAGTTGCTTTAAGAAAGTTTAATCAGTTTCGCTCTAACTTTAATATTAACGCCAGAAAAAAAATAGAAAATCCAAAAATTCGGTTTTTTGAGATAATTCAAGAACGAAGAATCATATCAAGGATTTCTAGGAGTAATTTTGTTAGTCCTTTAATTGCGCAACTTTCTTCCCATTTAACCAAATTTGTATCTCTTCCAGTTACCGAGATCCCCATACTGGCCCTCCTTATCTTGGACACACTGTATATTGCAATTACTTTTTATTCATAGAACCAATAGATAGCGTATAGAACTTCAACGTTTTCACAAAGTTTCAGAAACAGCTATTTCCACAAACAGAATTATAATTTTCGAACATCAATAATTACAATAACATACCCCTCAAATTAAAAAATATGGACTGGTTAGACATAAAATAATAATATTTGAAAACCTACCTTACTTCGCGAAAGCATATTCGAAACTAACTACATAAAAATAACAACCGATACATTAAATAACTAATTTGAATAGCTTGCATTGTATGAAGCACAACTGCATAACTGATTATAAGAACAACGGTGATTTAGCTGTGATAGAACATTACACAATGTATATACATAATACCCTACACCCTACCTATTTAGAATGAATATCAAATTACATACAAAATTAACTAAACGATAATATTAACTAAAATTTTTGACCATTCTGCAATTAATTAATAACGAGCTTCCATGAGTGTGGGTCCCCTGAAAATTCTTACATTTGGCCCTGTTGTAAGAATCCCTAAAGATGAAACGATTCTCAGTGATTTTAAATGATATAGATACAAGTACAGCATTAAAAATTACATACGTTTATGTGCCAAGATGTGTAACATCCCTTTCTCGTGGTATCTTCTTCTGTAATACAGCATATGAATATACTCTATCCTTGTTGCAATTACTAGCACAGCACCTTAGGGTGGGTATACATTTGGCAAGCCGCGCACGAGCTCGCTTGAGTTGCGCTAACAACGAGCCAAATTCGTCATATTTATACCATATATCTAATACTTACTATATTGATAGCGGCTATGAGTGGGAAACTCACCGATGAAGTGAGACACACAACCAACTCCTTCATGTATACGGTGAGCTGTGCGCAAGCACGGCGGCGTCGTCCGCCCAATGGGGAAGTGGTCAAGTTTAAAATTCGCTTCTAAAGGCGGAGTTCGAATTCTTACGCATGCGCACGAGATGCGTTATACTCTAAGTGAGACTATGTCGGCGCCGTAATGAATTCTGAAGTTTCCAGGCCCTACCAGCAATATATGTGTATTATATATATGATTTATACCGGGCTGCGAGTCTACCACGAGCCGCGCGACGGAGGCTCGCGACCGATCCATTTTCTGTCGGTTTTTGTGGCGAACTCAAAGGGTTTTTACGCGTATAGTGGAACGGGTTTGTGGCAGACTCGTGCTGAAATTTAGTTTTCAACGAGACTTCGACCGCGATAGTTGTATATTATTATATGAATATGGAGTGGTCCGAAGAAAGTATGTTAAATTTAGTGGAGACCTACAAATTATATAAAAATGTATGGGATCCCAAAGACAAAGATTACTTTAAAAAAGAAAAGAAGGTTGACGCGTGGAATGAAATTGCATCAACCGTCGGGAAATCTGCAGAGGCATGCAAGAGGAAAATCTCAAGTTTTTTGGCGACCTACATAAAGAAAACAAACAAAGTAAAGTCGTCTATGGGAAGAAGAACAGGTATGTACATAATAATATTTATTAATGAATAGAAGATACAAAGCAGTGCGCCACCATCGCCGAGGTTTTCATTTTTTAATTATTAAACTTGATAGTAATAAAGCACCACTACACAAAACTAACAAAGCTGCCGTTTGTTTTTCGTCGTCTGACATGTTGGCAGGTCTAGCTTGTTCGCTCGCCTGGATAGGTACTAAACCTTCGAGTTCGTGGGAAGCTCGCGTGGTGCTCAACTTGCCATGCGGATCAGATACAATTAGCAGGAAACTCGCGACAGGCTCGTTGGTCAAAAAGCGCGACTCAGACGCGACTCGCGCGCGTCTCTCCAAATGTATACGCACCCTTTAGATATATAGTATGAGCAAAAAGTAACTCCATCAAAGATACCTTTGGAATTTTAAAGTCATGTGTATTATAACACAAGAAAATTAGAAGCTGTCATTTGACATTTGTTATGATTGTGTAATATTTTTTTGTCAATTTCGGAATAATTTATTTTAAAAAATGTTACCAGAACATAAAATATTTATAATAGAAGCTTTTTTTCGAAATGGACAAAGGTTGGACAATGGTGATTGACAGTACTCTGCACAGGCTTGTTTAAATGAATTTAAAGAAATATTTCCTAATATTGAAATAACAGCAACGGATTTTTTTTATCAAGTACGACATACTGTAGCTGCATTCAGGGAAACTAGTAGTGTAGCAGACAGAGCAAGACATGGTAGACCACGTGGGAGAACTGCGGAACAAATTGCAGATGTCCAAAATCGATCGCAAAACGAACCCTCCTCATCAATCCGGAGACTTGCTCAAGAAGTGAATTTGAGTTATGGTGCTTGCCGTACAATTCTAAATAACGATTTAAATATTGTTACGTTTTACGTTTTGGGCTATTTCAAAATTATACGCCGCTTCTTGTTTTAAGCATTTATTTACAGACATTTATCTTTACGGTTTAACAGAACCACAAGAACTATTAAGGAGGAACACAAATTATTTATAAACTAACAGGAACTATTTCTAACAACAAATACACTTATTTATTTACATACGACTTAACATGAACGATTTATATGGCTAGGTTTATTTTACAACGCGTTATTTATATGGCAGCTCCCGCATACTTCAAAGCTGGATTCTTGACTTCGAACTGACTGTTATTTCTGCTGGCGCCGGGTGAGTCATTCTAGCAACTTCGCGACATTCTCGATTAGTCCGGCTAATTGTGACGCATCGCGTGCATTAACCCCGAGGTCGTTCTCGAAGGCGTGACTCATCCGTCGCGCGAAAGCCGGCTTTAAGGTCGTTACAATATGCATCCATACAGACCACAAATGTATCAAGAGCTTTTAAGTCCAGATTACAATAAGAGAATTTTATACTGTAACTGGTTTTCCCAACATTTAAATAATGATGTTTTGGACTTAACTTTTTTTCCGATGAGTCGTAGTTTTACTTAAATGGGTACATTAATTTACAAGTAATGCGCTTATGGAGCGCTCATAATCCACATTTCTTTCGTGAAGCTTCTTTGCATTACCCATTCTATACTCAATTACTAAAAGTAAGACGATATTTGAAAAAAAATATATTTAAACACGACTACCAACGCGAAATGGAAATTATATTGCATTCAACAGATATTCGTCTACAATTATATTATTAGTACATTTTCTCTTAATAGCGGTAAGAAACTGTAAAGCTAGGGGAAAACAATTTCAAATTTTATATCGTACCGAAGCAAAATGTGCAGAAAAGTTAATATGTTTCGTTTTAAATCCAATAAGTATTAATTATTCTAGTAACTATTCTTTCTGAAGAAAATGCTGCATCCACGAATTCAGAATCACGTCATTTGGCATAGTTAAGATTATTCTCCTTAGCATAGAATTTCGGCTTAGACCGCGTAGTATTTGTATATGAACACCCAGCATTTTCTGGCTTAATGTGCCTCGCACTTTGTGAAGTCGAGCAAACACTTGCTCGATGGCCATGCTCTTTGGTGGCTCGTGTTGTTTGAGTATCTTGAGAACGAGGATACTTAGGCAGATTTGGCCGTTTTGCTGTTTGTGCATCCATATTCACTAACGTTTCGCAAGACCTTGCAGCTTGCATCATCAGAGTGAAAGTCGCACTAAGAACCGAAGGTCGGTGTGGAGCTATTTATAGTCCTCTGTAACAGGCGCGCGGAGTGGCGTAACGCTGGCTGGTCATCCGAGTGCAACGTAATCCGTGGGGCGTGGCCGTATGACGCACAGTGGTTGTAATGCTTTAGATCGTGTCCACGTTTTACTAAGTTTAAAGCCATCTTCCCTGTTGATATTATTTGGATGTTTTTCTATTTCTATGGCTTCACGTATCACTCACGGGAAGTAATGAGGTATTCTGGTGTCATTTACCGATCTGAAGCCGTTACCCAAAGTTTCCTTGCTCGTGAACACCGCTGGCGTATATCGCATTCCTTGTTCTTGCGGATCGAGTTACATTGGACAGACTGGTCGTTCCGTTGATCTAAGACTCCAAGAACATAAAGGCGATTGCAAACACAAACGCATCACAAAATCAGCCGTAGCTGAGCATACTTTTACAAATGGGCACACTCTAGAATTTGAGCATGCCAGAGTACTTGCCATAATACCTCATTACTTCCCGCGTGTGATACGTGAAGCCATAGAAATAAAAAACATCCAAATAATATCAACAGGGAAGATGGCTTTAAGCTTAGTAAAACGTGGACCCCTGTGATACACGATCTAAAGCATTACAACCACTGTGCGTCATACGGCCACGCCCCACGGATTACGTTGAACTCGGATGACCAACCAGCGTTACGCCACTCCGCGCGCCTGCCACAGAGGACTATAAATAACTCCACACCGACCTTCGGTTCTTAGTGCGACTTTCACTCTGATGATGCAAGCTGCAAGGTCTTGCGAAACGTTAGTGAATATGGATGCACAAACAGCAAAACGGCCAAATCTGCCTAAGTATCCTCGTTCTCAAGATACTCAAACAACACGAGCCACCAAAGAGCATGGCCATCGCGCAAGTGTTTGCTCGACTTCACAAAGTGCGAGGCACATTAAGCCAGAAAATGCTGGGTGTTCATATACAAATACTACGCGGTCTAAGCCGAAATTCTATGCTAAGGAGAATAATTCGAGTAACCGCGAAAGCCTCAAACAGTACATAGTTAAGATTTTTCAGGTCTTTTTCAGAACTTTATCTTACACGCATAAAGGAACATCTTTTTGGTCAATATTCTTAAATCATAATTGTAGGAGTTTCTAGCAATATTTTAAAGCGTTAGCAATAACTAATTACAAGAGTAGTGGGAAAACATTAACTTAGAAATTAATAAATATACCATTTCATTTAATCTGGCCCATATGACCTAAATATTTCGTTCACGGTAGACAGTTTTGGTTGAAGTGAAACCATTTTGTGTCGCTGTTTGTTGTTAAATAGCATATTTACAGTCTGGTGTCAATATTCTTTTTGCAAAAATGGTATATGGTAAAGTTATTGTCAATTTGTTTAATTCCGGTAATTAGTGATGCCGCTCAGGCGAGAAAATTCTGGATCTCGTCTCGATATTCGAGATTGAGATTGGCATTTTCGCATCACAACCCGTGAACGAACGACTGTGTACCTATAGCACGCGTGTAATAGTAGATTATGTTATTAGGAGTAAAAGTGATACTTTATGTGGCGAAGCTGAAGTTTATTTAGCCGAACGTCAGTGAGGCAAATAATTCAGCTAAGCCACATAAAGTCACTTTTACTCCGAATAACAAATACTATTTTATCCGCAAACGTATTCAGGTAAATTTCATTGATATAAATTAAAAAAAAGGATGCATCGGCCGGGAATCGAACCCAGGCCACCCGCGTGACAGGCAAACACTGTACCCCTGCGCCAACCTCTCTTGTTCAAATAACACGCTACTGTAATGATATATGAACATACTGAATCACCCGAGCTAATAGCACACCGCCACAGCAGCTTTCACACCATAAACCATGGCGACAGATGCTCCGATCCGCTGCTTAAAGGTTTATTTAAATTAAAACTTTTTCGTACTCTTTTTGAAAATAAAAACCGGCCTACGATCTAAGTCTAAAAATTAGCAAAATTTTAAGCTATCATACAATTTAGTCGGTCCAGTATCTTCGGAGGAGATAGCGAATAAACATAGAAAGAAAGAAAGAGGGCAACAATTTTGTTTGCTTAGGCAGAAAAAGTACGCAAAAGTCGCTATTTTATCTGCTTAGGCAGATAAAGTGACACTTTTACCTTGTCAATAAAGACAAATAAGTTGTCACTTTTGTGACATTTGCGGATAAAATTATTATTTGTTAAATAGTCGAAAATCGTCGAACTGCCCTTTCAAGTATAATGCCCCATAAATATCGTCACGCGGTTATTTTAGGATTATGCTGAGACTACATAACCCTAAAATAATCGCAACCTGACTTCTGTACCACAGCATATAAAGTGCGGGAATCGAGATTCTAAGAACACTACGGTAATCCCTGTGGTAAAATTTCAAACAATTGCAAAAACAACAGGATCAATAGCAAGAAAGCAAAATTTGGAACCAACTTCAACACCATAAAATTTAAGAGCTTCCCTTATCTGAGACGAATGATCTGATTTCAGGCTCGTAAATCACCATTGACTTATTTCGAAAACAAAAATAAAATGTAGGCAAGATGAATTAATTTAGAAAACAATACACATGCGAATAAATGCAGTTTGAAAAAAAACAAGTTTCCTTATAAATTTAATTATGCTGAGGTTATTTAATATTTAAAGTTGCCCTTCTTACATCCAAAATACCACATTTAATGCAGAAAAACTTCAAAAAACGTAAAATAAAAATACACGTGTCAAAATTTGTTTATTGTTAACAGCTTATTGAACCGTCTGAAACGTCAACATTATTTTGTATGAATGTATGTATTATCATTAACCCCGTTTTACCTTGCGGTGTAGAGGTTGTACATTTTTAATTTGATTTATGCGGAATTTATCGATTGTGCGAAAAATAGTATACACAGTTGTTAAGTGCATGACGGAATCTCGGAAATTGAAAAAGAACTCGACTTGGTTTCGTTTTTTAAAACGTTTCCTCGATTCTATTATAATTCACACATCGCAGCTTAATATACCGGGTGACTATAAATGATTGTGATTTTTTTTCTTAGGTTGGCACTGCTTATGTTGGTGACACTGTAAGTCTATGTCAAATTCAATGTTCGCAGGTTAGGTTTTGCGTCATTCTGTGTCAAAACTGACGCAAAACCTAACCTGCTAACCTCGAATTTGGCATAGACGTTACCGTCAATCCAGCAGTCTCCTGGTAAGTTTCCACTAACAGATGGTATCCAAACTAATTTCCCATTGTCCTCAGCTCCTACCTTGTAGTTAACCAACCCAAATCAATCAGCTACACTGGCAACTCCGTTCAAATTATTGATCCGTCCTCCGTATAATCACCAAATCCAGTAATTAGTATAACTTATTCCTTGTATGTAGTAAATCATCCAATTCTAATTAAATATTATTTTATTCTTCTTAGTTGCATATAATTAAACCATATTCCATTATCTTTTCAATGACTGCACACTTGTATCATTTCATAATTATATTTTCACTTAATTTCACCTCGCAGATTTGTTAAAAACCTTTTTATTTGTATTCAACCAAATTATTTGTACAAATAAAGGCTAAATTTCCAGTTTTTATTAATACAAACATATTTTTTTCAAAAATATGTCTTCATTTTATGAGTTTGTTATTATCACCTTTTTAAACAAATTTTAAAATTATGCTAGTTACAATTATTAATGCATTCTTTTTTAAAATTAAATGTTCTGAATTTTACCTACTACATGCTATATTTTAGTAGAAAGCATATTTGTCACATGATAACATTATCTTATCTTTCATATTAACTTTCACCACCTTGATTGAATACTCAATTGCTATAACTTATCAAAATTAATTATAAATTGTCTCAAATTTAATTTCTATTACTCAATTCAACTTAACCAACAATCTTATTCAAAATTTTCTAAATTTGATTGTATTAATCTTTCAAATTTATTTCTTTTAATTTTATTTAATAAGTGACCTATGTGTATCATAATAATATATTTGTCAAAAATTACAAATTCTGCAGAAATCATACAAAATAAAGCGTTAGTTGAAGAGACAAATTTTCAGTAGAAATATAACAAGTGCTTGAAAAATTTCCGGAAATATTTGGAAATATGTTCTTCAGCTATTTTTTCAATAAGAGCATGAGTGCATGCCAACTGAAAAAATCCCGACTCCGAAGGAGGAGGGATTTTTTCTTGGAGGCATGCACGAATGCTTTTGTTGAAAAAAAATAGCTGCATAACATATTTCCAAATATTTCCATAGGGAAATTTGTTGAGCACGCGTTATATTTTGATAGAGAATATCACGAATGAAAAAACACAGTAGCAACAATCAGTATCGGCCTACTGACTTTGTTCAGAGCTTCATTGTTTCTAAATACTTTGATGACAGTGACAGAAGTGGAAATTTCCCGGTAAATTTCCGATTATCAATTTTCGCCGTTACCATGGTAACTTTCCAACTAAATTTGCATAAGGGATATTCTCTCTAAAATTTTAAGCTGAATTCAAAACTCTAATAATATACCGGGTGTTCTATTTAAAATAGAAGTTAATAAAAAAACAAATGAAACCTATTTTAGAGGTATTCAACTGGAAAATTACCTATCTCACATCGTTATACATTAAAAATGTAATACAAATGTAAAGTTTGAGAAAAATCGTTGGAGCCGTTTTTGAAGAAATCGAAAAAAAAACTGAAAAATTACAAGAGTAAACACCATACTTCCGGTTATGCGATTTTCTTCAAAAGCTTGCTGTCGGATCTAGATGGTACACAAAACTTATATATGAAGTTTCAACGCCATACCTCTTTTCCGTTTTGAGATATTCTGTTCACACACAGACAGACAGACACACAGACCAATGAACAAAAATGTTTTTCGGGTTCAGGGAACTCTAAAACGTGAATATCTGTTGAAAACTCAATTTAGAATTTTTGGGGTGAATCCAATACTACTTTTATTGTAAAAAGAAGTAAGAAACAGTAAATGTAGTTTTATTAAAGTTAGTAGTAAAATGTGAAGGCAAATTTTGTGTTATGATTATAACTCAGTGTCAGCGTTGAAACTTCTTTAAATAAAAAAAATTTTTTTTAGTGATCTACCTAGATACAACTTTTAAAAAAATTAAAAATACAAAAATTTGCAGAACAAAAAACGAATAATTATTTTTGGAAAATAAAATAAGGCCTAGTTGATAAATATAAAAACTCCAATTAGTCGTATCCAAATCTACATATTTGTCTGGAAGAATAATGGCAAACCGTTACCTAATTCTTAGATTACTGTTTAAATTTACAGAGTAAATAAATAAAAATAACTGTAATAAACAAAGAGAACAACTTTTAGTATACTACAATAACCTCCGTAAAGGAAAGATGCTGAGGAGGATCTGCAGGAAGCTGAAGATTTTCCGGAAGCGACTCAGTCAATTAATTGTTCAAAGGGGCCTGTCTTCACAATGAGTTTCAGGGACGTGGAGGACACGATGAGGACCTTTGACGGCGGCGACCAATACCCGGTGGAGACCTGGATTTCCGATTTCGAGGACAATGCAATTCTTATGGGATGGAATGTTTTGTAAAAGCTGATATTTGCCAAGAAATCGTTGACCGGATTAGTAAAACTGTTTATGCAAGGAGAGCGAGGCCGCAACTCTAGGAAAATTTTAAAATCTCGACTTTTAAGCGAATTCTCCGTAAACATTAATAGTGCTCAATTACATCAAAAGTTTAGCAGCTTAGAACTGTGCACTATGCATGGCGATGTAATGTATGAATAGCGCCCCTCTGGTGAAGTCGCGAGTCAATTACAGTTGCAGGGCTTACCCCCTTCCCGTTGTTAAAACGCCGCTGCCCTTCTGATAAGTAGCGTGCTTGTGAATTATGTTACGCGTCACTGTTTACTAACCATGATCGTTTATGACCATTAAGATGCACCCATTTATGTAAAACTTTATGAATATTTTTGTGTACGTTAGAAGACCAATCGATCCCATTTGTTAAATGTTACCAATGCGTTTTTTATGCTGTGTTTCAATTTTTATATTTATAATACTGTCATGTTATTGCTCGAGAGACATTCTGTATAGAATTTATGTGAAGTGGATCCTGGTCGAATCTTGTGAGCGGCAAGGTAAGTCCCGACGCTCTGGTCGCCGTCTGCAAGAAGCTTCAAAGCTACACACCTACCAACCCCGTCTGGCCCTTCGGGCTTCTGTCAGACTCGAGGATTACCCCCTATACCCAAAACCCGTAGCGCCCTCTTATTTATCGACACCCTGTATATGTCGTCACGCCTGTTCCTATGGCGTCCTGTTCGTAGAAGCACGCCCATCTCCCCGAGCGTATTCAGCTGTGGCTATTAGCCTGTCTTTGAGTATTTAGGGTAAGTAGTGACATTGTCCTGGACGTGGCATAGCTTAATGGTACTCCCTAATCGAAGGTGTCGTAAAAACAGTTTTGTACTGTAACAAAGGTTGTGAAGCTGTAATAAATTTCTTTGTTGTACCTAGTTGTTGTTTACTAGACCGTGATTTTATGGCTAGTGATGACATTGAAATTGTACTTGGAAAAATGCTAAATGCCTACTGCTGACTCGAATATTTTTGCAAGCGAAATTTTGGAGATAAACGTTACTGAAGATTCATTGAGCACAATAGAATTGAACATCAATGAAAATTTCGACTGGAAAATTCGAGATCAGGTGCAGTCCGTTGCACAAGAATATTATGTAGAAGCGGAGAAACTAATTGAACCGAGTACTAATTTAGAAATAAAATTAATAATAAAACAAAATCACAGTCCCTTTTATCATAATCCGAGGCGCCTTTCTTATTGTGAAAAAAAGACAGTACGAGATGTATTTTTGATTTCTAGGATAGACGATCACATCGATAGTCTTAGGTATAAAATGTATTTTACGAGATTAGACTGCCTTTTATCATATTAAATTAAAAGACAGTTCTATTCCGTATAAGTACTTCATTTGTTACTTTTAAAGGGCAATGACAGTACATAAAATTGCCGTTTAGTTTCTCAAACGAACCTTTCTTTTTTACATGATTTGTAAACGCAGCTTTCCGTTCATTGATGAATCAAAATAAAATATTAATTTATTTGAACGATTTATTGATTGCGATAGAAACAATAGAAGATAATCTGAGCATTTTGATATAAGTTCTTACTGTTACAGTAAACAACTTACTTGAACTAAAATTTGAAAAATGTCTATTAGACCGCCTTGGTATTATACAAAAGCAATCTGATGGAAAATTTCATCCAATTTGTTATTTCAGCAAAAGAACAACACAAGCAGTCACGTTATCATGAATTGGAGGTATTAGTAGTGGTTTATTCAATTGAACGACTTAGAATTTATTTACAAGGGACAAACACGCTGATGCATTTAGTCGAACGTATACTATTTTACTCATAACTGAAAATAGTTTTTTGAAAGAAAGTTGTCAATTTTACAAGATTTAGAGAGACAACAAAATTGGCAAAATTAAAAAGAAACTCGAAGTAAATGAGGACGCATTTTTCGAAATTAGTAACGGTTCAGTTTATAGAAAATATAATGGAAAATTGCTATTTTATGTCCCAAGCACAATGTAACACAACGTTATTAACGCCAGTCACGACGATATAGGTCACCAACGCATTAACAAAACCATAGAATATTTAACACGAGTTTTTTGGTTCCCTCATATGAAAGAAAAAATGAAAAAGTATATAAGAAATTGTTTAAAGTTGTCAGGACATTTTCAAATTGTACGAATGCACGGCTATTAGAGTATTTTTCTAAAATTACGACCCCACTTGTATAGTTTTTCATATTACTCCGCTGGTTAAGTCAAGCTTATCGAATTTCATGCAAGCAGTTAATGGCTTACATCGTACCCAGCTAGTCCCGCCGCCATAGTATCTGAAAGACGCTTATTTCATAAATTTGCGTATATTCGTTGGCATGCTAGGTACAGTTGCGGCCAAAAAGAAAATGGGACAGTTTCGCCGATTTTCGCAATTATTCCATCTTTGGTCACTGCAATTATATGCTGCTAAATTACTTTGTCGTATTTTTTTAAATTTGTAATTGTTTGGCAGATGTCAAATATTCAATGTTGCAATATGACACATTAATAAAACAAATTCAAGCAGCTAGAATTAGACAAAAATCTGTTATAAGAGTTGTCCCATTTTTTATTGGCCGCAACTGTAGCAATACGATTTAGTATGCAGACGCTTTTTTAGAATATTCCGCAAGCTTGCAGTCGCATCGTCAATGTTTGCAGGTGCTTCGTGAGAGACACAGACACGCTCCCCGCCCGTCCCGCTTTGGCAGGGCTGGGGTAGCGTGGCGTATGGTTTTTGGTTGTGTGTTCGCAAGATTGAAGGGAGTCGGTCGCAGAGTGTTGCCCCCCCCCCCCCCCGTCGAGTGTCCAGGCGCTTTGTGTTTCGTCGAATGGGCTGTCGTGCCATTAACCACTTATGTGTATGTCGGATTAAAGTGAGAGCGTTTACCGCTGGTCGAGTTTTACGTCCGAGCCTGGTCGAGTATTCTGGCCGCATCGTTATCTTCTGGTTAGGATTCTGAGGGACGGCACTATCAACGCCCACGCTTCGAGCCCGCTGGTGCTCTTCGCAGGCTTTGGGACACGTAACGCACGCTGGAAGCCGCTTCGACCGCCACAGGTAAAGTTCTGTGAAGGTATTGTACTAGACGTAACCTTTCCGCGCTAATCATGAGCGTACACTAACTAACGTTTGTTATATCACCCCTTTTGCATTAAGCAGTGCGAATACATTTTCAGTGTACAGGACCTTATGCCAGCGCATCACATTGGTGTTTTAATTAATGTCTCTAATTATAAGCGTGCTGACTAACGTTTGTTATATCACCGCTTTTGCATTAAGCAGTGCGACTACGTTCTCAATGTACTGTGCCATATGCAGGCGCGTCACCTTTGCGTACTAATTATATGTGTGCGTTAACTAACGGTTGTTTTAACACCCCCTTTTTTTCGCTAAGCTTTGTGTACTAACTAATATTTGTGTACCGTATGTGGTTGAAGAACAATAGACCTATTTGTCAAACGCTTCTGCCGTATTTTCTTTGTGTTGCATGTTGAGTTTCAGTGTAAGCAATCTGTAGTGTCGTTGCCCGATTGGCGGCTGGTGTAAGATTGATGTAAAGCGGATTTTGGACGAATTTGTGAGCGTCAAGGTATGTTCGAAAGCTTCAGCTGCCAGTTCCAAGGAATCTCAAGGTAGCACCCATACTCTACCCCGCTTAGCCATTGGGTTTCTGCCAAACGTGGGCTCAAATTCCGAATCCCGTGGCGCCCTATTATTTTGTAACATCCTGTATGTCGTTACGCTTGTCCCTACGGCGTACCGTTTGTAGGACCACGCCCATTTCCCTGAGCGTATTCAGCCGTGGCTATTAGTCTGTTCTCGAGAATCCTAGGGCAAGTGGTGACATTTCCCGGACGTGACATGTTTGGTGGCACTCTCGTATCATGAGGTGTCGTAAAAACAGTTTTATACCGTAACAAAGTGTATAGCACACTATACAATATTAAACAAAGTAGAAGGGCGACTTCGTTGTCCTGACAAAGGAAATTTACCATTTAACTGTATTTATATTGGTCATTACGGGCAATTAGAAAAAACTGGTCATCGTTATAAATATATTTTTGAAATAATTGACGCCCTTACAAAATTTGTAAAATTGTATCTTACAGTAACCACCAATTTTGATGAGGTAATTAAACACCTAAACAATTATTTTGTAACGTATAGTAAACCATATCGGATCATGGTAGTTCTTTTACATCAACCAAAAGAAAAATTTTGTAGGAGAGCATGGAATAAAATATGTTTTGATAGCTACAGCTACTCCACACTTAAACGGTCAGATTGAACATATTAATCGATCTTTGACACCAATGCTAGCAAAGCTGTCAGAGGATACGAGAAAATGGGATCGCATATTACATGAAGCAGAATTTTCATTAAATTACACAATTAATCGTTCTACGGGCGACAAACCTGCAAGGTTATTATTTGGAATCAATCAAACTGGTTTAGTAGAAGATGATTTAAAATTAATTTTTGAAGATCAACAAGAAACTGAGCGCAATTTGGCTGATATTCGAAACTGTGCTGTTTCATGAATCATAGCAAGTCAAAATTACAATAAAGAATATTACGATAAACGTCATAAAAAAACCTTTTATGTATAAAGTTGGAGATTATGTAATGATTAAAAATGTAGATGTTACCGTGGGAGTCGATAAAAAATTACTTCCAAAATTTAGGAAACTTTATGTAATTAAGAAAATATTGGATAATGATCGATATATTGTACAGGATATGATTATAATTTAAATAAATAAATACACACCCTACACATATTTTTATCTGATATCAAATTTTTACTGATTAAAAACAAATAATTATAACCGTATCAATGGGTTCATTAAATCTGTGTTTTGCCCTTTTTAGTATTTCGCACATCTACAAGTACAATAAATTATGGCTAGCTCATTTTTTTCGATAGGCATGGACTCGAATCTGGTTGGGTTCACCTGTTTGTACAAAATAAAAATTCCCGTGATACGCCACTGGGCTATGAAATTTAGAAGTAGCAACGCGCAAACTCTTACTGCGCTGTCAAATTGAATCCATCAACAAATAGATTTAATGTGCGGTTCGTTTTTGTGTAATTACAGTGAATTCAAACGCAAATCTATGAACAAATTATCAGGTATTTATTCAATTTATGGTAATTTCGAGGGCTAATCTCTCTTTTGTTTCCAGTGTTCTTTGTTTCATGACGTACAAGGACGCGGCTTGGGTGAATTCAGATGTTATCCGATCTACTAACCTCACAATTCTAATTTGGTTATTTATTGGGTAAATAATTTGTCTGGAGACTAGGATATGCCGGCTGCTTACTCGAAATGGTAACGTCTCGCTGGTACATTAATTTCCGGCTCCTCAAGCTGTCAATGTAGTTTTTACAATACCTGGAACTTTTTAGGTGGTCGAACGTTCTATCTTCGGAACGGAGCCCCAAGCTGGATCTTCTCTGGAAGTCTCTGCTTGCGATGTAGATGATGCTGGCCTTGTTGCTGCAGCTCCCCACAATGCCTCGCAGTCGTCAGCTCTGGATTTCGACTCCTTGTTTGTTCGCAGTCGCTCTTCGGAAATTGGAGCTGGTCACCGTTCGCACTTTCGAAAACTGGCTGGTGGTGCAATATTTTTTTATTATCGTGGAAAACGTTGTCCACACGTTCACTGATACTCCAAATTTTGCTTAACACGATGGTGTAATTATTTTTTTATTAATTTGATTGTAAATAGGTTAAAAGTTAAATAATTTGGAGACGCAAATTAAGCTTGGTAGCTAATAATTTATTTCAATTGTTTCTCTCCTCGTTCGTTAACAACAATTGCCTATCTGGCCACATAAAAAACGGATGTTAACTAAATACAATGCAATTACTTATAATCTAAATTTACAACTTAATTTATAAAACTGTACATAATCTTACTTTCTAAATTATTGTTTGTTCATGTTTGCAATTTATCTAAGTTCTAGCGCCACTCACAAAGTTTTATTTTAATTGTCTGTTCACTTGTGTCATTACACTGACTTATTTTTATAAACACAAATCTTGTCCATTTCCTGTGGTGTCATTTTCATGCAGTTTTATAAAACCTGTCTTAATTTCACCAATCTTCAAATATTACTGCTCCACTTTCTTATAACCTTATTCGATCTAGCATTGTGCTCTTTTTGTACTGTATTGGAAACATTCTGTCCTTCTTACCTCTATTTAAAAGTTCATAGAACTGTACTTATTTAATTATACTGACATGTAATAAATCCCTTTGGTGATAGATTTGAATTATTTGATTGGCTTTACATTGCACCAACCTCTTAACTTACGTTAATTGATATTTCAGTGACTCCAATTGACAAATTTGAGCTCTGCCTTATTGTCATACATTCTAAAGTAATTCCATTTAATATCGGCAATGCTTGACCGATGTAATCATGAATTAAAATTTCTAATGTGACTTCTTGCAGTTGCCTGCCTACCCCAGCTCTGTGCTTTAATTGACTTGCTTTAATTATTGATTCTGCAAGCAGAGCTGTGTAACGGGCTAAAGACGATTTCAATATAATTAAAGATCCTGATGGTTATCAGTTAACTCAGCTGCCATTCTAAGTTATTTGCTCACCTCAAAATATGAAACCCTGGATTAATAAGTTGGGCTAATTATATGCAAATGTGATAGTTCAAACTATTTGTATTTTTCGAAAATATCGTATTTCGGTATCAGGTGAACATTTCAAATTTTATGTACCATATTTTGCTGGTAATTAGTATAGTTTAGTACCTAGTGATACGTTTAAGTAATAAAATAATAACAATGATGAGGGCAATCATAAGTCAGGATGGTCGAACTTTGGTGGGTCTGCCTTGCGGGTAGGCAACACACTTACTAGCACTACATCAATACACCTCACGGATAGGCAACACACTTGCCAAGCATGTGACGTCATCGCATCAATCCCAAAGTACAGGGTGCGCATCCCAACGGCGCGTTATTATGAATGTTGTGTTCTTATGTTAGTTATTAATAAAGCGTGTAAATAGCCTGTAAATATATATTAATAAACGCTACAAAGGTAGAAATCAGTTTTGATTTTGTTCTCAAGTCTTTACATCTACCAGCCAATAAAAGAGATTCCACATCATTTATCATTTGCTGTCAGTTGGCTGTTAATGGCTGTCTAACAACTTATTGGTGATAATAAGCTGTGCTATTTATTTTGTTTTGCGATTGCAATTACAAAGAAATATATAAACAAGGAAATAAAATAATTGCTATATTTCAAAGCAATAATTGCTTGATGCAAACTGTAGTGTATTATCAGGAATTACTTACTTATTTATAAAATCGGTTAATTTTCAATGCAATGGCTAAGAAACAATAGGAAATTTTGTCTACCTGGGTTTTGTAACCCAAGTTATTATCAGAGTACATAAATCAAACACTCACTGTGGGTTCCTTTAATGTCAAAATACCGATTTGGATGACCTTGAACGGCTCCTGGAGGGGTACTCTCCGATAATACCAACAGATGGCGCCACTACTTTATCACATAATGATCACATATGATTGGTAGCAGAGCCAGTGACTGGCTCTGATTGGTAGAACTTTGTGCTGCCATCTGATAGTCAAGCTTAGAAATACCCCCCAAGGCACTGTCCCAGGCACTCTAGACAGGTTTCAACATTTGTTTGGTGTATGTACGCTGTTATTATCTTTCGAAGGTTGTGTTAACCTTGGCAATATCGCACGTTAGTCTGAAGAAAAGGATTCTAGAATAAAGGTTCTGCTCCGAGATCATCCAATTCCTTGAGCTATGTTTAACTGGGAACCCTACAGTCAGTTGGCTAAACGGCCTAGGAACCTAGCAGACAGGAGTTTTTAGACTATACGCTAATATAGCTCAGCACTGAATCTCTTCTAAATTACATACTCTTTGGTTATACCATTTCCCCGTAATGGTTGCTTATCTCAAAGATTAGCAGTAAAGTTGGTAAAAACCTGTAGGTTATTATGCATGTGCTCCACCAAATTACGTTTGATTCAATAGGAAATTAATAAATTTACGCTTCAATATGTAATCTGTTGTCCCATTCAATAAATATTTACTAACAATTACAAATAAAAATAAACAATTTTCTGTCATTTTACAACAGGCACACAGAAAGTAGCAGAGGTTATATTTTCACACAACTTGACAAAGCCACACAGTAACATTCCACATTGATAGCCATGCAGTGAATGCTACTCTGTATAGTGGGTTACATACCTAAATTATCAAGTCCTGTATGTATTCTATTGGTATTACTTAAAACATAAATAACATCTCACTATATATATATAATAATAAAACTTCCAGCTACTTACGAACGCAGATAACTGTATTAAAAACTACAATTTAGGTGGTTTAACAAAAAATTAAACAAAAATACAGACAAAATTAAAATAATTCAGAACAGTTTTCAGTTTAACACATTTAGTTACACCACGGCTCTTCCCCATTCTTGTAAGAAGTGAGTGGTAGATCATAAATGAAAGGAAATAAAGGCGTATTTTCCCCACTGCCAGCATCCTTAATGCGAAAATATGTTTCGTCGAAGTATTTTGGCAAGAACAGAACCCCTACTTCGTAGGAGCGAATGTAGCTTGTGCCAGCTTTGTTGGTTTGCGCACCCCAGGCAGCTTTTGAAATATTTGCACTCGTGATGAGGAACCAGGCCAGCTGGGTCATGCAGGGGGACACACGGCAGTAGGTCTTTATGTGCGGCATTGCTCTTGATCGATTCAAATCGTCTGCCTTCCACTGGCTAAAAAACAGAAAGAATATTTTAGATAACCTGTCCCAGCTGTAAAACAGTGGAATTGAGTACCTACACCCAATTAGTAAACGTTGGTGGTTTTGAAAACAGCAAAAAATCGCAAATTGCATCATATTGCTGTAGACAGTTTTGGGTGCAGCCCATAAAGACGCGTCAGTGCGGGTGTATCATGTTACAAAGTGAGACGCAGCAAAATACCGCGCACAATGGCTGACTTGCATGCAGTTTAATGTTTGTGCATCAAAGACAGTTACTTTAGTGTCCCTTTAACCTTACTTAAATGTAGATTTTTGGAGTTGAGTTTTATCAGCCAAACTGAACGGATGTGCGGCGCGTTAACGGAGATAAATTAATCCGGGTAATGGGATTTTATCACGTATAAGACGCGGAAAAGTGAGTGGTTAGTGACTCAAGTGGGGTGTGGACAAAATTTTTTGATTTAAAGAGGAAAAAAGGGAATTAAATAAGGCAGAAAAGTAAGTAAATTCAAGATTGAAGTGTGGTTTTAACGCGACAAGCGACACAAAGTGATAAGCTCAAGCGTTGCGGTCGAAGTGAGGAGATAAGAGCGAGGTTACGATAAAAGTGAATTTATAAAAGATACAGCAACAAATATACGAGCAATGGATACGGTACTGGAAATATTGACAGACTTAATTAAGGAAATTAAAGATATTAAGGAAGGCCGGAAGTAGTACCTACAAGAAATTGCCAAGCTGCAAATCGAAAATCGACAAATGATAAAAGAAAACAAAAGTTTGTACGATAAGATAGAAAGAATAGAAAAGGATACAAGAAGAAATAATTTAGTGATAACGGGCCTAGATGTACAATCAACAGGAGAGCAAAACATAAAAGAAGTAGTTAAAAATTTCATAGTGTAGAGGCATTCAATTAAACACCACTATCAACTTAACACATTTATTTAACACTTACAACTTGTGAAAATAGCCGGCCATACACGGACGTTCTTTCGCGCGGTTTATCGTGTCATCTCTAAAAACATATGGAAAATCATGTGTGTGAGTGAGCATCGCCGCACGCAATGATAGAACGGGAAGGGATTTCAGACGTGCTTTCCGCTGGAGTGTGGCAGCTACGCGAACACACACACAGTTTACACCCATCCACGCGCCACGCCACGGTTTCCGTTAAAAATTATTTGCTAGTTTTCTTGGTGTAGTAGTTGGTATTTTAGAATTTTTGACATGGCAGATATTCGTCACGCCACCAAAGAATTCTTGACATAATTCATAGAGAATTATAGGTCTTATCCAGCTTTGTGGAAGGTAAAATCGAAGGAGTATGTTAATAGAAATTTAAAAAATTTGGGTTATGACGCACATTTTCATACAAGTCTGGACAGGTTTGAATCCCTAGACAATAACATCCGGTTTATCTGCTAATGGAGGCTATTAACTACATCAGTAAAAATTCCCCCAGACAACAATGACTTCATTGATCAATTATTTTTTGCAGTCGTGCAGATTTTAAAACAATGGGCTTCATTGTTCAATTAGTAGACAATAACATTCGACCTGACATCTACATCTGCAAGTCTGGACAAGTCTGCATTCCCAGACAATGACTCACATCCTGTTGAGCCTGGGAAAATTTTGATAAGCGTAGAAATCTTGTAAAATTTCAAAATTAGACATTTAGCCTCAAAATTCATCGTGGGAATCTTGTAAAATTTCAAAATTAGACTTTTAGCCCCAAAATTCATCGTAGGAATCTTGTAAAAATTTCAAAGTTAGACTTTTAGCCCCAAAAATTCATCGTGGGAACCGGAAGTGGCACGTGACCTAGGTGAGGTCAATGACCCCGCCCCCGGCTAGGCCCGTGACCTTGATTTCGGCTAGGCCCGTGACCTTGAAAAAGTTCAAGGTCAAAAGTGGTCCAGAACACCCCTAGGTACACTACTTATACTTAGTCTCATTGCGGTATCTTGTTTATTGAGATAGGGTTTCATTATATTTAGAAGTTCATCAAACGTCTTTCCATCCATTCTTAAATGATTTCTAAAGTCATCTGGATTATTATCTTTCAAATCTCGCAAAAGCGACATGTGACAATATTTTTCTCTGCCAGCCAGCCAACTTTTCTGCCACACGTCGTTTTTTCTTTTTGTCTTTAGAGATTCCCATGGCCATAACCGCACATGCAACAATACAAATTTTTCTTTTTTTATCCATCACTTAAAAATCAACAACAAACGACTTGAAGTCACAACGTCGCTAGCGAAAAATCATGTTGAAAATGTCTAGATGACGACATGCCGTTTCAAACGACACGATAAATGACACTTTTTGCCCACACACATATGATTTTTCCCTTGAACCTAATGTACCACACACAATCACGTGCTAAATCATTTGGATACTTTACCTAGTGTATGGAACATGACGCTTTTTTTGCCATGCCGTTCTTTCGCGCATACTAACCGCCGCATCCTAACATGCCATGATTTTTGAAACGAAAGAATATCTGTGTATGGCCGGCTAATAGTGATCAAAGCGAAAAACTAACTAAAACAAAACAAGGAACTTAGATTACGTAAAAACACAAAACAGTTGTTTACACGTTAGCGTCACTATCGTACTGTGCATCCCTGCGCCGGCGCCAGTTGCGCTTGTGCAAAAAGGGCGTCTGACAACTGCTGCCCTCGCTACAATAGAAAAAAATCTGAAGGTAGAGGCAAAAGTGAAAGAGGTGAGAAAAATGGGAAATTTGAAACTTTTACTGGAAATGGAACCATTAGAAGGAAAAATGAGGGTAATGAAAGAAAAAAATAAACTCCAAGGAAACAAACGTGAGGCAGTTTATATCACAGATAACTTAACGACAAGAGAAAGGAAAGTGGAATATATTATACGAGAAAAAGCACGAAAGGAAAGACGAGAAGGAAATAGCGTGAAAATTGATTATCAGAAGATGTATATAAATGAAGTAGAATGCAAATAGAATGAGGAAAAATAAGCTAATAAAAAACCAAGAAAGAAAGAAAACTAGTTACAATTCAAAAAACTAGATACACTGCCAAATACAACGACTCTGGCAAGGATAAGGACAAAGGGTAAGGTAAATGGAACAACAAGCAGGAAAAGCAAGGAAAAAAAGAATAAAGAGCACAAAGAAAAGATAAAATATAGTAACTGGAGAACTTGGAATGTAAAAAGTATAAGAAGTTTTGACACAGACTGACGCAAAACCCAAGCTGCTAACCTCGAATTTGTCATAGATTTACAGTGGCACCTACATATTATTCATACAACAAATATTTCAAAGGGAACTTGATGGAAAATATATTATAATCACCCGGAATAAAAACGTAATATTTCACATTTCTATATAAAATGAGATAAAATAGTATACAAAACGCATTAGAAAAGTGGTTTTACTGAATTCGAACGGCTGTTTAATTACTCGCTGACGCTCATACTCTGTGGAAACTTTTATGTAAATTGTGCATGTCCTACTCGGTGTAGGAGGGGTTGCGAATGGAAGCTCCTTAAGGGAGGTAGCTAATAACTAAGTTAGTCACGTTTTGCGACACAATCTGTAAACAGCTGTAAATAATATATTGCTTTCTATTCTCTGTGTCTAGGTGCACGTTAACGTGTACCGAAAACAATGTTAAGGTACACGTGAAAACATTATTACAGTTTATGACGTAAAAAAATTACATGTACCAAGTTAGCGGCACCAAAATATTCAAACGTGCACGTTGAGTATATTGAGGCAGAGATTGAGGTTAAGTTGAAATCGGATTTGGAGGTAAGCAGGAAGTGCTTATGTTTTTATCGCATGTTTTAGTCAAGTTTTAAGCGATTTAATTATGCGATTTGGTCAAGTATTCAGTTCATTTGATGAACTTCAAAGTGCCTTAAAACGATATGAAGAAGAAAACAAACAGAAGTATGTTATTAGAAGCAGCCGATCTATTCGAAAGGAAAGTAACGTTTTAAAACGCGAACTAGATGAGAAGTTGAAGTACCATGAAGTACATTTTACTTGCATTCATGGTGGTAAATTAAGAGTTAGGAGGAAAGGATTAAGAAAATGTCGGTGGGTATATTTATTGCTTTTTAATACTTGTGTATGAGCCTGATGCCATATTTTTTTTAGTCTCATAAAATGAATTGTACTGCAGTAATTAAAATTCGCGTTAATAAAGAAGGGGTCCTTGAGGTAAAAGAATTCGTCGAAAATCATTGTAACCATGACATGTCCCAGAATACACTTTTATTTTTATTACTGTTTAATAAAAAATATAAACAGGATCTTTCAAAGAACATGCGCTTTCTCATACCCGGATAAAACTTGTCCAAAAATTAGATGAGAAACTTGTAAGAACATTTACAACTTATATAATATTCTAGATGGTTTATAGTAATTTAACTGCAAATAGAACGTAAAATTTGGAAGAAAAGGCTCAAGTTAAAAATTTATTGGATGTACGCGGCAACAAAAAATTATACAAAAAAAAAACTCTTTGGTACTACTGGGAAAATGACAACGTTGAGAGATTTAAGTAATATTGCTTATAACATGAAACAATCTAGCAATGATTTATGTACTGTGGCTAAATATTTGGAAGAAAATTACAGTAAGTATATTAAACAGTAATTACAGAATATGTGAAATTTTTTACCGTTGTAACAAATTTATTAATTTATAATAATTATACATATACTTAACCGTATTTTGCTATTTTAGAGTGTCAAGTACATATTTTACAAGATGCAGAGGACACGTTTAAATGGCTCTATTTTTCAACTGACTGAATGAGAAGGGCAGCAAAAACATGGCCTCAGTTTATCTCAATTGGTGGCACTTATAAATTACTAGCAAGATGCCCGTTCTTCGTACGGGCAACAAATGTTTTTTTTTCTAAATCTCAAATTAATTCTAGGGTGCCCTCCTCCCGCCCACTCAATACGCAAAACAATATTGTAGGAAAATGGAAACGAAATTCTTCCGAAAAAATTCCCCCACAACTCTTTTATGCTTCACGTACTCCCTGGAAATATGTACATAATTGTCGTTCTCCTTGTATATATTGATAAAACTATAGTTTTAGTATATCAATGAGATCAAATTAAAATATATATGTACAAACTAAATGTTGTATTCATAAATTATAGCAAGATACCCAATTTTGAATAATTCTTTCAGCCCATATTATTCTGAAATAAAACCACAGCAAAGAAAAAATAATAAATTTAATACCCTACCTCTTTTCAGTTTTCCCTTTTTAAAAATATTTTAAGAATACATCTGTATGCCAAAAAACCAACGTTCTAGCTCAATAAACATAGGAGATACGAACGGTTCTTTAATTCACCCCGAATCCAGATTTGCGCCTTTAGGGATTGATTTGGGAAAACCCCTAAACGTTTTTGTAAACATTTGTATTGGATACGTATGCAAGCAAAAAACCAAGCCGATATCGAATCGGCTTAAGAGATACTGAGGAATTTGTGGAAACATAGTTTACCACTTTTCACCCCCTTAGGGGTAACACTTTAAAATTCCTTAAACTGCTTTCTAAATATTTTAAGTATACATTTATATGCTAAAAAAGAATGCTCTAGCTCAATAAACATAGGAGATACTAAGTGTTCTTTAATTCACCCCGAATCCAGATTTGCACTTTTAGAGGTTGATTAGGGCAAAATCCTGAAATGCGTTTTTCGGCACTTGTATTGGATAACTATGCAACCAAACACCAAGTCGATATCTTATCGGGTCTAAGAGATATTGAGGAATTCGTGAAAATACAGTTTACCCCTTTTCACCCCCTTAGGGGTAAAATTGTAAAATCCCTTAAACCACTTTCTAAGTATTTTAAGAATACATCTATATGCCAAAAAAAGGAATGTTCTAACTCAATAAACCTAGGAGTTACAAAGGATTCTTTAATTCACCCCGCATCCAGATTTGCACCTTTAGGGGTCGCTTACGGCAAAATCCTGAAATATGTTTTTAGATACATACTTCTGTTGAACACTTATGCAAGCAAACACCAAGTCGCTATCCTATCTAGTCTAGGAGATATTCAGGAATTAGTGAAAACACAGTTCACCCCTTTCACCCCCTTAGGGTTAAAATTTTAAAATTCCGTTACACCCCTTTCTAAGTATTTTAAAAATACATCTATGCCAAAAAAGAATGTTCTAACTCAATAAACATAGGAGATACGAAGGGTTCGTTAATTCACCCCCAATCCAGATTTGCACCTTTAGGGGTTGATTAGGGCAAAATCTTAAAATACGTTTCTAGGTATTTGCATTGATAATCTTTGAAAGTAAACACCAAATCGATATCTTATCGGGTGTAAGAGATATTGAGGAATTCGTGAAAACACATTTTACCCCTTTTCACCCCCTTAGGGGTCGAATTTCAAAAAATCCCTTCTTAGCACTACCATACGTAACAAATTGAACCTGCCACACAAATTTCAAGTTTTTAGTGCCAGTGGTTTCGGCTCTGCGTTGATTAGTCAGAGTTGTGACTTTCCTTTATATATTGCTATGTTATGCTAGCTGATAAATTTATTTAAATTATCGTATTACTATTTTGCCCTTTATTTTTAACTTTCAATTCAAATCCGTATTTTACAATATTTTTAATGAAACTCTCTCAGGTGGTTCGCAATATCTAGTAACCCAATGATTGATTTGTCAAATTTTCTTTGTTTAATTGCAAGTTGATTGACTTTCAAAAAAATTGACAACTAACGTCAAATTAATCAAAATTCAGAACGAATATCAAGGTTTTTACAATAAGATCTAATATGTAATTCTTTCACCAATCTATTTTGTAAGTATGAAATTCAATTATATTTTTTATACCTTCTTACTGGTTATAGCTTTTTAAATGTTTCATTTAACCTTTTAAAACACAAACCTGATTTATCACTTTGCTTGTTAATACTGCCAAAATCCTTCTAAGCTGGATCCTCACTCCGACTGCACTCAAACACCTGCTGAGTCCTTATCCAAACTGCATCACCTACGATGAATGTAAACTCCCAGCCTCACCTTATTGCCATCCACTTCAAAACTTCCACATCCTATACTGGATTCCTGTCGTTGTCCCCTGCTGCTGTTAACTTCAAGTCTCCTAGCTCCTGTACTGGATTACTGAGGCTCCGATCCCTCTCTGGTAAGTGTCAGCATAAATCTTGTTCCAAATATGAATTTGTCTCTTTTTTTAGATGATCCTACGTCTCTTGTTTGTGTCTTGTATTCCATTTCCAATGTAGTATCAATAAATCCAATTCTCTTCATATAATGTAATCTTCTGTATTGATTATTTATAATTCACTGCATTGGTTCAATCTCTTCACCGATTGTATTCCTTTATAAGTTCCAATTTATAATATTATACCTCCACCAAGTATATTTGTTTACAGCCTTTTTAAATGGTATTTGATCAAATAATTACATAAAGTAAGGCATAAATTCTGGTTTTTTTATTTTCCAAATTCGTTATATTCAAAATTACATGTCTGTTTTTTATGAGTTGTTTCAGTAACTAATTAAACAAATTACAAATTATTACCATTAGACACGATTCTTGTTGCCTCCTATCTACACTTTTTTATATAATCAAAACAGATATTTTATTTTAATTATCATAACAGATACATTTTAGTAGTAACCTTGGTATTTATTCCTATTCAGAATTTTCTTATTACAGATTAAGTTTGAGTAATCAATCATTATGCTATTATTTGACTAACCAATAATAAGAAAGTTAATTTCATTATACTTTAACATGTATTTAGATCCATTAATTTGCTTATATCTGACTTCCAAATTTATTTGACTAAACTGTTTCTTTAGTATTCATATTTAAATTATCAAAGAATATAGTGTATCATAACATAATTCCTCAATTAAGAAAAACATTTTTAATAAACTCGTTTTATTTCAAATGTATTTTCTTAATTCGTTATTTAATTAATAAATTTTGTAGAACCCAACCAAATATCCTATTATCTAAATTAATAACAATCAACACCTATTTACATCTATCTATTTTAAAATTACTATAGAAACGAAATAATTAACTTTACCAACCAACAACATTTAATGCAATATTTACAGATTTTCATGTTTTCTAAGTTTTCGTTATATATGGGTATATCATTGTAATATGAAATCTTCCTCTAATTCGTCCATCTGTATCATTTATTAATTCATATGTATTGTTATTAAAAGTTTTCTGTATCCTATATGGTCCCTCATATGTGTATAATAACTTTGCACATATTTTTTCCTTTCGGTTAGCTACTTTAAGTTTTTTAACAATTACTAAGTCCCCTATATTAAATTGTACTCGTTTCTTAATTTTCTTATTCTGTTTATTTTCGTACCTATCATGAATTATTTTCAATCTGCTTTTAGCTTTATCTAACAATTGCATTATCTCAACATCACATTGTTCTCTTCTCCATGGTCTAGCTGGAATTATTTGTTGACACAAAGTAATTGGACTAATCTCGGTCGTTGTATTTGGAACATTGTTTATGAAATTCTCCACATCTAGCAAATATTGAACCCATTTATTATGCTGTTTATATGTTAATATTCTTAAATATTTAATTACTTCTTTAATATACCTCTCTGCAATGTTACTTTGAGGATGTCTTATGCTACAGAAACAAATCTTAATCCCTCTTTTATCTAAATTGTTTATTAATCTTGCATTTCTAAAATATGTTGCGTTGTCTGCTAAAATTCTTTTTGGTTTACCTACTTGTTCTTCAAAATTTCTAATTGACTTAATAACATGTTTAGTATTACAATTTTTCGCTGGATATAACTTTATAAATTTTGAAAATGCATCTACCATAATCAGAATATGCTTAAACCCATATTGTCCTGTAACTAAGTTTGATAAGTAATCAATAGCTACTAGTTCCATCGGTTCATTTACCCTAATACTTTTTACAATATTCTGATTCTTGAAGTTCTTTTCCTTTGCGAATTGACAAATTTGGCACGTTTGAATGAGTTTTTTAATTAATTTAATATCATTCTTCGTATAAAAACATTCCCTAAACATTAACCAAACTTTTCTAGTTCCACAATGTCCAAATATTGTATGAATTTCCTCTACGATTTCTAACATGTCTTCTTTACTTAAAACCAATAATTCTTTATTTTCTATTACCTTTACCAACAAGTTTTCCTTAATTTGATACCCTTTATAATTTTTATCTTGACTTTGTAATACTAACGTTTTTAATTCTTGAATTTCTTCTACGTTCTGCTTATTATTATTATTATTATTATTATTATTTAAAACTTCTTGTTTAGACAATCTTCCTTCCTCATAAATTTTCTCAATTCCAATCAGGATCTGTTTCGGTTTTTCATAGTTAGGTATATCTTTTCTACTTAAGAAATCTGCAACTACATTTAACTTTCCTGGCCTGTGTTTGATATCAAATTCGTATTGTTGTAAATACAATGCCCATCTGTATAACCTGTCATTATGGAAAGTTTTATTTTTCAAAAACGAAATCGCAGAATTATCCGTTTCAATATCAAATTTGTTCCCTGTTAAATAAAATTTCAGCTTATTAATTGCGAATATAATTGCCAACATTTCTTTCTCTGCTACCGTGTATCTAATTTCATACCCTTTTAATATTCTTGATATAAAGCATATGGGTACTTCTATCCCATCTTGAACTTGTATTAGTTCTGCTGCAATTGCTTGATCAGATGCATCCGTACGTAGTATAAACTTCTCTTCAAAATTCGGATATTTCAGCAATAATCCTTCATAAAACCTCTGTTTGATAGTATTCACTGCCTTTTCTCTTTCTTCATTCCAAAACCATTTAACATCTTTTCTTAATAATTGCACTAATGGTAATGTCAACTCTGAGTAGTTACTTATGAACCTTTTGTAATAATTGAAAACACCTAATAACCCCCTTAATTTTTTTAGATTTGTTGGACGAGGTAAATTCTTGATTTCTTCAAGACGTTTTTCATTTATGGTTACTCCATTTCTACTTATTTCATATCCCAAATATGTTACATTATCCTGCATAAATTCACATTTTAAAATATTCAGTTTTAATCCATTTTTGTTTAATGTCTCTATTACAATTTCTAAATGTTGTAAATGTTGTTGTTCGTTTTTAGAAAACAATAAAATATCATCGACGTAATGCACACAAAAGTCTTCAAATTGGTTTAATATTTTCTGCATTGCTCTAACTAAAGCTGCACAAGAAGTCGATAGTCCAAATGGTACCACTTTAAAGTGAAAAATCTCCCCATCAATACTAAAACCAGTATATTTTCTCGATTCTTCATGTAGCGGAATCAGCCAAAACGAATTTTTCAAATCTAATTTTGTAAAAACTTTCTTATCCCAAATTCTGCTTAACAATCCATCAATCGTTTGTGGAGATTCGTATTGTGGCTTTGTTATTTGATTAATTCTGCGTGCATCCAAACATAAACGTAAAGAACCGTCACGTTTTTTAACTACAACTAAAGGATTGATAAAATTACTCTTTGAAGATTCTATTACTCCATCTTTTACCATTTTTTTAATTTCATTTCTAACTTGTCCTCTTAATGTAAATGGAATAGGGTAAGATTTACTATTAAAACTTTTTGATTCATCAACCTGCAATTTATGAATATATTTTTGTGCTTGTCCTACCTTTTCATTAATAACCTCCTTATTTCTATAAATTATTTCTAATATTAGGCCTTCAAATTGTTTATTCTTTTCAGCTATTTTCAAATCATTCAGCAAAACCCCCTTATAATTATTATCACTCTGTATATCACATATTACATTATTATTAATTATTATACCTTCCTTATACTTCATTGTATCTCCAATTCTATCTAATTGAACACACTTATTTTCTCGGCTGACACTATTGGTACAGTTCCAAGATTTTTTTACCCCTTTTAAATGAATACACTTTTGTGTTCCATCAATATGAATCCCTAATTGCTGAATTACATCAATTCCTAACACCATATCGACAGTGAGACCTTTTATTATAAACAATCTAACAAATTCTTCCCATTGATTTATACTTATCTTTACATTTAACACTCGGTTTGTGGTTGATATCTTTCTTTTGGTTGCTGATAGCAAATCTATTTTATTTACTTTAATTATATTCTTGTACAGGACATCTAAATTATTTAAAATTACTTCCTCATTTATTAAAGATGTTATCATATTTCATATTAGAATACTGTCTTCTTTTAGTAGTACAATGGCATCATCTATCTTTTAATATTTAATATTCATAACTATTTAAATGCTAAAATACGTGTGGTTCTTCATAAAAAAAAATTTTAAATTACTATTTACATATTTACAAGTTCCGAGTTTCCTTTTGTTATCTTAATACTCTTTTAAAAATATTTTCAGTAGTCTTTTGAACATCCTTGTCTTCTTTAGCTGCTTGTTTTAATTTTCTTAATTCATCTTCTAACCTTGGTACTTCATTTTGTCTCAGCTTTTCTTTTAACTTCTTTGCTTCCTCCTTTAGTCGTCGTTTAACTGTTTCCTTCTTTGTTTTCTTCTTATTTTTTATTGACATTAACTATATAACCTCCTGTAATTCTTCTTAAATATTTGTTATTTTTGTTCCTCATAATATTACTCAATATACCTCTTGTTACCACCTTTACTTCTGTATTACTTACCACTTCATTGTATTTTACCTGTTTACCATTTTCCATATCTTCACAAGTCTCTAACATTTGATTTATTTCATTAGTTCCAAATAATAATTCTTGTTTTTTATCCAAAATTCTGTTTTCATAAGTATTGTATCGAAATCTAACTTCTAATTTTTCTTTATCCTGTACTGACTTAGTTTCCATAATCTTTGTTAAATTTTCTTCTATCTCTTTGCGTTCCTCCTGTCTTTCTTTTCTCACCTCATTCTTGAGTTCCTCCTTATAACTTCCTAATGTTTCACTCATCTTATTAATTTGTGCTTGCAATTCTTGCTTATTCTCGATTTGCACCTTATTAAATTCTTCTCTTAATCCCAATATCGATTCTTCCATCCTTTTTGCCTGTTCTTTTTGCTCCTCAATTGCCTGTTGCAAATCCTTTTTCAACTCTTCCGCATTCTTCGCAAAATCCTTCCTCAGCTCTGCGGTATCCTTCTTGCTTATCTCAGCATTTTTCTGTATTGACTGTAGTAATTCTTTCTTCGAACTGTTTTCCCTTTCCTCAGCTTCCCTATTACTTTGCTGCATTTGCATTTGCATTTGCTGCATCATTCCCATTATTTGTTTCATCCTGTCATCTTTTTCTGTATGTTCTTCCTGTAACCTTACCTGGTCTCCTTGTACTTCCATTTCTAGCTGTCCTTCTTCACCTTCTACTCCTGCGCTACTCGCCACTACTTCCATCTGTTCTGGTCCTTCTTCTTTCTCTTCTTCCACCTTCTTGCCTTTCCTTGTAACCCTTTTATCTGCCATCTTTCAGTTAAATTGTTTAAATGTACCTATTTTTTATTATAACCCTTTATAATGAATCGTATATCTTTATATTTGATTTACCAATTGAATCCGTTATCCAATACTTTAGTTACTCAAATTAAATGTCCTATTCTGTTACTCTATTTTTGCTCAAAAGAACTTAGTTATGATACCCTTTTACCTTTTTACAATTCTGTTCTTTTATTCGTGATTGTTAATTACAAATTAACCATAAACCTGGTTTATCAGCTATATTCAAATAAACGGGTTTGATTGTATTTTCTAATCTTACGTTTGACTTTTCAATTACCTGACATTGGCAAGCTACATCAATTTTCTATGCCCTCTCGTTGCGGCGCCATAAAATTTGCTATGTTATGCTAGCTGATAAATTTATTTAAATTATCGTATTACTATTTTGCCCTTTATTTTCAACTTTCAATTCAAATCCGTATTTTACAATATTTTTAATGAAACTCTCTCAGGTGGTTCGCAATATCTAGTAACCCAATGATTGATTTGTCAAATTCTCTTTGTTTAATTGCAAGTTGATTGACTTTCAAAAAAATTGACAACTAACGTCAAATTAATCAAAATTCAGAACGAATATCAAGGTTTTTACAATAAGATCTAATATGTAATTCTTTCACCAATCTATTTTGTAAGTATGAAATTCAATTATATTTTTTATACCTTCTTACTGGTTATAGCTTTTTAAATGTTTCATTTAACCTTTTAAAACACAAACCTGATTTATCACTTTGCTTGTTAATACTGCCAAAATCCTTCTAAGCTGGATCCTCACTCCGACTGCACTCAAACACCTGCTGAGTCCTTATCCAAACTGCATCACCTACGATGAATGTAAACTCCCAGCCTCACCTTATTGCCATCCACTTCAAAACTTCCACATCCTATACTGGATTCCTGTCGTTGTCCCCTGCTGCTGTTAACTTCAAGTCTCCTAGCTCCTGTACTGGATTACTGAGGCTCCGATCCCTCTCTGGTAAGTGTCAGCATAAATCTTGTTCCAAATATGAATTTGTCTCTTTTTTTAGATGATCCTACGTCTCTTGTTTGTGTCTTGTATTCCATTTCCAATGTAGTATCAATAAATCCAATTCTCTTCATATAATGTAATCTTCTGTATTGATTATTTATAATTCACTGCATTGGTTCAATCTCTTCACCGATTGTATTCCTTTATAAGTTCCAATTTATAATATTATACCTCCACCAAGTATATTTGTTTACAGCCTTTTTAAATGGTATTTGATCAAATAATTACATAAAGTAAGGCATAAATTCTGGTTTTTTTATTTTCCAAATTCGTTATATTCAAAATTACATGTCTGTTTTTTATGAGTTGTTTCAGTAACTAATTAAACAAATTACAAATTATTACCATTAGACACGATTCTTGTTGCCTCCTATCTACACTTTTTTATATAATCAAAACAGATATTTTATTTTAATTATCATAACAGATACATTTTAGTAGTAACCTTGGTATTTATTCCTATTCAGAATTTTCTTATTACAGATTAAGTTTGAGTAATCAATCATTATGCTATTATTTGACTAACCAATAATAAGAAAGTTAATTTCATTATACTTTAACATGTATTTAGATCCATTAATTTGCTTATATCTGACTTCCAAATTTATTTGACTAAACTGTTTCTTTAGTATTCATATTTAAATTATCAAAGAATATAGTGTATCATAACAATATATACATAGATTAAATCTAGGATTCACTGTTTTTTTATTTATTGTAGAAGATTCAAACGGATTCAGTGAAATTGCTGGCGTTGTTTTAATTTCAAACCAAGACAAGGAAACGTTTCAGTGGCTGTTAAAGACTTTTAAAGACGATATCGGAGATTCAGCACACAACATTAATTGCATTATGGGAGATAAAGATCTTCTGCAAAGAAACAGTATCAACGAAATTTTCCCAGATGTTCCTGTATATGTTTGTCTGTTCCATACGCTCAAAACAATGAAAAGAGAAATTTCTAGAGATAAGTTAAATATAACCAACGATGAGAGAACAAAGGCCCTCGAAATTTTGCAAAAACTTGTTTATAGTTATAGTGAGCAAGATTATGATAAACATTATGAAATATTACAAAAATCAGTTCCTAATTCTATACTTACGTATTTTAACAAAAACTAGCATTCCATAAGGAATGACTGGACTGTTTATTTTATGCGTAAAGAAAATTTACTGAACAAAACCAACCATCGTATAGAATCGATCAATAGTAAATTAAAACAGGTTATTCAAAAGAACAGTAGTCTTGCCGAGTTTGTGTAGTGCCGCAAGGCGGGGCACATGTTACCTGTATAATGATAGTTGGGTAACAATAAATGAAAAGTCTTGCCGAGTTTGTGAAATATTTTTTTTATCTTTCTGAATTCACATGAACAAGAGAGGAATGATCGAACTGCTCGATTGATGAACAAGACCTATCACAACATTTCTGGAGGGAAGCCCTGAATTTCTGTATGAACATTATTTGACTCCATACGCAAATACATATGTTCAATTGCAAATCATTGCTGCAAAATATGTTGAAATAAAATGTGGTAACAATGGCTTCTATAACGTGATATCTAAAGGAGTTTCCTGTACAGTCACAATAACTAAATGCACATGTATAAAATTCACTACAATGTTGCTTCCTTGCAAACATATTTTTGCACTACGCACTCTATTATAAACAGCCATTATTTGAGGAAAGTTTGTGTCATATAAGATGGACTAAGCAATATTACTTGAGATACCAGAGAGTTTTCACAGAAAGTTGCAATACAATACTCAAACAGTGTCAATAACGAAAAGTCAGCCCGCTAGCATAAAATCTGTAAACCAAAAAAGGAAACAGGCGCTTTTTGTTACTAATTCTTTAGCAAATTTAGCGAGTCTTTCCAATAATACATTGTTTACTTACAAAATGAAAATAATAAAAGACATTGAAATGTATTGGAGACAAGGTTTGGAGATAGTTGTTCAACCCGTAAGTGATGAATCCTCGAGTGACACCAATGTTAGGAGTTTTTTGGAAGAAGAATATTCGAACCCACTTCGAATATAAACACTTTAGTGCCAGTACCTAATGTTGTCATTGAAATCGTTGATCAAATGAATGCTACATCACCTTTAGAGATCCTTAATACAAAGGAAAGCACTGATGAAGCCAAAGACATTCTATTAGTTGGTAAGAATCACAGAACACACTACTCAAAACTTCTTAATGTACTTCTTTTTGTAGACAGCGGATTGGAAAATCAAGAAGTTACCGAACATACAGCAGGACAGTTTCAAAACGGAGAACCGGATAAATTGAGTGCCCATTGTCACAGTTCCAGTTCGCAAATACAGAGTAAGAACTTTAGTGCAAAAAGAAATATTAAGTGATATCCAATTTGAAACAGAAGAGTTTCTGTCGGACTTGGGGCCGTCATGAATCGGAGTTTTTCCTAGCGTCGGAAAAATGTTCAGTTCACGACCAGCCTTAAGCTCGAAAGAAAACTTCTATTTCAGCTATTAGCCCCGAAAACTTGAAACATGGCATTAATTCTTTTTACATATTTTTGTTATAGTTATAAGTAACATAAAGTTGCTAGCTGTAGCTAACAGTTATAGGCAATAAACGAAAGCGCTTTAAATAATAATGTTGTCTTGTCAGCCCATATGTAGCTATAGTTTTAGGTCCATTTAATATGTAAATATATTTTTGATATGTATTATGGTTTCATTAAAATAACAATACTAAAATAATAATAATAAATACGTATTATATTTTGTTTAAAAAAACAGCATTGAAATAATAATAAAAAATTATTTCTCAAAAACTGTATTATTATAAATTTGCGTACACGCTTAGGTACCCCTAAGTCGGTGCACGTAAATTTTCTACGTCACAAACAGTGATGACGTTTTCGCGTGTACCTAAATATTTTATTTGGTACACGTTAACGTGCACCTAGACACAGTGCTTTCTATTAAAGTATTAATAGTCTCCTTGTTTTATTATAAACGCCATATACTCAAACCAGTCATACTTGTTAAGTAACACATCATTGTTCTAAACTAATTGAATAACCTATTTGTTACGTCTCTTACTACTTGGAGTAAGGATGTACACTGCAGATGTGAAGGAAAACTTTCACTCTTCAAACCAACACCTTTTATTTGTGTATAGAAAACATACATTTTAGTAACCCAAAATGGAACTGACATTTTTATCCCCCCAAAACCATGCACGCCGTTGCCCGGCAACCAGGTTGGCGAGTGCGCATAGACGCAAACAAATTAACTTTATACGATACATCACAATACTTCCCCCCTAAAAATAACATATTTTTACAAATGAAGAACAATTATCATTTCTCATAATTAAGCCTTTGAACCGGTTTAATCACTCTTTTTGGTCGCGCTCTCAGCACTTCACTAACTTCATCATCATTAGCATCCGAATTATCACCACTTAAATTTACATCTTTTTCCTGGGAAACCTCATCTGAAACCTTCTCATTTTCATTAGTATGTTCTGCTGACAATACCAGCTGATTCGAACACAGAGGTTTAATTTGATTCAGATGACGTTTCCAAATTACATCATTTATTTCAGGAATCTTAACAAGGTATGTAGTTTTACCAATTCTCTTAAAAATATTTGCTCTAATCCACCCCATTTTAGGACAATTCCTATAATCTTTCACAGTTACATTGTCACCAGGTTCAAATTCAATATATCTTTTACCTTTATGATATTCTGCTTGTTTTTTCTGTTTTTTAACAACATGTTTTTTTAAATTAACATTTTTGCAGTGCTCTTCCGGTAATAAAATATCAAATCGTGTACGTAACTTTCTTCCAAACATAACACTACTAGGACTTAGTCCTGTTGTAGAATGTACTGTATTTCTGAAGTCAAATAAGAAATTATTCAAACATTTATTAATATCAATGTTTTTATTTTTACCTAAAGCATTCTTAAGAGAATTCTTGATTATTTTAACGGCATTTTCCGCTTGTCCGTTAGAAGACGAATGATATGGGGGAGATGTGCAATGTTTAATATTATTTCGAGATAAGAACTCCTGAAATTCTATTGATGTAAACGTAGTTGCATTATCGGAAATAATTTGGCGAGGTAACCCAAATCTGGCAAAGCAGCTACGCAACGCTTCAATAGTAAATTTGGAGGTTATGGAATTCATTGGATAAACTTCGATCCACTTGGAATGTGCGTCAATAATTATCAAAAAATACTTATTTAGAAAAGGGCCCATAAAATCGATGTGTAGCCTAGACCATACTTCTTCTGGCCAAGTCCAAGTATTTAACATGGCTAAATTAGGATTTTTTTTATAAACCATGCAATTTTCACAAGAACTGCAAAGTTTCTCGATATCCTTATCGAGTCCCGGCCACCAGAAGTATGACCTAGCCACGCTTTTCATCTTAACAACTCCCATATGAGAACGATGCAGATCACTCAAAAGTAACTTTCTTAATTTATAAGGAATTATTAAACGATTATTCCAAAGTAGGCATTCTTGTTCAATACTTAAGTCATTTTTAATTCTTTGAAAATACTTCAGATTTTCCTCACTTTTATTTGGCCACCCTGCCCGAACAAATTTAATTACTTTAACCAACAAAGCATCCTGAGCAGTTTCGCACTGCACCATTTTAAAATCAATGGGAAAATGCTCATTATTCTCAAAATAATTAATAAAATTTATATCAACTCCATCCCCCGCTGGATGTCGGTCAGGTATGGGTAGACGCGATAATGAATCTGCATAATTTTTATGTGTTGGTACAAATTCGATAGCATACTGATAATTGGACAGTATCACTGCCCATCTGCGCAAACGATTTGCTGAAAATTGAGGAATACTTTTCTCTGGATGAAAGATAGAGGTGAGGGGTTGGTGGTCGGTTACTAGGGTAAACCGACGCGCATAAAGGTACTGGTTAAATTTACACAGTCCAAAAATAATAGCAAGTCCTTCTTTTTCTATTTGCGCGTATTTGACCTCAGCAGCCGATAACGTACGTGAAGCATACGCAATAGGTTTTTCCATATTATTCGGAAAAACATGTGTAATTACCGCACCGATACCATAATTTGAGGCATCCATTATAAGTCTTATCGGCAGCATAGGATTATAATGAACAAGCACATCTGCTGATGTTAACAACTCCTTTATTTTTTTAAAAGCTCTATCACAATCGAAAGACCACCTCCACTCAACTTTATCCTTTAAAAGATTATAAAGAGGGTGTAATATCGAAGATAATTTTGGAACAAATTTCCCATAGTAATTGACCAACCCCAAAAACGATTTTAATTGTGTCACATCTTTAGGAATTGGTGCACCTGTTATTGCCAAAATTTTATCTTCACAAGTGTGCAGTCCCTCTTTATCAATCTTGAAACCTAGATAACTAATTTGAGATTTGAAAAACTCACATTTATTCAATGCTATTTTTAGACCTGCTGCTTGTAATTTGCTCAGTACAAGGTCTAGACGTTGGATGTGTTGTTTTCTATTATCTCCAGTGACCAAAATATCATCCAAAAACACTACTACCCCCGGTATGCCATTTAATAAAGATTCCATCATTTTTTGAAATTTTGCCGGAATACAGGCAACCCCAAAAGGCGCTCGGGTGTATCTATAGAGCCCTTTATGAGTAGTGATGGTTACTAAGTCTTTAGATTTTTCATCTAAACGTACTTGAGTATACGCATGAGCTAAATCTAATTTACTAAAATGCGTACCTCCTTGTAATTTAATAAATAATTCCTCAATGCGTGGCAAAGGATATTGGTCAATTTCTATGTAGGGGTTCAAAGTTACTTTAAAGTCACCGCATAATCTAATTTCTCCATTTTTCTTTAATATCGGGACGATCGGTGTCCCCCACGGGGAAAAGTCCATAGGTTCTATAACCCCCAAATTTTGTAATCTATTTAATTCTGTCTCCACTTTCTCCTTAATGGCAAACGGAAGAGGCCGCGCACGGAAAAATTTAGGAGTAACATTATCAGATTTTAGGTTAATTGACATTGTACCTTTATTAAATGTACCTAATCCCGGTTCAAAAATAATTTTATATCTTGAAATTAAACTTTGTAAATCGTTTGACAAATCTAAATAATTATTTTCAGCTATATTCAATTCAAATATATTAAAGAAGTCACGACCTAATAAGGGTGGACCAGTGGCATCCTTAATTACATAAATATCCAAATTGTGACTTTTATTTTGAAAGAACATTTTGCAATTAAAATATCCTACCGGAACAATTATATCTCCATTGTATAAATGGAACTTTTTATTCGTTTTAATTAAAAAATATTTTGAAAAATTATTCCCATAAAATATCTCTGACACTACTGTAAAACTTGAACCCGTATCTAAATTAAAACTCAACGGAATTCTATCAATTACAACATTAACTACTATTGGATTCACCTTACAATCTAAAGTGAACAAATTATACTCGTTATTAGTATCAATCGTGTCAGCTGATTGTAAAAAGTTTTGTGTATCTCTGGAGTTCATGTTGTAAGTTTTATTTGCGTATTTTTGAGAACACATTGGAGCTAGGTGACCCTTGCTATTACAAGTGTGGCAAAAACAATTTCGATATGAGCACTTATCTGAGCGATGGTTCTTGCGGCCGCAAACGCTGCATTTCCCTGTACTGGAAGTCATCTGCACCGATTGGGAGTGTGACGTAGAAGGCCCGGCGGTTTTACCGCCGAATACTGGCTGCTGTGATATGCTGGATTTCCATTTCTGCCGTGAATTTGTACCTGCGTAATGGAGATCTGGATCCTTTTTGATAAAATCTTCCAGATTTGCACTTGAAGCGAAATATGGCTGAACAACTGATTTTGTTGCCGCCAATTCCACTATCGATTCAAAGGAAGCACTTATTTTCTCTTCTAGCAATCTGTCTTGCACGGGACCCCTGTCGTAGCCAATAATAAAAATGTCACGAAGCACCATATTTAACTGGGTACTTTCAAATTGGCATGTTGCCGCCAAATCACGTACTCGCGCAGCCCATTCTTTTGCACTCTCATTAACCGATTTTCGAGCCGTATAAAATTTAAAGCGTGCCGCGAACACACTACCGCTAGGTTTAAAATGTTCCGTCAGTAGATCGCTTAGCTCCTGGTACGTTTTCGCCTCTGGTTCCGAAGGTAAACACATATTGGAAACTAATTTGTAGGCTTCTTCGTTTAAACTGTTAAGTAACACCGCTGATTTACGCTTTGCTTCTTCTACTTTGTTGGCAAGAAAATAATTATCGATGCGCTTTTTAAAAATCGACCATTCCGAATTTGCGGGATCGAATTCACGCAGGTGTCCTATGTACTCAGCCATTTTAGTAGCACCTGTGCGATTTACAAAATTTTGAAATTCTTTTCACACCT
Source organism: Agriotes lineatus (assembly GCA_940337035.1). Taxonomy (NCBI): domain Eukaryota; kingdom Metazoa; phylum Arthropoda; class Insecta; order Coleoptera; family Elateridae; genus Agriotes; species Agriotes lineatus. Next base: position 13,912,618 of record OW679197.1, read on the forward strand.
GCAACAACTGGGTTCTGTAGATCCTCGTCGCCACTGTTACGTCTCTTACTACTTGGAGTAAGGATGTACACTGCAGATGTGAAGGAAAACTTTCACTCTTCAAACCAACACCTTTTATTTGTGTATAGAAAACATACATTTTAGTAACCCAAAATGGAACTGACATTTTTATCCCCCCAAAACCATGCGCGCCGTTGCCCGGCAACCAGGTTGGCGCGTGCGCATAGACGCAAACAAATTAACTTTATACGATACATCACACTATTATTATAAAATCCTTGAAAATGTGTATGACAAACTATCAGCAATACGATACTTTTACAACAATTAAAAGACAAAAAAGATAAATGTTACTATTCAATTCACAAAAACTAGATTCCAATCAGAGATTACCAAAAGATATAAACAAATGGAAACAATAGAATCTATTTGCGAGAGTTTAGAGAAAAAAAGGAATTAAAACATAGAGGCGATCAAAAACATATAAGAGATTGAAAAGGGAGCACCAAACAAGTAAATTAAAAAAGATACAAGAAAGTGATCAAGACCAAGAGTTGAACAATCAAAACTAACTTGTCTAAACGTCACGATGCAATTTCTAGCTCAGCCGGAGCTATGTTGTAACGCAGGGATATCGGCCAACAAACCCTTTTTGCCCCAACGAACAACAGACTAGGCAGAAAGGAAAAGTCAAGGTGGGTCGACAATACAGTCGTAAACGCTCGAAAAGGGAAAGTCCTTTTCGACGGAAGTTATTTCAACCTCTTGTGCTACAACAGAGCAAAGGGAGCTTAGCTGGACAATCCTATTGTACTCAAAAGAATAGGGATGTCCCTTCCATTCAGGGCACCCTATATAAACCCGGGATCACTTTTACTTTTTCGTAATATCAGGTCACTTCATCACTTCGCGTAATATCACTTGACTTACTATCATGTTTTCATGCATATTCCGACTTGTGCCATTTTGGAGCAAAATCGACGACCGAGGTCAGTTTTCAAAGTCTTTTATTAATAAATAATTCAGTATCGAAAACCAGGCTACTTACAATTCGTATTTGTATTTTAAATTACTATTAACGAATTTGTATATGTTGTATTTTGTTCGTGTGTTCTAAAGTAATAGAAAGAATGTTATTGTTTTCCACAAACGGTTGTATTTTACTGAACATAATAGTTCCAGTGGTGCAAACCACCAAAACACTATAAGCAGACAAAACCCTTATCAAGTTAAGTCAAAACCGGTGATTGGGGAAACTGCAAATACAATTAAAATTAACGGAATGGTATCAAACCAGTTTATAGATGAAAATGCATTGAGACAAAGCCATCTGCTGTCTACAACTCTATTTAACTTGATACTTGTAAGTCATTTTAGAGAAAATGGAATCAACCGAACATGTTTGTTTGTTGCATATTAATGGGTAGGAAAACACATGAAACCCCAAAAGTAAAGAAAGGCAAATGTGCAAGTGCATTAAGTGTAATGAACCTCGAGGTACATAAGCGGAAGCTACTTAGAAGAATATTTTGATTCATCTTCGAAACTGATAGCGTAGTCATATTTTATCATGTCCACGTGGAATGAATCTATGGTATGTACGCACTCATATTTTAAACCATCAGCGTTTTCTAATTTAAGTACCGCAAGCTGTCTTTGTGTCTTCTCTTGTTCACCACATGCATTTGGATGAAACAGCCTGCTATCATACAGATCCAAACATTTTCAGGCACATGGCCTTAAACAATTAGCAATTAGGTTTACGTTCCAACCTATACAGCTTTCATTAGAAAATCAAAAGTTTAACCAAACTTACTGCAGGTAATTGTTGAGCCACTTCTGCTTCTCATGTGCAGCTTTGCTGTACGGCAGGCATCCACCGCCCATGGGCCCATAGTAGCTACCCAGAACATTATCTTTGGTAGGATACACGATGCTGATGGTTGCATTCGAATTGGCCGGCAAGCGGCAGTCCTTATGACTGGCAAGGCTGCGCAACAAAGTGCCTCGCAGCCACTCTGCGGGCACCTTTCCCATGTTGCCCAGGCTGGATGACTGGGCTATGATGCCCCATGACAGAGGTCCTTCACTTGCAGGCGTCGTCTTGGCAGGCAGTGAGCAATGGCTTGAGAGCAGCCCTCCTACATTGTGAAGGTGCGAGTGGGATGGCCGGGCCAGAGCTGTGTGTCTTCCCGGGGTTGACGTAATGAGAAATACCCTTTCAAAAATGCATACTTAATAACAGGCGTTCAACAAAAAAGGAGTCCAGAGTGCATAGCTAGTTTTTGTCTATTTTAAGGGCAACGGTATTTCTTATTTCTTATATTTGAAGGTGACATGGTTTGTTTATATGGAAACATAACCTCACTTTCAGTAACTACTAACTACAGCGCACTCAACTTTAAATTATAATCAGTACCTGCAAAATGTTCAATACTGCATAAGGTTTAAGAAAAATGCAAGATGCTAGAAACCAAACTAAAATCAAAGGACATAAAATGAGGGAAATCTGCTTTGGATTCTACTTTAGCCTAAAATTTTATTATAAAAATGCACTACACCCTCCTACAAACAAGTTACAATTATGCAGAAACATATCACCTTCACAACGACAGATTTGCAAACCAAACTACAACACAAAACAAAAAAATAAAGACATATACGTTCACAAAACTCATTCGAAGTAACTATCAAATGTTTTGTAAACTTTTAAAATAAACGTATACGTACTATGATTACTATAATACTACTTTTTTCATACATTGCTTCTAATACTGTTATTGCTGCTTGGTCTACTGATCTTCTTTCTAGACATTATGTAATATATATATTTCGGTCTTTTTATTTATATTTTTCTCTATTGCTTCGTAAGGGACATTTTTTAAATTCAGTATTTTCCCGCAAAATTTCAGTTTATTTAGAATAAAAACTCATAACAAAATAACTAACGACATCGTGTGCTATTCTGTCACAAATTTTGTAGAATTCTACCGATGCGCTCTGTTTGATCACTTGTAAAGATTTCAATTTTTACAGTCTCATTTCTTATAGCTCCCTTTACGTTGTTCAATTGTTCACCTATAAGGGGACTCGGTTTGTATGTTTTGAGGTTTAACCGTATTCCAGATTACGTCATACTTTACGACCGAATTGGCATCAGCCAGATGCAGTCTGAGGAACAAGTCTGAACTTGATTTCAACCTACCAAAATGCCATCTTTGAAACATGTGATGCAACAATTGGAAAGAAGGGAGATTTATATTGTAAGAGTGAGCTGGAATGTGACACTTGGGTGGGTCTTTGTTACTTTTTCTGCGTGTTTCGGAACAGCCTCGCGCCGCTGGGGTTTCTGTGGAAATTGCTGTTCATTGTGCCTGTTGAGGTCTCCGTTGAAACTAATTTGTTGATTGTGGCAGCCTCATTGAAATGCAGTTGTTCTCCATGATTTAGTTGTCCGGCTGCGAGTGCCATTGATTCTCGCATCTAACATACCGGGGGCCCTAGTTCTTTATCGAGGAGTTTTGGCAAGCTCTGAAATCGCATTATGTGGATATTAAACAGGACTCTCATTTGTGATAACTTTTCCAAGAAAGTTCGCCTGTCATATATATTGCCAGTCATTGTGTGCGTCTTACATTTACCCTTTTCAAGGATATAATTGTCGTCTCTGTTGGCAAAAGACAGCCCCCTTTGCGGCTAAAGGCTTCGTTTCCGCATCCCGTCAAACATCTGGGCAGTAGCTGTATTTTCCTGTATTTATCAATTTAAAAAATGGTGGCGTCTAAGGCAATCAACATCTTCATTCACATTAACAGGTCATTGCCCTAATGAATAGTATCATAATGAACCCTCCCTCCCATCGAAGTTAACTGGCAAACTTTATTATAGAACATCGTAATGTAGTTGGGGCAATCGATCCTTGTATTTTCCAGCTTTATGTCGTTTTATCGTAAAACAAACAGTTTAGTGTCATAATGTTGAATTCGTGCTGTAACAAACTGGTAGTTATGTCGAAATATTGAGTTTCAACTGTAACAGCCTGTTTAAGTATGAAAATTGGGCCCTGTGTGCTCTTTCCCTCCTAAACCCAAATTGTGTTTCTTCCAATGTATTTTCTAGTTTTTCTTTTAGTCTTTCTTTCATTACTTTTATAATCTTACTAGTATCTTTGTTGGTATGTGTTTATTAATGTCACGTACCTATAGTTTACACAGTCTCTTTCTCCCTGTTTGTGTATTGGTAGGATAATTCCCCTATTCCATTCTTTTGGTGTTTTTCTTACTTTAATAATTTTATTTATTACTAAGTTTCTTAATATTTTTAGCCATGTCTTCCATATACAGGGTGTCTTAAAATTGACGCCCGTGCTCCTGGGATTTGATTCAGGGGGCTAAAAGAAATCGAAAATAAAGAGTGGAAAATATCCGTTTGTCTTTGTTTATCGAGTTATCAAAAATAAACAAAAATTTAAGATATAAACTTTGAACTTGATTAAAAACGAATAATATTTGAAAACAAGTTATACTCCACATCTATTGTGACAAAATGTGTTCAAATAGGTTGCATCCTACTTCAAGTCAAACATTGAGGCACGAAGCATATTTTCGTCTATTGACGCCACAGCAAAGTGAATACGAGCTACGACATCTTCAGGATTCACAACAGGTTTGCGGTAAACTTCTTCTTTCAAATAGCCCCAGCAAAATTAATCCATGGAATTCAGATCCGGTGATCTATGAGGCCATGGTATGGGTCCACCTCTTCCAATCCACCTCTCAGGGAAATTTTCATTCAGGAAATTTCTCATTTGTATTCCATAATCTACCGATGCACCACCATGTTGTAACCAATAATTTAATCTAGCTGCTAATGGAACTTCATCGAGTAACGACTGTGGTAAATTTCCGTTTAAAAATTGAAGATAAACGTATAAATTTAGTGGGATAGATAGAATTTGAGGACCAATTACATTGTTATGTAATAACCCAGATTGACCATCGTCTTTGATAAGATCTTGGGCATATCAAGTGAGGGTTTTCATCCCTCCATTCATGCAGGTCTCAGTAAATGTGGATTCATCATTCCATATAATTTTTTCAATAAAATGGTTATCATTGTTTATGCTGTGCAACTACCATCTACAAAAATTAACTCGAAGCTCCCTATCACCGTCACGTAAAACTTGAACTTTTTGAGGCCTAAATGGATAAAGACCATTTTTCCTTAAATCCGTGAATGGCAATCTTTTTGGCTATGAGTTTGGGACGCTACAATTCGGAAGCTTGTACTTGGGGTTCCACCTCAACTAATTCAAGACTTTGCTCTTCTTAATCGACGCTTACTGTAGATTGACGTCCTGCATGATTTTGTCGAGGATTTAAATTACCAGTCTCCTGTAGTCTTTGTTCTACTTGTCTTATAGTTTTTGCAGCAGGGTGCCGACGATTTGAAAACCTTTCCGCATATGCCCGAGCCGCAACACAAGCATTGCCATTACACGCACCTAATACTTTCAACATATAGATGTCAACACGATTACAGTAGTATCGTTCCATTTTAAAGACACAAAACCGAAGGAAATAATATGACAGAACGATTAATAAATATTTAATATTGCAATAGCCACCTTATTGAATTATGTTACACAACAAATTGTAGCGACCGGGCAATAATAGTAGTTCGTATACCAAGGCACTGAAGTATCACTTTTTAACACGAATATGGATTTAGTTATAGAAATAAACCAAATCAGGGATAAAAAGGAACTTCAGTGCCGAGGAGTACACTACGTTTTATTTGAAATCGAGAAATCGTGCTATTACAACATTTTAACCAACTTTTGTAGGTTATGTTCGGTCGATTGACGTTTATCTGTCGCCTCGCCACCTACAAAAAAGTCGTAAAACAATGGATTACTTCGCTGCCGATTTCTCGTATTTTAATGACGATTTCGGCGTACTTCACTGCCGATTTCAAATAAAATTTTCCACTCTTTATTTTCAATTTCTTTTAGCCCCCTGAATCAAATCCCAACAGCACGGGCATCAATTCTGATCATTTCTGGTGTTATTTCGTCTATCCCCAGTGACGTGCCTAGTTTAATCTTTGTTATGGCTTCATTTACCTTCTCATTTGCTGCTTTCCAGGATTATTATTCTTTCTAGTAGTTGATTTTTCTCTAATTCTCACTTTTTCTCTCTTCCCTCCACCTCCTCTCTTAGCTTTCTGTTTTCTTCCATGCTCCGCTTCACTTCTACTTGCATCTGTTCTATTATCACGTTAATTTCCTTTAGTCCTTCCATCTTTTGTCTTTTCTTGTCTTTAGTATTTCCATCTCTGTTGGTGATCTAATTATTATTTTGCTTTTCTTAAACGCTTTTGCTGCTACTATTTAATTCTCTATATCTTTTGCTTCCTGAAGGCATTTGATAATATCCTCCAGAAATTATTTTTTTTTACTTACATTAAATTATATTAAATAACTTTAAATGTTATTTAAACTTGCATTGTAATTATTAATAAGCAATTGTTTACCTACAAAGCAAAGCCTATTTGATAGAATTTAGATATTATATAATAGAAATTAATAGAAGTAGAAATACAATAACAGAATAATATAGATACCAGGTGGTTGGTCATACCTCTGAACATATGCAATTTACATGGCTTATTACGTTTATGCATACTGCTGCTCACCATTTTTATGGAAAAAAATGATAGTGGTAATAAATTAAAGAGAATAATTTTCCGTGTCGTTTAGTATTAAAAACTAAAAAATCTAAATTTTAAAATTGATATTTTTATGCACAATTAACATTATCCATTAGGTTTTTAATACTAAACGACGTGGAAAATTATTCTTTTTAATTTAATACCACTACCATTTTTTCCATTAAAATGGTGAGCAGGAATATGCATAACCGTGATAAGCCATGTATGATGCCTATGTTCAGAGGTATGACCAACCACCCGGTATATACACAGCCTCACACATTTACTTAATGATCCGCGATTTTTAAGATTTTTTCGAAACTATAAAATGATCTACTTTCTTTAAGTTCTAAGACATATCTAAAGACACATAATTTACAGATTTCTGCCCAATATGTTTTTCAACAGATAGTTTTTTGTTGGATATTTTGTTTCAGTGAAGTTTCTATTTAGAAATTGTTTAATAGCAACATTACTAAACTGCAATTGCTTTATGTGTAAAATGTTTGCCTTTTCATATAATTAGCAAATTACAGTGTCGTCTGCAAAACTAATTTACCAATGTTATTAAACTCAAGAATATCATTCACATACAGAATAACAAGTATAGGCCCAAACACTATGCCCGGAGAAACCCCATACTGAATGACTTTTTGATTACACAAAACAATGCCCATTTTAACAGACTGTTTAAATAACCTTTTATTAGCTTCTAGGAGACTCCTCGTGAGTCTAGATCATATAAAACCTTTACTAATTGTTCATAACTCGCCATGTTAACAGCCTTGATAAAATTTATAAACACATAAACAGCAGGTTTGTTTTTATTGAGTGCTTTCATTTGAAATATCGTTATTTTCTTTTTTTATTTTTGTTTTTGTCTTTTTTTAATGTAAATTATTATTGATTTCATTAACTGTCTCCCATAAGTTTTATTCTGATCAATTTTTGTATGGAAATAATTAAATTTTGCAATTTTTAATAACTGATTCATATAAGTTCTATAGTAAATTCTTCTCTCCTATTTTCATTTGTCATAATATATAGCATGTCACATCTATTAATTGAATTTATTAAGCCCTGTGCTATCCAATCGTTTCTTTTATAATTATATCTCATTGGGATTATTGTTTTACTATTTTGTTGTACGAGATTAATTAATTGATCTAGTCTCTTTACTAAGCTCCTGAAATTTAAACAATTTAAAAACAAAATTTTCTTTTTATAGTAAACCAGACTTTTAGTAATTAACTAATTATCGTATATAGACTATCAAGACGTATAAATATACATATTCAAATAGAAACAAAATTTTCAATACTACCACATGTAAAAATAAAAGTAACTACAATTATTAAGTTGTCAACCTGACAAGAATTGAGCTTGTAATAAGCTTTGTGAACGTATAATGCCCAGTACTTAAAAAAATCATAGTACTCTGGACCCTTTTTGAACACTGGAATAATGCCAATAAAACTTACTTTACAGCACTAAAATCGGCACGTTTAACGGAATCAATCCACTGCTTCAAAACTGGCAAGTTGTAATCCTTCAAGTAACTCACTAGGGCAGCTTTGAAATTTGTTGGGCTTTCCCCTGCCGTATCGGGACTGTCTGATGGCAATGCTTGACACTTTGGGCTCACCCATAAGCTAGAATAAAAATAAAAAACAAATTGCTTACTTTGCTAAATCGCATACCCTTGATTATAATAGTTCCAATCTTCATAATACAAATTGGCTGTAGAAACAACAACCCGTAGTGAATTATCACTGTACACGTAGATTCCAACTTTTCTAAAAAAATTACAATGTTACACAAAAGTAAACAAATGTTCAATTAAAAAGGTCCAGAGTGCAATGGCTTTACTTATGCTGCTCGATTACTTCTTTTAAGCATGTGAAATAAGAAAATAATCCACCTTCACAACAAACACAAATGACCAAGGCACTCTGACCACCCCTTTTTTAATACATACGAGTGATGAATTCCAAACGGATCCTTGATTTTAACATGATGCTCTGTTACATGTGGCAATTTAAGTTGTATATACTTCTTCATATCAGGGAATTCGTCACCGTACAATATCGTTAGCGGCTTTTTCCTACAACAGCAATTAAAGTTTTACAGTACAACACAGTCTAGCAATTTACCCTTGTCCTTTCTTTTCATATTGTTCCATCAACCATGCAATGTCGATTATAAAGTTAATTTGTAAGGAACACTTAAGTTCCCCCAGGCTAGGACACAATAAATCTGTAAAAAAAGAAAAGTGTAAAAAAGCTCACGTGAAGACGTCTTTAGCAACCTGTAAAGGTAACTGCATTTTTCTGAGTTAGAGTTTGAGGTGAATCTGGTATTGTGGTAAAGAACAAATTATACGGTGCATTTTCTTCAAGTTTTTGGGCCATTGTTTTCATGCCTGTACTCTGAGTGCTAGTCGATGACTTCGAACTGTTAGGCATGTAACTTGTGGATTTTTGCTTAGACGACAATCGACTTTCGCCATTGGATGTAGACGAACTTGGCTTTGTAGGCTCATTACTGTCCGGAGCAATTTTCTTCGGGGGCCGTATTCCCTGCACATCCCTGAGTACTACTAACTGTTCCATCACGATCTGCTTGGTCTGTGGATAGTCACTGGGTAATTCAAACTGGTCCCCTTTTTTCAATAGTTCATCCACTAAAAAATGTATGCATTTACACACAGGAAAACAAATTTGCAATGAGTCTTACAGTGAGGGTGTTCAAATTCCTTGAAATGATGAGGGTTTCTTCTGTAACATTTGAGAGCATGCGGACAGCTTTCTTTGCGGGCCTTTTTTGATTCATTGGACGATTCTGAAAACGTTGTATATAGATAAATTGTAGCTGGTTTTTATGTATTAAGCTTACCCTTATTGTCGGTCTTTCTTTTTAAAAAAGCCTCCATGGTAAATATAACCTCAAAGTTTCAAATTTTAAAAGCTAATGCGTTTTGTGCACTGTAAAACTAAAGATGTGTTATATATGCGCACATTTCTTGAAATAATGCCTGACTGATTAATTAGAAAATTTAAATATGTTACAACAATTATAATAACTACAGAAACTATCAACACAAACGTAACATACAAGGTGCCAATAATAAGTAACGGTACCTACATGCATCCATGGAACGTTGGAATTGCAAGTGAAACCAGAACAATGAGATTTGCTCTAATATGCTCAATTAGTTGTTATAGAAATTACCCATATTCAGCTAAGTTTTGCACACAAGATCTAATAGCCCAGTAACTTTAGACGAAAAACAGGTGTTATTTCTAAAAAATTAGGACCAAGCTGGATTTTTGCATACATCTTCATTTTGACATTATAAATAACGTGTGAAAAGTTCCCATCGATATCGTGACCGCTAACAAAGTTCTACGGGGTCAAAGGTCACCGAAATTAGTTTTTCGCTTATATCTCGCTTGCTATTAATTGTACAAAAACGTTTTCTGAATAAAAAATGTAGAGCGGAAAATTCTCTATGAAAATGGTAACTTACACTTTTTACGTAGGACCGTCCGTTTTCAAGTTAGAGAGCTCACAATGAGTCAACATCAGGAAATCGCGCTGTAAATGGAGGATGCATTCGTTTCCTCACCACCTTTGAGGTAGAATGCACGGCGCGCTTTTTTTACATAGTCTCCCCCATAGGCCTAATCCATGTCTCTCTCAAAATCAAAAAATCAAACTTCCTCTTCCTCACCGTCTTTTAGAGGAAGTAGTGACTCATTATTAAAGTCATAATCACCGATTAATGAGTCCTGTTATGATCCTTCTCCGCTCTCGTGATCAAGGTCTATGAACATGTTGTCTATCTCATCGTCCTCTTCCAACGTATTTTCAGATTCGAATGGACTTGCGTTGAGAAGGGATTGACCATGACAGTATCCACAGACAACTGAGCATGGCAATCCAAGCTTCATGGAACCGCAGTTTGTTCCACAACCTTTTGCACAATTGCAGAAAATTATATGAAGAAGTTCATCAGACGCTGGTGGTAACAAAGTCTTTACCGGTTCTAACACATTTTGTTTCATTACCCAACCCCGCTGTTCAGGATTTAATTCATTGCCCAATCAAATTTGAATTTGATAATAAATTCGAAGTAGATGTCGTGCGGCTTCAGTTGTTGGAGGAAGGGTTGGTAATTTAACAGATTTATTCAACCTTGTTGATTTCGCAAAAACAAGGTAACGGAAGTTATCAAATGACTGCTCTGTAAGAGGTGCTCCATATATAGCCAATAAAAACTTAATTCCACTTTGTATGATAACTTCAGGAGAACAATTCTCTTGATGAAACACTTCCGCTAAGCGCTGTAGATCTTGACGATTTTGGATCAACTTCAAACCTTTTTTTTTACCGCGATTGAAAAGCTCAGATGTTGTTATAGCGTGTGCAAATAAAATATGTTTGCAGTTCGTGTATCCACTGATCTTATTTGTTCGAACATTGCCTTTGCCGGGTTTAAAAAAAAATTTGCTGATCTGCAGTAGCACGTGCAATAAGGATAACAAGCAAATCTACATCTTCTCCTACAACAACAGTTGTATTTGTACGTGATGATTCAAGTGCAGTCTCTATTATGAGGACGTCGGCATCGTCCCGAGCTTGTTTAGTAGCAATGTTCGAAGCAGCAATTTTTTTTATCAACATCGAAATAAATCTATGCAGGTCTACGATTTGCTATAAATTTTTCTTGACTCATTGGTACCGGCATCATATCATCAAAGAAAACATCAGAAGAATCGGAAAGTGTATTGCATCGTCGAATCATCATAACCATCAAATACGACTATTATATTGGAACCGTAATGTCGTTTTAGATAATCAATATATTTATCAAAAATGGAATGGAAAACATAATTTTGTTGCCAAATGACATGATGCAATAGAAAACCACCGTCTATAACATATGTATCGTTTCCAGAGTTTATTTCAATGCTGATTGGTTCAAAGCAGTTGCTATTCTTGCGACTATAGTCTTTACGGCATTCAACATGAATAGTCACAGAATTCACGTTAATCAAAAGTTCCAAATGTCCGTCATTTCTATCTACACTGGCATTTCGTAAAGTTTGAAAACCGCGCTCCACACTCACAGTAAGTATCACCGATTGCATTCGATCTTCCACAAATAAAACAATTGCAATAATTAAACTACACCACGTGCTACAACACAACCGAAACATGTCTACGTCGTGTAGAATTCTTGCTTTATACTGAGGAATGTGACCGTTGTCTGAGGGACACCGAGGGGGATTATGCCATCGACGAAAAACATCTGCCAGATAATAGGCGCGATTTCCTGAAGTTGACGCATTGTGAGCACTCTAACTTGAAAACGGACGGTTCTGCGTAAAAAGTGCAAGTTGCCATTTTTGTAGAGAATTTTCCACTCTACATTTTTTATTCAGCAAACATTTTTGTACAACTTATAGCAAGCGAGATATAAGCAAAAAACTGATTTCGGTGACCTTTGACTCCGTATAACTTTGTTAGCGGTCACGATATCGATGGGGACTTTTCACACGTTATTTATAACGTCAAAATGAAAGTGTATGCAAAAATCCAGCTTGGTCCTAATTTTTTTGAAGTGACACCCTAAAGTTACTGGGCAAGCATGGGCAAGTGCGCCATAGATTTACATTATTTATTTTTAACTGTTCATACCTCAGACGTCTTAATTAAAAATGACTATATTCTTCTGTGTGATACTTTGGACATTCAAGAATATAATACAACAATTGCACTAGCTGGAATTGATTAAATAAACCTATTAAAAAATGTATCGGAAGAGGTGGGCAGTTACCCATGAAAAGTATGTTAACTGGTTCATCTCTCCTGAATTCTCATAAGACGATATTATCGTTAGCTTAGGATAACTTGACAATTTCAATCAACACCGAAAATGCTGTGTCAAAATTTTGTAGTGATATACAGTGCCTTCAGAAATGATCGAACGTTTTTGAATGGTCATGCTTATATCGAGAGATCCAAAAAAAAAAAACTGTTCCTCAGTGGGCTGTGGAAATTCAACGTATGAATAATATGTTGGTGACACTGTACGTCAATGGCAAATTCGAGGTTATCAGGTTAAGTTTTCCGTCAGTTATAACACAAAATGACGCAAATCCTAACCTGCTAACCTCGAATTTGACATTGACGTACAGTATCACCAACATATTATTCATTCTATGTAAATAGACAAGTAATACAAACATGTAACAGTATATTTATAAAAACTAGCAGACCAGTGAGACAAATGTCTCATTTAAAAAAACAAAAAAGACCGTTTTTCAAATAGAACGCGTATTAAATAAAAACTGTACCCAGACCTGGAAGGTGTCAAAGTGGTTGCCTAACCGATCGAGATTTTAAGGCTGCTGAAACAGCGTCCCAGACGGACCAGCGTCCCAGACGGACGGAAATCACGTGATTTCTCGAAAACCGGAAGTGTCACGTGACTGAAATTTGGTTCCTGACCTGACATGACCATTCCAAACATATAACTTTCATAACTTTTTTATCTATCTCTTACGGTTTGGCTGCTGAAACAGCGTCCCAGACGTGAAACAATAAGAAAGCCGACCTGCGATTAATTAATAATAATAATCAAAGGTAGTACAATCGCAGATCAACCCCCTTATCGTTTATACACCACGGCAGCTCTGAAAAACTGTTACTTACTCACCGCGATGGCCGACTAGCTCAAATATCGGCGGCCTTAGATCGTAGGTTCAGATCACCAGCTATGTACCCTGGAATGTCTTCAAAAAAGGAAAGGAAAATGGAAATGGGCGCCAGAAATCAAAAGATTTCAAATAACAAGAAGAAAAATAAACTACAAGTGACTAGCGTTTAATTAATCATTAATAAAAGTTTTGAAGAGTCAGTAACCAATAATCAGGATAATTAAAATGTAAATAATGTAATAACACAATTGTGTATCTTAACTGAAGGTTGCGACACGCATAAAACTAAGAACCCCTTTCGGGTTATTTTAATAACTTTAACAAAAACACTCGTGGGATAAGCTTATCACAGTCATCTAATAAAACCTTCTGTTAGGCTATTGAAAATAAATAGCGTGACTGTACCTTTTACATACGGTCGAAACACACATCAAAAATAGCAAAATTTATAACTGTGCATAATTAACTATAAACATGAAAATTTAATGTAAAAAGCAAGAGCATGTATCAAATTGAACATTACATTTTAATAATTGCAAAACGTATGAATTTAAGTTTTAAATATTGACGGGTTTAAAATGTATAAATGGGGAAACCAGATATCAAAAACACGATAAATCTCGGAACAGCACAACTAACCTCGCAAAATAAGCTGGACGTGAACGGCTACAACCCTTGTTGGAATCGCCAAGGATGCGCAGAAAATTGCTGCAGAAGCATCCCCAAAAAGGCAGCAAAAGCATCTTCAAAAGGCCGCAAAACGCCGAACCCAGCAGGTGTCGAAAGTGCGCTAAGGCTTGGCCTCCGAGATAAACTCGTTGTTGAAACGGAACTGGTAATTAAGAGCTAACAAAAAATGTAATTACTATGGGGATAATAAGACAGAAAAGCGCAATCGTACCTGATAATAATCAGCCCTTAGGAAACACATTGCCCATTGAAATTGGTTGAGCGCACGTAATTTGGCTTAATTAACCTTAGAACGCATACATCTAAGAAAGTTACATTAACGCATATGTGGTGTCGTATACGACACCACACCTTTTTTTGTTTAGTGAGGCACTTTAACATTACTATACACCCTTTTTAATATCTGGACGACAATTTTGACTGCATAGATGCATATTAAAGCGCAAAACGGAAGTTTAAGTTGTTAAAATATTTATTTATGAGTATGAATAAAAACTTACATTCTAAATTAATTTTTAAATTTAAGGAGCTGATCAGGTACTAATATCTACGTTAAACAGTTTTGCCAAATAACTACAGTGTGATTTTTTTAAAACTCAATTGCAGCAGCCTTGCATAGCCTGATTCAGTTGGTAGTACTGAAGTGTACTGTTGGTGACACTGTAAGTCTATGTCAAATTCGAGGTTATCAGATTAGGTTTTGCGTCAGTCTGTGTCAAAGCTGACGCAAAACCTAACCTGCTAGCTTCGAATTTGACATAGACTTATAATGTCACAAACAATACATTTCAGTACTGCCAACTGTATCAGGCTATTCAGGGCCTGCTGAAATTGAGTTTTTAAAAAATCACTCGGTAGTCTCTGTTCAGCACATAAATTACACTGCAGGTTATCAGGTTAGGTTTTG
The DNA here is from genome assembly GCA_940337035.1 of Agriotes lineatus. Taxonomy (NCBI): domain Eukaryota; kingdom Metazoa; phylum Arthropoda; class Insecta; order Coleoptera; family Elateridae; genus Agriotes; species Agriotes lineatus. The sequence goes on from OW679197.1 coordinate 13,927,651, forward strand.
CGTTAGTTTTGATACAAACTGACGCAAAACCTAATCTGCTAACTTCGAATTTGACATAGACTTACAGTGGCACCAACATATTATTCATACATTTGAATTTCCACAGCCCGCAGAGGATCAATTTTTTTGGATCTTTCGATATTGCCATCATAACCTCAAAAAGTTATTTAATGTCAATTGAAATTAGTTCTAATCATAAGGGTCGCCATCTCTGTTCCTTTTAGTAATTATGGTTAAAATATTATCGAGTGACCTTTGTAATATGTTATTTTGGTTGCATGGACGACTCTATCTGTTCGGCGGCTCAAGTATAATAACTAACTGGCCATCCTATAAACACAGTAGTGATAATTACTATTAACAAATTCCACTTCGCATTACGTTACTATGAAATATATCTACATAAACTGGCAGATGGCAAGTTGTTTCCGACCAACACCTACCGAGAAAACTTGTTACGTGATTACATAGATGGCGTCATATACGACACCAAGTAAATAAAGAACTAATTATAAAGGTTGTAACAATTTTTGGAAATTAAAAATTAAAGGGATATATCAACAATAATCTACTGGAGAGGTACTGAAAATATGAATATGATAACATCACAGCAAATCACTAAAAACTAGATAGTAAAATAGGTGGTGTCTCATATGACGCCACCTATGCGTTCTAGGGTTAAAAACAAGGCTTAGCCTCGCCGGTATCGGCGGGCTCAAGCGAAGACAGCAAAATGCCCGGACGAAAAATTTCGTGCCCGAAAGAAGGCTCGCACTCTGATAAGAGATAGCGCGGAGGTCGAGAGGGCATTGCGCAAACGATAAGAACTTGATGCAGGTACAAAATGCGTTGGTTTGGAAAATTTACGAATTCGAAATGCAAAAGGATTTATAATTTAACTAAAAATATACAGGTTAAGCCTGAAATAATTGGATAAATGGCGAAACAATTAGGCAAAGCCAAAAAATTGTTTCACTCCCCACGGCCAAAAGAAATAAAAAGGTTTAAATATGAAAACATTAAAAAAATGTAGGAAACCAAAGAATTCGAGAATGAGATCGATGATGCCAACACCAAAAGCGAAACGCTATCGAAGAAATCCTCTTTCGAGAAGATAAGCCAAGGGAAACAACCCTTATAAATCGGCTTAAAAATAACAGGAGCACCACATAGAACACCGCCAAAAAAAATAGACGTTCTGTCTAAACCGGACAGAAGCCTAAAAAACTGCTAAACACAGCAAAAACCGACTGCATCACATAGGACACAATCCACCTTACTACAAACATCCGAAAAACTCACAAAAATCCGAAAAGCTCGCACCGCATCATCATCACTCACTCCAAATCTAAGATAACCTAATATCAAAAAAGTATGAGAAAAAAATTATCTTAAAAAAATGAAACACAGTAAGTACTGTGAAAAAAGATTCGGGTGAAAACCCAGGATAAGATCCTAAAAACCATATGCCCGCCCCGAATTTAGGTAGAGACCCCAGAAGTCGGAGGGAACGACCGCACAACCACCAAACCCCGCTCGGGCATTCAGCCAGTCGTCGCAGCTAGATGGAAAAGGCGCGCCGGTGACGGACTGAATGTGGCTCCCTCACTGAGTCGGATGGCAACACAATCGCTCGCCCCAACCCCCAGAAATCTCCACAAGGCCGAAAAACCAACCCAAATAACAATAAAATGAAAAAACCCGAAACAAGTATAAACTCGTCTCAAAAAATCACATAAAAAACAACATAGCTAACAAGCTATGAACAACGACCTGAAAATCAAATCGGTAAAGGTCCTAAGCGAACACAAGCATGAATGGGGAAAGCACTCTTAAAAAAGTCCCAAAATATGGAAAGAAACGAGCCCAACTGCTAGCGTTGCTTAGAGAGAGAACAAGATGACGTTGCTCCTCAATGGTGACCCTCCCTGCATGCCCAACCAACCACCCTATACGTTACAAAGGGGAAGAACTAGATGATGACGTTCCCAAACAGTGACCTTCCCTGCATGCCCAACCTACCACACTATACGTTACAAAGGGGAAGAACTAGATGATGACGTTCCCAAACAGTGACCTTCCCTGCATGCCAACCTACCACCCTAGCAAGAAACAAAAAAGCACAAAAAACAAGTTTTTAAAAGAGACACTGTAGGTGTTTCCACGGTCACAATATCCTATAATACCATAGTCCAAATTCAAATAAGCGAAGCGCTTTTGAAAAAATCCTCAAATGAGACGGAAGTAATGGCAAGAAAAAGGAAAGTGAAAAGCACTAGAATGCAAGATCCATAGGGAACATACCCTACAGCAACTTTTAAAAACAGAAGAGAAAACGGGACATAAGGAAAAGAGAAAAGGAAAGAAGAGGAAAATGAATCAAAAAACCAGAGTTCGGAAAAACTCACGCTGCCACACCCACTCATCCAAGCTTCGACTGGCTAGGTCTACCATTCCATGCCGTGACCCGGGTTTACGGAGACATGGACACGCTTAAAGAAGAGGAAACACAAAAAAGCAAACCGCCTTCAATCGTAAGGGAAAATCCGCACTCAGACAAATGCGTAAACAGACGCAAAAAATTGCATAGAAAAAAAATGCATAACAAGATGCAATAGCGCATCTAAACCGACGCAAAAAACATCTCCTGTCAAATCTGACAGAAGAAAAACCTGCACCACATCGGACACAGAAAAAAATATAGACACCCTGTTTACACCGAACAGGGGCCTAAAACGAGGACTGCCTCACATCGGACGCAGCCAACAAAAGCCTCGCATCCAAAAATCGCATCCAAAAAAGGAAATGCATAATAACGCATTCAAAAAAATTAAGAGCCAGAAAGAACAACCCGGAAACAACCCGTCGAGACCCTTAGTAAACACAAGTACGGTGAGGCAAGTAAATAAAAATCCCAAAAATGGAGTAAACTACACCAAACCGCACAAGTAATTTACGCAGGCCCTCGACCCACCGATACGCAACCAAAGGAAAGATAAGGAAAAACCAAACATACCACACTACCAAAGCACACACGCAACCAATCAAAGAAACCATTCAGAAACGTCATTCACCAAAGCATACCCTTTCAACAAAGTCCATCACACTACCCATAAACATACCGCTAAACCAATCATTCGTCAAGAAAGATGATGGAAGAAAAGTCAATAAACAACCGAACGAAAGGATACGTAAAGAAAGGAAAAGAAAAGAAAGTCAAATATAAATACGTGCACTACAACAAATGAAAATTACAAAATGGCATATGAAGTAAAAATTTAAAGAGTACAAAATTAAATATTGATAAATAAAGACATCCAGGTAAACACAGCTGATGTAACTACCAAAATCGAGAGCCCCACGTTGGGCGCCAGTGAAACAATAAGAAAGCCGACCTGCGATTAATAAATAATAATAATCAAAGGTAGTACAATCGCAGATCAACCCCCTTATCGTTTATACACCACGGCAGCTCTGAAAAACTGTTACTTACTCACCGCGATGGCCGACTAGCTCAAATATCGGCGGCCTTAGATCGTAGGTTCAGATCACCAGCTATGTACCCTGGAATGTCTTCAAAAAAGGAAAGGAAAATGGAAATGGGCGCCAGAAATCAAAAGATTTCAAATAACAAGAAGAAAAATAAACTACAAGTGACTAGCGTTTAATTAATCATTAATAAAAGTTTTGAAGAGTCAGTAACCAATAATCAGGATAATTAAAATGTAAATAATGTAATAACACAATTGTGTATCTTAACTGAAGGTTGCGACACGCATAAAACTAAGAACCCCTTTCGGGTTATTTTAATAACTTTAACAAAAACACTCGTGGGATAAGCTTATCACAGTCATCTAATAAAACCTTCTGTTAGGCTATTGAAAATAAATAGCGTGACTGTACCTTTTACATACGGTCGAAACACACATCAAAAATAACAAAATTTATAACTGTGCATAATTAACTATAAACATGAAAATTTAATGTAAAAAGCAAGAGCATGTATCAAATTGAACATTACATTTTAATAATTGCAAAACGTATGAATTTAAGTTTTAAATATTGACGGGTTTAAAATGTATAAATGGGGAAACCAGATATCAAAAACACGATAAATCTCGGAACAGCACAACTAACCTCGCAAAATAAGCTGGACGTGAACGGCTACAACCCTTGTTGGAATCGCCAAGGATGCGCAGAAAATTGCTGCAGAAGCATCCCCAAAAAGGCAGCAAAAGCATCTTCAAAAGGCCGCAAAACGCCGAACCCAGCAGGTGTCGAAAGTGCGCTAAGGCTTGGCCTCCGAGATAAACTCGTTGTTGAAACGGAACTGGTAATTAAGAGCTAACAAAAAATGTAATTACTATGGGGATAATAAGACAGAAAAGCGCAATCGTACCTGATAATAATCAGCCCTTAGGAAACACATTGCCCATTGAAATTGGTTGAGCGCACGTAATTTGGCTTAATTAAAAACAAGGCTTAGCCTCGCCGGTATCGGCGGGCTCAAGCGAAGACAGCAAAATGCCCGGACGAAAAATTTCGTGCCCGAAAGAAGGCTCGCACTCTGATAAGGGATAGCGCGGAGGTCGAGAGGGCATTGCGCAAACGATAAGAACTTGATGCAGGTACAAAATGCGTTGGTTTGGAAAATTTACGAATTCGAAATGCAAAAGGATTTATAATTTAACTAAAAATATACAGGTTAAGCCTGAAATAATTGGATAAATGGCGAAACAATTAGGCAAAGCCAAAAAATTGTTTCAGACGGACCAGCGTCCCAGACAGACAAGTCTATTATATATATGGATAAAACAACCTAACCTATGTAACATAAATGTATAAAAGAACATTTCTGTAATTATTTTAAAGTTTGTAACATTCAATACACCACTGCTGATTGAGAGTACAACATATATGCAAAAATATGGTGCTACAGCTGTAAATAATATTATTTGAACATAATAAACTTATCTGCTTGGTAACATCTAAATTTGTGTGACGCAAATTGTTCCATAAACTTCAAAAAGCTGCTGGTGTCATCACTTAAAAACACTTTCACTGTTTGTACATGTCTTTCCAAAATTTGTCTTCTTCTACATTCAGGATTTGTCCTTTCTTGAGGCGCTTTCGACGACAAATATGTTGGTAAATTTGGAAATACGCTTGGGACAGCTTTGTCAGCTAATTGAGGGTAATGCATCAACATTTGAAAAGAAAATGTTGTTAGCGTTTGCATACGATGTTCTTTTAAGGTACTGTTGTGGTTGGTACACAGCGTCTTCGTGGCATTCTAAATATAAAATTAAAAGTTAAAGAAATGCCCTAAAAATGAAGTTAGGTTGTTACTTACCTCAGTGAAATACTTAATAAACCCCATGAATTCTAGCAGCAATTTTACTTGCACTTATCACGAACAGTACAGTAATATAAATAAATGTATTTCGTCAAACTTAGAGCAGTCCAACATATTAATGTTTAATCACACGCCACATTTCAACAGACATTTTTATAAATAAACAGTACAAAAATTGGTCTACGATCAGCGTTGCCAAATCTCCAACAGCATGGCTTGTAAGTGTAGGAGGCAGTGCAGTGATACGATATTTAAGCCATAAATTAGCAATTATGTCTTTGGGGAAGGCTGAGAATTTATGTCCTTATTATAATAGTTCTTACATAAATTCCATGCTAATTCAATTGGATTGTATTGACAGTGGTATGGAGGTAATCTAAGAACTTCATGTCCATGTCGTTTTAAAATATTGTTAATTAAGTATTGCATTTTGCCATTATGTAAAGCTAAAATTAAATTCCGTAATTGTCGCGTTGTTAGTTTTTTATCAAATTGTACGTCACTTTTAATGAAACCATTCCTGTATTTGTCGTTTTAGTCCAGTCATTATAATATTTTAGGTTACAAAAGGTCATGAAGTTTTGAAACTTGGCAGGAATGTCGACCCATATGCCCTAACTATGGCTCTTAATTTGCGACCTCGGGAGGTCGCCGCTCGCGCCGCCATCTTGGAAAAATGGCGCCCAAAAACAGTTTTTGGCGTTTAACTCCGTTCCTGTTAATCCTATGCAAAAAAGTTCTAATGAGAAATTAAAGAGAATAAAATTTTCTGCTAAACAATACTAATAATATTTTTTTGTCAGATCGTTAGCTTTCGAGTTAAAGGGCTTAGAACTAAAACGAACATTTTGAATTCGCAAAAAATCTGTATTTTCAACAGTTTTTTTACATTAACCACAAATTAACTTATCTATAGTTTGTTGTACAGAAACATTATTAAAACCAATACATATTGCAACTCGTTTCTACACCACCCATGAGGTAGAGTTCATCGGCGCGTTTTTTTACGTGGTTTCCCCAGTAGGCCTAATCCACAATCGAATTGATTACCTACTTGCTTTTCCGCAGCTTTGCACGTTGCGATAGTTTTGACGCAAATGATTTTTTAGAGTCACCAGCTTCTTCTTCTTCTCTTTCATTCTCCTCGTACATTTGTAAGGAGTCAAGAATATCTGCAGCCTCATTGTCGTCCTCTTCGTCAGAATCTTCCACAATGTCAGGAATGTTTTCACAAGCTACACCATTGCAATAGAAAAAGGGTGCCGAACATTTTAACCCGATCTTCCGACACCCGCATGCCGTCCCACAGCCTTTTTTACATCTGCAAGAAATTGACTGGAGAAGTATGTCGGGGGCTGGCTGTTGTATTGTGCGAACAACATTAAGCCCTGTTCTTGTTTTCTGCCAACCGTATTCCTCCGGGTTTTTCGTAATGCCATTCCACATCTGAACTTGATGATATGTCCGTAGGCAATGCTGACGTGCAGAATCTTCTGTCGGAGGCAGGGAGGTAAGGTTAAATTTGTTTTTGGAAAGAGCCTTCACAAAACATTCGTATTGGAGGGAATCCAATGAGTCGTTTTCATGCGATGCACTGCAGCTGTAGCGAGAGCATTAACGTCTGCTTCTGGATGCTAAAAGATTTTAATAGTATTAGCCAACTTGTCGTTTTTTTTTTAAGGAGGTTGAAAAATTTGATTTTCCCCTGGTTGAACAGAGCACAGGTGGTATCGCAGCCACTGAATGCATGGAGAAACTGAAAATTCTTCACTACGGTATCCTTGTAGTTGAGGCTTTGCCCAGAAAATATCTGTTCCGCAATCTTTTCTCTGGCTGGTTTCCGCAAAAAAACATTGGCATGATCTCGTGCCCTTGCGGTTAACGGAACCAATAGATCTATGTCTTCCCCTACAACATAAACAAACGGATATGAAGAGAACATATCGAGCGCTGTTTGGACTATGAGCAAATCCGCATCCTCCACGGATTGCTTTACTGTATAACCATGCTCTTCAAACTTCTTCATTAACATAGGAATTAAACGCCTTTTGTTCGAATCGGTGGGCAGAAACTTTTCTTGCGAAACAGTGGAAATCATTGCTTCATCGAAAACGCTATCAGCGCAGGTTTGCGACCTGAAACATCGATGTCTTTCCGCGCTTTTCGTGCTCATGCTATCGAAGTTATCCGGATAACCGTCAAAAACTATACATGCGTTTGATCCTTAGTGCCGCTTAACGTATTCCACATAAAGTATACAAATTGTTCCGAACGAATCGTTGCGATGCCATACCACTCGGTGCAACAAAAATCCACCATCCAGAAATGAAAGCTTCGGCCCTGTTGTTCAGGTGGATCAATGGGCATGAATGCTTTGAACAAAGAAGATTTGGTTGATACTCAGTATGGTCTCTCTTTATCTCGCGCAGATTTGAAAACGTACATGCGGTAGCGGTTTACATGCGTTCCTACGTGGAAATTAATATTCTTCGGCGGATACAAACAACTAGCATTGTGCATGTGTGTAAACGTAACCCAACGTTGTAAACATGACAGCATATGACGACATTTACCATAATATAACAAATATCGTAATATGCTGTCACTTTAACAACGTTGTTCCACCTTAACACAAGTCCAATGACCAACTTTCCGCATTGTCCATGTCGAGTAGATCCGCCCTATTGAGGGACTTTCATTGGAACAGTGCATGGTGTTGGGGTCCCACGTGTCATTGTATGTAATGGATATACTAGTAATTTTGTTAGGTAAAAATAGATAAAGTGAAAAAATTCGTGTAAAAACGCAGTTTTTTCGCGAATTCGAAATTTTCGCTCTACTTCCCATCCCGCTAACTCGAAAACTATCAATCTGACGAGAAAATGTTATTAGTGTTGTTTTGTAGAAAATATTATTCTCTTTAATTTATAATTAGAACTTTTTTGCATAGGATTAACAGGAACGGAGTTATACCTCAAAAACTGTTTTTGGGCGCCATTTTTCCAAGATGGCTGCGCGAGCGGCGACCTCCCGAGGTCGCAAATTAAGAGCCATCGTTAGGGCATATGGGTCGACATTCCTGCCAAGTTTCAAAACTTCATGACCTTTTGTAAGCAAATCCGTTTTATTTCCTTTTAATGACTGGACTATTTATTGAACGAGAAATTGGATGGTTTATCGTTAAGAACCGAATTATCTGGTGCATTATCCATAATTACCACATATTTTTTATCCAATTTGGACAAATCAGGGATTAAGTATATAACTGTTTTTCAAAATTGTCTAAAAATGTCACCGTTCATACACTTACGATAGTTCCTGTCATTATTGTCAGAGTCCAACAGTAAGTCACTTCCTGGAAAAAAAACTTGATGTGCATACTATATGCTCTTTCTCTCCGCCTGAACTTTAGATGGATTACTTTTCAAGTCTGTGGTGTGGGTCCACCTAAGAACACTGGTTCTATTGCAAAATATTCAGGTTTTCAACGTTTCGCCCACTTTCGTAAGGGGCTTCATCAGGAGGAAAAAAGCAAAAGAGCACGGTAACTCAACGTGTTAACCAGTGGTGTAGTGGCAAATTTGGCAGTGGGGGAACGCCAGACTTCCGGGGGGTGTGGAGGGGAGGTATGGAATACTCCCTAGGAAAAGGGGGGGTCCGGGGGTCCTCCTCCGGAAATTTTTAAAAAGTATAGATGCAAAAATATGCGTTTTGATGTTTTCTGGTGCAATTTTTCCGTATTACGATGTTTGCGGTTTTGTAGTCTTAATATATAAATATAAAGCCTACAACCTTCTAATTCAAACTGTTTTTAATACTTTGTATATTCATAGCAAGTAGTAAGTCATGTTTGACGTGATTTATCTAAATAATAACATATACCACTATTTAAATGACACTGGAATGAACAATTATCAAATTGTTTGTGCAGACAACAGTATTTACCCCATGTAGGCCTACGCCATACAATGCGTTAAATTTAGTATCGCTTAATATTTGCAATAAGAAACAACGCACATTTTAGAAAATCTGCCAGTAAATTTAATACGTTTTACTTGTGTGTTTTTTGCTGTAATTATTGTATTAAATTAGCTTTCTACTAAATCTAATCTTTTTTTTTACTTAACAAAAAACCAGTGTGGGAACGCCGTTCCCCCGCGTTCACTCTCGACTACACCCCTGGTGTTAACCACGCCAGAGGCGAAACTCTTTGCAAGGGAAGGGACAGAAGAGCACGGTAACTCAACGTGTGAACCACGTCAGAGGCGAAACTCGACTGACTATCGGAAGTCAATTCAATTTTCAAAGTTTTTATTCAGCAAGCATAAATACAAGTCAAAATTCTTAATAATTCTAACCTAATCCATCCTAACTGAAAAGCCGTTATAGGGGTAGCATCCCCTCTTCAGCTTTGTTTACAATTGTTTGGAACAAAAAAAAATCAAAAAAGAAAATTACATTTTAGTTGAATTTAAAAAAAATTACTTTATAAGGGTAAAATGGCAAAGAGATAACTAGCTATTTTTGAAGTCTTCTCGATCCTTCAGGGCGGGCAGAAGTCGTCAATGTCCTGGGGTCGTCATCATCTGTCCCTGGCGTCGGGGCCCGGCGGAGTCCTGCTGGTGTCATCCACTACACCAGCGAAACGTGCAGGAAGTTCCCGGAGTACGAAGCCGCAAACTGTAAACCAAAAACTTGATAAATAAGCGGCTTTAGTACTCGACCTATGCGGTCACGCAGGTTGGGAAATAGGTTCGATAAGGAGCTCATAAGGAAGCGGATTATGGCGTGGAGGGAAGGATCTTCGGAGTTGGCGAGGACTTCTGGTGGAAGAGCGTCAACGGTTTTAAGCGGAGCGGCGGTGGCGGGAGTTGCAGCTTCTGCAGGGCGCTCCGGGCATCTCGGAGAGAATGCGACGTGATCGCCGTTGCAGTTGCTGCATTTAGGAGTGGTAGTGACTCTGCAGGTGCTGGTTGGATGGGAAGCGCCGCAAATGCCGCAGACGGCCTTCCGCTGTTGACAAGCATCAGACGGATGGTCTAACTTCTGACATTTACGACATTGGATGGGCTGTGGCTTAGAAGGATGGGATGGCTCTGCGTAGTAGGTAAAATGAAACATACGGAGTCCCTTGGTAAGGAGGTGGTCAATGGTGGCTTGGGATTTGGTGGTGATTCGGAACAGGAAGGTGGGTTTGTCGGTGGCCTTTGCGATGATTCTCCAGGCGTTGCTGAACTCGAGGTTGGCGTCGGTGAGCCCCGTCTTTACATCCTCGGCGTCGACGTCCAGCTGCACGCCGCGAAGCACGCACGAGAAGGTGGGCGCCTTTTCTATTGCTGCTCTGCGGGGGGCTGGACATCTGTAGTCCGTGGCGATGGCGAGGGGGCCTGCCGGCGTGGTGGGAGAGGGTGGCGAGCCATTCACGGAGGCCCGCTTGCGGGGAGCTGATCGTAGCAACGCCGTTGTGGAAGACCTTCAGGTTGGAAACTAGGAGGCCTGGGATCTTTCTGCACCGGATCTCGAGTGCTTTTGGGGTCGCCGCTTCTCGGGGTAAACCTGAAACAGTGACAGTATTAATAATGGAGCCGACGGAGGATCTGGAGGAGTGGGAGGATTGGGAGTTAGTGCGTCGACGTCGGGCGACGTCGACCCAGGAAGCGGTGTTGGTGGAAGGTTCAGCGTCGGTGGTTTCGGGAAGTGTTTGTGATGGAGGCGTTGGAGAAGGAGGCGGCGATGGGGACGGTTGCGGTGCCGACCTCGGTGGCGTCGACGGCTTCGAAACAAGCATACGATCCCATGAATCGTCCAAAGGCTGTTTGAAGCCGCGACGTCCGTCCTGAAAGTCGTTGCTGAGGACCAAGGCCGCCTCGGTCGACACCGTGGAGTAAGCCGCCGCGGCTTTCACGACGGGGATCCTCTGCGCGTTGAGGAGTTGCTTCCGTTGCCGGACTTTACAGCCCTCGGCCCAGACTGGTGCCGCATACAGCACCGCTGGCTGCACCGCTCCCTCGTAGATCCTGGCGAGGGCGTCTCCCTTGAAGCCCCGGGTCAACCTCGCCGCCGCCCCGATCTTGTGGGCGATCTCCTTGCCCCTATTGCTAGCCGTCTGTATGTGCTGATGCCATGAGAGGCGGAAGTCCAGCACAACCCCGAGGCACCGGATGGTGTCCTGGCAGTACACTCGCTCCCCGCCGAGCATGAAGGTCTGACGTTGTTGCCGCGGGGTCTTCCCGAAGAACAGGGCGTCAGTCTTGGCCGCGTTGAATGCGAGCTTACGGTCCTCGGTCCACTTCCGCAACGTCTCGAGCGCCTGATTGACACGGGTCTTGAGCGTCATGTACTGGAGCGCGCTGGTGACGAGCAGAGGGTCGTCCGCGTACCCGAACACTAAACACCCCTCCGGCAGGTATGTAATTAATTTTAATATAATTTTTATAACTGGCGATCTAAAATAGCTTAAATATTTGAATTTGCAATGTACGATATCTGTACTGTAAATGAGATATTTTCATTCCGATAATCGAACACATTTCAGAATTTCATGAAGATGCAACTCCGGAAAATTGCTTTTGTTACCCCACGTAAGAAAACTTTGAGACTCCAGAAAAAGTGAGAGGTATGCTATTAAAAATATACGTCTTAACTGCTGCAATAATAACGTATAATGGTATTTGCAGGAATAATAGCAAAGTGTGATGCTTCTTTGCCATCAACTTCAAGCGTCACCGGTGAAGAATTGCGTGTATTACGGCATGAGATGCCAAAGAAATATGAGGCACCAGCAAAACGGAAATTGTCATACGGTGACATACACTGTAAGAAAACATATCAGAAAAACAAATATAATTTTCCGACGACCACTACGAAAAATGCCAAAAATGGCATGGCTTGGTGTTACTGAAAGTGACACATTGCACTGGTCACCTGAAAAGGTCACGTGGAGCGTGCGTTTTCCGTCTTGAAACACTAGTGCGACATAGTCTCCCGTAGCAACTAAAATGCGCGAGAGAGTCACGGCCAATTCGGCATAAAACAGCTCGCAAGTCGCGAAACAAGCTGGTTCAAAAATCTAGTAAGCTAATGTCACAGATGACAATTTAAGTTGATGTTTAAACAATAATTGTTTCATTTTGCGGTTAAAAGTAGTAATTTTTTATTTATTTTATATTTATTTGGCCAATATGTAAATCAAGCAGGTGGTCGTCGGAAAAGTATAGTGTATAACACGTGCTGAACTATCGCATTCGTGTGAAATATCCAACTTTCAGCACTGGTTATACAATATACTAATTTTTGCATAGTGATCATGAAAGTCGTCTTTTTTTAACGAAAAATCGTATTGAAAGTTCCATTTTTTTGAAGCAAACATCGTAAAAAAAGTGCTTTTTTTTAACTATTTTATTGAAATGTCAATTTGACAGTTGTTCGTTCCGAAGTCCTTTTCGACTAAATTTCGACCAAGAGATCACTACATTGTGTATCTAGGACGAAAAGCGTAACATTCCCAGACGATCGATATGAGTTATTAAAAAATTAGGAAATAGTACTCGAATATTCCCTGCCTAGGCCGGTAATATTAATTCCTGTACAGTTTTATTGTAAATTACCTAGCAACTGCTGATGTAATAAAATGTTTTTAGACGACCACGTATGAAAGTAACATTATCGCGATAGCAGCCTACTACAGAAAGTTGACAATTTCATACACTAGCACGATATTATATCGTGCTAGTCATATCGTAACGACACAAAGTTATTCACATCACGGCGTGCTTAATTGTGTGACAAACGTCACTTTGACGTTTGTCACACAATTCAGCAGATCGTGATTCAAATAATCCAGACTCTTTTGCTTTATTCGTTGCTCTGCTTCCAACAAGCTCTATTTTTTTATAATTGCACCAATAATAATATAACGATCAATTTTGCAAACGAAATAAAACCAATTCTTAAAAATAGAATTTACTTTGAGTGGTCGTCTAAAAAATAGTGTTCATAACTCGCCCGAAAGTGCAAATATCTGGCTCGTGTTTTAGATCCACTCGGGCTTCGCTTCGCTACGCCCTCGTTTGTCTAATCAACACTCGCACGATATTTGCTACTTTCGACGCTTGTCATGAAAATAACTATTGACTATGCTCAACAAAATTTTGTCAATAATGTGTCAGTTCTAGTACGACTGACGGAAATACTAATTTACGTTACAAGTATAGAAAGTGGAGCTTTTCAGTACGAGTAAGAGGTTTCCGGAAGAGGCTGTTAGGCCGAGTCTGGAATTTCAAGACGAGTATGGAAAAGCCACTTCTATACGAGTTTCGTATAATATTTTTACTACATATTGTTCGGAAAATATGACTTTGCGTCGTTAGTTTGAGTCCGGAAAGTGGAACATTACATCACAAGGCCGGAAAGTGTTACTAGGCAACGCTTTCCGGCCGCTTGTTTGTTTTTACAAAAACTCTCATAAATTTTCATAACACGTTTATTTGAAAAAGCCCCTCTCCAAGGGGGCACTCGGGGCTCCGCTTCTCTCCAAGGAGGCCTCGGGGCTCCGCCCATCTCCAAGCGGACCCTCGGGGCTCCGCCCCTCTCCAAGGAGACATCGGGGGACCGCCCCTTTCCAAGGGGGCATTTGGAGCTCCGCCCCTCTCCAAGGGGGCTCTCGGGGCTCCGCCCCTCTCCAAGGAGGCATCGGGGCACCACCCCTCTCCAAGGGGGACCTCGGGGTTCCGCTCCTCTTCAAGGAGGCCCTCGGGGCTCCGACCCTCTCTAAGAGGGCCGTCGGGGCTCTGCGCCTCTCCAAAGGGGCATTGGGGCACCACCCCTCTCCAAGGGGGACGTTGGGGCTCCGCCCCTCTCCAAGGGGGCCCTCGGGGCTCCGCTTCTTTCCAAGGAAGCCCTCGGGGCTTCTCCCCTCTCCAAGGAGGCATCGGGGCACCGCCCCTTTCCAAGGGGGCCCTTGGGACTCCGCCCCTCTCCAAGGGGGACCTCGCGGCTCCGCCCCTCTTCGAAGGGGCCTCGGGGCTCTCCAATGCAAACGCAAATGCCGCCGCTACCGTAACTCGCATTTGCTCAATCAGGACATCGCGTCTGCAATTGTGACGGACACACACGTCTGGATCGTTCTCCTTTATTATATAGAGGATTAAAGTCATTCGGACGATAATATAAAACAGTATGAAATAAAACATTGTACGATACACGGCCGTAAAATATTATTAAAATACTCGTTTAGAAATTCCAGACTCGGCTCTTTCCTCGCCTCGTCCGTAAACATCTAAACTCGTACTTTAATAAGTCATTTTCCGACCTTGTAACGTGAATTACTATTTCGTACACTAGCATACAAAACGAAATAATAAATTTTTCTCCATGCCCATCTAGTAAGTTACACTTACTTTGACATATCCATTGCAGGTAAGCTGATTTTACTGTTTGTTTACTGGTTGTCATGACATTAGAGAAGTAAGTACCTACTCCCCAAGGAAAGTAAGTGAATTGCGTGTTATTACAGTAATTTTAGTTTTATAAGTGATCTGAACGGGTTTGAACTTAACTAATCCTAACCTATTTGAAATTTAAAAACTTGTTATGAGAGGGGCGGAGCCCCAAGGGCCCCCTTAGATATGGGGAAAGCCCCGGGGGCCCCCTTGGAGAGGGGCGATGCCCCGAGGGCCCCCTTGGAAAGGGGCGGAGCATCGACGGCCTCCTTGGTGAGGGACGGAGCCCCGAGGGCCCCTTGGAAAGGTACGAAGCCCCGAGGGCCCCCTTGAAGAGGGACGGAGTCCCAAGGCCTCCTTGGAGGGGGGCGTAGTCCCGAGGGCTCTTTTGGGGAGAAGCGAAGCCCCGAGGGCCCTCTTGGAGAGGGCGGTGCCCCGAGGGCCCCCTTGGAGAGGGGCGAAGCCCCGATGGCCCCCTTGGAGAGGGGAGAAGCACCGAGAGCCCCTTCGAGAGGGCGGAGCCTCAGGGCAGAGCTTAGAGAGGGGCGGAGCCCCGAGGGCCTCCTTCTTTAGTCAGGCGGCGGCAGGGGAAAGCAGGTGCGGGTTGTGTAACAGAACAGAATGGCCCACCGTAATGGGCCTAAAAATAGTGGTAAATTGAATAGGAAATTTTATTCAAATTTTTGTTGGGCATGGAGAAAAATGTTAAAAGCATGCTCGGGTCCCGAGTGGTGTAGCTTGAACAAGCGTCCACGTTCGATCAGCAGAGTTAAGCAACGCTGTCTCTGGTCAGAACTTGGATGGGAGTTCCACGGCTGCATCTCTCGACGCCTCGTGGTACGGCTATCACGGAAAAAAGTTGATCCCGGCGGTCATACAACATCATGACAGTCGTTAGTGGGGTTGGAAGTCCTCATAACTGCACAGCGACGCCTATAATTGGCCTAACGGCTGTTGGCTGAGTGCGAATTAAATAAATAAATTAAATAAATAAATAAACTATATATAACCAGTCTCGAACTTTGCCAGCCCTCGCTCGCTCGGGCTGGCAAACTCGTTCTCGACTGGTAAAAGCTACTTACTTCCCTTGATGCTTAAATAACTATATCCTTTCATCTGAATTTGCCGTAATAGCTATTTAAGTCACAAGGAATGTAAGGACCTATTAACATTTGAGGAAGTACAAGCCAAGACGAAGTCGAGGCTTGTTGCCTACCGAAAATGTTAATAGGCGATACATTCCGAGTTATCTTATTATATTTTTCCCGCTGCTTATCAAAATTTTCCTAAGATTTTTGAAAAAATCGTTTGGTTTGTCACCGGTCACCAGGATTAATTTTCGTGAGTCGTGTTACATATGAGTGTCACATGTCACATAAACACTTGCAATTTAGAAACAAAACGTCTAAATCTGCATCTTGCTTTGCTAATTTTATTATCCCAGGAACTTAATAATAATATTAAGTTCCGTTGTCAAGAAAAAGCAGCAAACAATAGCAGTTTATTTATCTAGAACGAAAAGTGGCATTTTAAAGACGAGAAAGTTGTTTACGTCCGAGGCGTCAGCCGAGGACGGAATTACTTGCGAGGACCTTTAAAAACACTTTTCGTTCGTGGTGAATACAACGGTTTATTTCATACTGCAAGTTTAATGAATTTTAAATGAAAAGCTCTAAATCATTTCAAATGTCATGTCAACAACTGAGTATAATTTTAAAGTAGGTACTTGAACTTTAAAATTTTACTTTAAAGTACTAGAACTTAATGTTCCATTTTTTGTACAATAAATAAGTTTTAAAGTACTTGAACTTTAACATTTTACTTTAAAGTACTAGGATTTTAATGTTCCATTTTTTGTACCATAAATAATCCGAAAAATGTAATTTTTGACATCAGTATGAAATAAATATAATCACTGACTTACACGTTTTGTTACTAAGGCTGTATCACTGACTTACATGATCAGCAGCAGGAAAAATTTATTAATTGGAAAGTTACACTTTGCGGTATTTGTACGGCAAAGTAAAATTCTTAATTCTTACGGCACAATGCTACTTTGCCGTACGAATACAGCAAAGTGTAACTTTCTAATTAATCAATTATACGGCAAAGCAGCTCTTCCAATGCTAGTGTACGAAAAATTACTAATTTTTAAATTTCACCTTTATTTGGACCATGGTGAACCATGGAAAAACGGTTGATTTCACCAGGTATAATTTTGTCGCCCTCGAAAGGGGATACACATCTTCATAATGCCTTTGGTACATAAATAACTATAATATACGGCACGCCACTGCTACTGTCAGATTGAGTTTTCTAAACATAGATGTCAATCGTGTTAAAGGTGTTGCCTATATTACTTGATCATGTGGTGTTCAATCTCGTTCAATGTCTTCTTCTTCTTTTTTCTCGGTGAAACTCTTTGCCCTAGGGCGTAGGATCTTCGACCAACTTTCAGTACTTCTTTTTGTCGGCTGTCATCTATCTGAGCTCTTTGGTGTTTCCCCGTTCCTCTGCCATTCTTCCTATTCCTTCCTTCCACTGCATCCCCAGACTTCCCTACTTTCTGTTTCCCTGCCTTTCCCGTTGCCCCTAACAATCTTTCTGGTATTATATCATTGCCCATTCTTACTACATGACAGCATAATTTTAATTGACTTTTTTGTATGGTACCTATTAGTGGAGGGACTTATAGTTCCTCTCTTATTATGCTATTCCTAATTTTATCTCTTCTTGTCTTTCATATTATGCTCCTCAAATACTTAATTTCCTTTGATGTTGTTTTTGGTACGTATACGCATTTATACATCTGTAGTTTTACTTTTGTATGAACTTATTTTCCTTTTGCTAATCAGTGTATTCTGCAATTGATAGTATACTTACCTGCTTTTCCTACTCTATTTAGTACTTCTTGAACTATTCTGACGTCTTTGTTTTTAATGGTTTATAGGTATTTATAGCTATTTACAGCCTCTAGTTCTCTTCTCGTTATTGTAAATATATTTTGATCTTCTTCTTCTGTTCTGTTCTCTTCTTTTTTATTTGCTGTCCTTTCATTTATCGAACGCTAGGTACTCGTATCTCTTGGATTGTCGCTTACTATCACAATATCATCTGCAAATGCTAATCTTTGCAAGTATAAATGGGAGTGTGATTCCAGTGTCCTATGTGATCCTTAGACATTGTCTCTTTTATTTATTTTAGCATTTGTACCATTTATATTGCGAATAATAACGGGTTCAGACTATACCCTGCTTATTTTAATTCTCCATCATGTACTCAGCGCCGGATTTCCGCCTAGGCCTACAAGGTCCCGGTCTAGGGGCCCAGCCAGCCTAGAGGCCCCGGTGGCGGAATCTACATAAGCCCAAAAGCCTGGCTTGGATTATCAAAAAGCTTTATCGAAAATATTAACTTGCAAATTTTGAAACGATATTATTCGAGCTATTTAAAGGTTGGTGGTATTATTTTTGGGAATGATGAAGTTATGGAGTTATCGTCACTGAAGCTATACAAATACTTATCGGAAAAAGCCTTTTTGGACATTTATCCAAACGTAAGAATTGCGCTCCGAATGCTGTTGTGTACACCAGCGTCAAACTGCTCAGCAGAACGGTCGTTTTCAGCGCTAAAGAGAGTAAAGAATTACTTCTTACATAGGAGAGAACAGGCTCAATTCACTCTATGTAATGTACATAGAGTCAGAAATAATGCAGTCAATTGACTATGATGACGTCATTCGCTCTTTTGCACAGAAGAAAGTTCGTCGTATGATTCTATAAATTTTATAGAATAGCGTAACTATAGTAACATAGACTGCATTATTGTGATGTTTATTAAAGTCATTAAAGTCGATTAAAAATTATATGTTCTGTACTAGTGCATTTAATTTGCTAAATTTCCAAAATAGCTTTGAGATGGGGGGGGGGGGGGGCAAATGTCAAGTGCCTAGGAGCCCTGGGTATCTAAGTCCGGGCATGCATGTACTCTTCTGATTCCTGTCAATTCAGTCTCCATATTCCTCTTGTTGTTTTGTATAGCCTTTCCACCATTTTTCTTAGTTGTTTCGGTACTCTCATGTGTTTTCGGGCTTCCTGTAGTTCCTCTTTTTGTATCATATCGAATGCCGAATTTAGGTCTAAGAAGCATAAATATAGTTTTCTACCTCTTTTTGTGTGTTGGAATTATTATATTGTTCTCCCACTCATTTGATATATTTTTTGGAGTCTCAAGCCATTTAGTATTTTTTTAAATTGATTTATTAATGTTGGTTCTCCGTGCTTTATTGGTTTTGTGCTTATTTCGTCACGCCTGCAGCTTTTCATAGTTTCTATTTGTTTATTGGTTCCTTTACTTATTCTTCACCTATTTCTTCTCCTGGTTCTTCTTCCTCCTCATCTTCGTCTATTTGCCTATTGTAGTCTTGTTGTCTATGTAATAGAGTTGTTTCTTCCTTAAATTTTTCTTTATAATGGCTTTTTCGGGGTTTTAAAATTTCTTTTTCTTCTTATACTAGAGTGTTCTCTTTATTTTTGGTGTTGACTGCGTTAGTAGCAGCCTCTCAGCCTATGTTAAAAGGAAGGAGCAAAATAAAAAATACATAGAATGTAAATTGATACGTTATATTGACCACACGATAATGCAAGTAACATACATATCTCGTATATTAGCGAGTATCCTTGGGATGGCTCTGAATGTAGTAATAGAGGAAAGTAGTTACAGAGTAGGTTTATCTAAGGTACTATATTTATACGACCAAGCTCGTCCGCCATTTTGAGTTACTGAAAGTGGCGGGAAATTCAAATTCTAGTTACTTTCCAAATAGCATACGGTAAGTCGGAAAAACAACGATCATGTCATTTAATTTTATCCGTCTTAAAAAAGATTGGTTTTTAAACAAATAAAAAGAAAGCAGAAAAAATCGAAACGAAAACACTGTTAACTAACACTCACGTGGTTCAAACTAGAGTACTTTAATAGTACCTTAGTTCAAACAACAGTGACGAGTGACAGAACTCGATAGAACTGACAGATACAGTTGACAGCACAGAACAACACCTACACACTGTATATAGATTTAAATAACCACACTTGGATGAAGACTGTAATTATAATTAGCATCGTAATGGAATGCACCAAGATTTAAATCAGCATGCATTGTTCGTCTGGATCGAGCAGTACGTACTCCAACGGTTTCTAGTCTTGCTTGGTTGACAGACGACATAATGCACGGTTACCGGTCAGCGCAGCCAACGGCTTGGCGCTAAAATTCCTGTGACACAAAATCTAGTGGAATAAGCTTGCCTGGTTAATAAAGCACTCTAGGTTTATTGCAATCCAGCAGACATGTCCAAACAGCGTTTAGCCTCGTTGACGGAGAATAGCTGAAAACTTGTGTACGTTAGGAAAATTTGAGGAATATGTAATGATACAAACAGGGCTATAAAAATCAATTTTAAAATAGGATTGGGGGATTACAATAGTTGAATAATTATCGGGATCAATTTGAATATGAATATTTGATATGTAATTAGAAAAGAAAATAGAATTTACAATTGAATAAAATATGGCTAATTGAGAAACATATGGATTCGAATATAATATAATATTTAAATGATGAGGTTTGAAGGTAATGTCAAATACTTAATAAAAATAGATTATTGCACATAGTAGGTAGAAATCAAAAATAAAGATATAGTGTGTTGGAAGGAGAAAATATGATATCGTCAAAGACTTTGTTTTCATCATTAAGATAATAAATTTTGAAAAATGTAAAGCTGTAATTAATTTGGTGTAATTTAAAAGTATGAAATAAACCATATTTTAAAAGTAAAATGTTTGGAAATTAAGAAGGGTTGATATTAAGACAAAATTTGCGTGGTGAAATGAAAATGGAATTTTAATTTAAGAAGAAGAGATACAAAACGGAGAAACATAGCAAGTATATGGTGAAAAACTAAACTAAAAGCAGGACATTGGAAGCTTTCGTTGTGTTTGTGGACTGAAGCGGTTGTGGTCGCGTTGGCAGAGTGAAGCAGGTTGGTTGACATCAGAGACATTGATAAGTTCGAGTGAAAGGTGAATAAGTTTAGGTATTTACATAAGCACTGGAAGAAAATAAAAGTTAAAAATGAGAATTCATTATTAAGGAATTGCTTAGTGTTTGATATTGTTATGTGGCGAATGTAACGATCTGGTATTTGTCATTAAATTTGCAAATTTGTTTGACATATCATTTGAAGTTATTTTTGACTTGTAATAAAATTAAAATCAGAGCATCAAATTTCAGAGTAAGCAATCTAGATAAAAGGAATCCACCCCTGATTTTCAGGAGCTAGCACAAAAAGTTACTATTAATATTTAAATAATATAAACAGGGCAATTTAAATTGATTAAAATATAATTTATAAACATATACTAATAGGTAACTAAAAGTAAGAACTCAAATCGTATCTAAAATATTGTATCTAAGATTAAGCATGGCATATATGAAACTTTACCGTTTGCATAGAGAAGATAATCGACTCGGTAGTGATACCTGCATCAACAACTTACACACTTGTTATCAGAGCAAGGTGAGCCGTCTTCAACTCTACCACTTATAAGAAAATGTCCTACTTCTAGTCGTTCTCCATAGCATAGAATTTCGGCTTAGACCGCGTAGTATTTGTATATGAACACCCAGCATTTTGTGGCTTAATGTGCCTTGCACCTTGTGAAGTCGAGCAAAAACCCGCGCGATGGCCATGCTCTTTGGTGGCTCGTGTTGTTTGAGTAGCTTGTGAACGAGGATACTTAGGCAGATTTGGCCGTTTTGCTGTTTGTGCATCCATATTCACTAACGTTTTGCAAGACCTTGCAGCTTGTATCATCAGAGTGAAAGTCGCACTAAGAACCGAAGGTCGGTGTGGAGCTATTTATAGTCCTCTGTGCCAGGCGCGCAGAGTGGCGTAACGCTGGTTGGTCATCCGAGTGCAACGTAATTCTTGGGGCGTGGCCCTATGACGCACTGTGGTTGTAATGCTTTAGATCGTGTATCACAGGGGTCCACGTTTTACTAAGTTTAAAGCCATCTTCCCTGTTGATATTATTCGGTTCTTAGTGCGACTTTCACTCTGATGATGCAAGCTGCAAGGTCTTGCGAAACGTTAGTGAATATGGATGCACAAACAGCAAAACGGCCAAATCTGCCTAAGTATCCTCGTTCACAAGATACTCAAACAACACGAGCCACCAAAGAGCATGGCCATCGCGTGGGTTTTTGCTCGACTTCACAAGGTGCAAGGCACATTAAGCCACAAAATGCTGGGTGTTCATATACAAATACTACGCGGTCTAAGCCGAAATTCTATGCTATGGAGAATAATTCGAGTAACCGCGAAAGCCTCAAACAGTACACTACTTCCAGTCATTTCATATTTCAAGTGCAGTTCTTTAAACATATTTCTGGTGCGGCTATGGATTCGCCTCTTTCACCTGACAACATCTTTATTAAAGCTTTCGAAACGGTAGCTCTGAAATCTTCAGAACTAAAACTCAAGGTCTGGTTCCGATACGTTGACGATACCGTATTATTTGGCGACATGGTAAAGACACTTTATCCGTCTTCTTAAAACATCTCAACACCCAGACATTATTTTACCATGGAGATAGAAAGCAACGGTTCTCTTCCTTTCTTGGATGTACAACTTTCTTGCCAACCCAATGGCAAATTTTGACATCCTGTATAAAGTAAACCCACTCATACTGACCGCTATTTACATGCCGAATCTAATCATTATCTAACACAGAAACTTTTCGTCATCAATCCGCATCTACACTGCGCTGTTTCGATATCTGAACTAGATAACATCCATGCTCAATTGGATCATATTCGGAAAACTCTTAGAAGCAATAGCTACCGTGCTACGGATATGTAGTCCGCCATCAATCGTCATCTTCATCCAGAGCCACTCGAACTTCCGTGAACCCATCTTTCCGCAGCAATAGTATTTCTTCTCTGTATACGTCAAGTCACCGATAGCAAAGGAAAGTTTCTCCTAAAATATAAACTCCAAGCAATTTTAAAACTTCCGAGCAAGATCTCACAGATACTTCCTTCAACCATAAATAAAATACACACCCTGTTATTAAAAGGTGTTTACCGAGTCCCTTGCTCCTGTAATGCTGTGCAACAGAACGTTCAGTATCATTACCAGCCATTGTCATTTTTTTTAAAACTTCTATTATTTGCACATCCCCCAATGTGTTTGGACACACTATCTCTATGATATTAATAGGTATTTAAACAGTTAGATCCCACAAAACCGTCTTTTTTCATTTTATGAACTGTCGAAGTGACAACTGTGGTAAATGCAAACCTAATATTACCATTTTTATTTATTATAACTGTGATTTTGTACAAGTTAAAACTTAAGATATGAAACAGGCATCTGGTCTTCCTTGCCTGAATTATTTATTTTAATATTTACACATATCCAGTTTGTTTCCATGCTTTTTTATTGTTATTTTGGATTAGTCATTCTAACTGAATATAGTTGAAAGTGATCGCTCGATTTTGTATGTGCAGAAATAAACAAAAGTTTCACAGTGGTTGCCTGGAAGATGAAGGAGTGACAGCCGGGCTGTGCCAGAAGTCGTACAGTTGTGCGACTCTCACAGTGAATTTCTCCTGCACCTAGCAAGATAAATTAGCTGAAGCCGCACACTAAATAGAATTTACTGCATTAATCTTTGTATATACCAAGGCAGTTTTTGCAATTCAAGTGAGTAAAAATAACAGTGTACTAAGTAAGTACGCCAAGCGGTTTTGAAATCTTCAAATAGTTAAATGACGTCATCCGCCAGAGATCCGATATAGCCAGCAGCCAGGTATTTTCCCGCCGCATTGGAAAAATACATGAAGTTATCTCAGGTTAGTGACGTAAGCCAGCCCAATCCGCTGCGCAGCAGTTTCCAGGCCACGAGCTTACGGTAAGCTGATACAGAAAATGTTTGAAGGGTGAGCAATAAGCGTTCGTTTCAGGCTATGGTGAGAAGACTTTTCGACCGCAAAGGAATGCGCTTAATGGACAATTAATTACTTACGCGAAATAGCTGTAAGGGAATTCAATTCAATTTAGTGTATGTAGATTCTAGCAGTTGAGCGTAGATTAACCGCAACGCTTCTAAAACTAGCGTTAGCGACCCCTATAAGGGTCGCTTAAATATTTTTATTTTCTTCATAATTAATTAGGTACCTAACTAGTCTTACCCTTTATTTTCGACAACACGAGCAACATTGCTTGAGGTGGCTTTTGGTCGCTAAGCTGCCCCAACGCAGAGCATTTTCTTGTCGATAATATGTTGAGTTTCGCCTTGATTAATAAAGAGATATAATTGATCATTTCGTATACTTGGAATACAATTTTCATATACAATACCGCGAGCGGTCGACGAATTGCTGAAAATTTTTGTCAAAGTGTATGAGTGTTTATTGCTTCGATATAAATTGGTCGAGTGCGACAGCACGAGACCAATTTTGAAGCAATAAACACGAATAAACACTTTGACAAAAATTCATGCAATTCGTCGGCTGCAAGCGGCATTTGAAGGACTATTCAACGAACAAAATTTACATATCTTAGTAATTAATCAATTTTATCACGTCCTCTTTGAAAATAAAAATCTGTTGACGTAAAATAAATTGTTTGTCAAATTTGACATTTCTAATATCATATTTGATTAATTTTACAGGAAGTTAACCAAATGTCACAGGAAGAGAAAAAAATTGTCATTAAAACTCCGCTAGCGGAATTGTTGCACAATTTTACGCTGATTGGTGGCAAATGACATAAATACTAAATTATGATTGGTGAATAGTTAACGTGAAGGGGGTGAGTTGAATAGTCAATAATATTTTTTACTGGAATTAGACAATATGAAATTGGATTAGATTCAATACCCTATTATCTTAGAAATACCAAATCGCAAGCTCGGCAGATACACCGTGCAGACACACCACATTAAGTATAACTTTCGTTCTTAATAACATTATATACCATTACAACAACTGTGTGTTCAATAATTGTTCATTTAATAAATAATAAAACAAACCAAACTCATTAAATTATCTTTCCATTACACTCGAGTCCATTTTTTAATACAGATATAGTTGCCTTTGTAAACTTAAATATGGCTTTCCTGTGGGCAACTTGACTCTACAGACCGTCGAATAAAATAACTCGTCCTTGTGGAGTCGTCATTTTATGGTATCGTCAAGTTTCCTGGCAATCCAATTTTCGTTAGAAAGGCAAAAATAGCCTCTCGTGAGTTAAATGATGCAATCGGAAAAACAGCTTTTTAAAAATAAACTTTATTTCGTAATTACAGGTATAAAGCAAAAAGCGTCTGAACTCTGTTATAAAGGAAGTAGCAAAGAATAAATCTAACGTTTTACATAATTCGCAACGTGGCAGCGAAATAACAACGCCCTGGGTTGTGACTTATCAGCATGGCGACGTGTTCTTGATAAGCAGGTGCATTTATTCTTTCCTCCTTAAGATGTAAAAATAACAGAGTTGTTTTTTGGATTCTGATCCACTTCTACTTCTTCAGCTTCATTTTGATTTTCCGTTTCCTTTGGACTTTCCAATGATTTCTTGCATTGTTTTCTAAATATTAAAATAAATAGCACAATGATTGCGAGCATTAGTAGGCCAACCAGGTTGCTGATAATTGGAGTGGTGTTAGTTGTCTTGCGATTTCACTCATTTGGTAAATTTATTCTATGCCCAGTTTTGTAAAATTTGAAGTTTTGTGTTGTGTTTCGCACAACTTGGGGATCTTTATTAGGGATGGAAGCTTTATTTCCAAATATTGATCTGATTTGTTTCTGGAAAAAACCCTTTCTTGATTTGCAGGAATTATGAACACCTCTTCTTGGATGAATAGGGGACTTCTATTTAAGATAACATGAGACAGAATGATTCTACCCTAGTGTTGTCCTTTGCTACCAGTGACACCAATATAATGGCAAGAATCACTCTAAATTACTAGTTACTTTTGAATATTACTAGTTAAGTTGGCATGTACAAATACAAAATAACCTGACTTTCTGTATTCATTGTTGTTCTTTGCTTTCTGATTTTGTGTTATTTGCTAGTTGTAAAAGAGTAGTGATGTGTAATCATTCATTTTATGCTTTTAGAAATACCACAAAATGCCGAAATGCTTTTACAAGGATTGTAGTAACGTAACACATCCAAGTCTACGAAGTTGAAAACGCTGCGATACCATTAATTTCCTAAACCAAAAAACAAACCTCGCAAAATGTTTTTTATGGTTAGAGTTTTGTGGTAATGAAAATAACTATAAATTACTTATACTCCCATTTCTTGCGGGTAGATCTAGATTGACAGGAGGGGAGAAAATATTGACGAAACGAATTGCTAAGGGGCGTATCCATGTTGAACGAGCAATCTAACGGATCAACACTTTTTTAATAGTTAGCAAAACTAATTCAGATTTCCATGTTACCGCTGATATCAAATATATTTAAGTGTGATTTGTTTTTGGTCAATTTTGAGATCCCATTAGGTACTTGATTGTTTCTACTTGTATTTTTCTATAATAAACTTTAAATTATTTTATTACTAGTTGCTTAATTGATACTATAATAGTTATTTACTATAGAAGTAGCATAAATAAAACTATGTGCTTTATTTATGACTGAAAGTCAGGTTATGATGTACTTGTACATGCCAACCTAACTAGTAACATTCAATAGTAACTAGTAATTTAGAGTTATTCTTGCCATTATATTGGTGTCACTGGTAGCAAGAGACAACACTAGGGTAGAACTTTTCTCTCACTTGTTTCAAGGTCGTATTTCAGTAGAAGTCCCCTATTGCTTGATGATGGACTCTTCTATGAATATTTCGAGGGCGTGACAGTTTTACGCTGGATTGCCTTCGAGACGCCTAAGGGTACAGTTGTTCTCCACAATGAAGTTTTCGGTGCAATAAAATGTTTCTTCCAGTACCGGGCATTCCTCTTTCTCGAACTAGGCTTTGGAGTTTTTCAGTTCCAAATATCGGTGTTTTGGAATAATAATTTGGTGGATTTGGATAATTGGATAAAGACGGTAGAAGTTCACGACTTCGATTCTTATTATAGGAACGTGTATACCAAAAACTAATTTAGAGTTTACAAGAGTTAGGTACTTGCGTTCCCAAAAATTGGTAGTACCTGATGAGATTTTGAATTTCGGAATTTCTGCTTTACTGTATATTTTTTCTAAGTAATTGAGCATCTCTCGTAGTCCATAACTTGATATTATTGAATTATGCAGGGGATTCAATTTCGAGAATACTATAGCATTTTCTATATTGTCTGTGAAAGTTATTAAAATTTGACAGTCCAAATTCAATTGGGAGATTGTGCCTTACAAAGTAATGTAATTACTGAGGTTGTTAATAGTACTCTGAACTGCTGCCTGGAACGTCTCTAAGTCATTTTCAAGTTTTTCTTGGTTTTTATTTAATATAAATGAGGTTACAGATAATACATACATACATACATTATTATTGTTTTATTGTAGTTAGCAATTCGTTTTTTGGATAAAGAGATTTGTAAATTTATTTCATGTGTTAAATCTTTCTGATTTTGTTGTAGTCAATTAATAGCATGATCGTAACGTTTTTGAAATCTATGAAAAACAGCATCACGCCGCGCCGTCTGTACTTTGTGAAAGCCTCTTATAAATCGTATTAACGATAAAT
Source organism: Agriotes lineatus (assembly GCA_940337035.1). Taxonomy (NCBI): domain Eukaryota; kingdom Metazoa; phylum Arthropoda; class Insecta; order Coleoptera; family Elateridae; genus Agriotes; species Agriotes lineatus. The sequence goes on from OW679197.1 coordinate 13,955,208, forward strand.
TAAAATGCACCTGCAGAACATATATTTGCAAGTATTCCCCAATCCCCAATACATTTAAAAACAAAGTAGGCTGTTCTCTATCTTTGCAACTTTTTCTGCTGTTACTTGCGCTCCAAAATTTTCTTTGGTATAATGAATTGCGTATATACGTTTTCTTTAAAAACATTTTTTTGCATTGTAGTTTAAACCATTTGGAAATACTAAGCTAAGTATTGTCAGTCGAACTCCTAGACAGAATTTCAAATTTTGCCGAAAATATATATTTTCTTAAGTTATCCGTCATCCGTTATCCACGAAATAAAAGATGGATTCTTTAGACATTCATATTCTACTTTTCATGTCCTATTCGAATATGTAGTCAAAAGCACATACGAATACACATCGGACACACAATTACATAATGAATTCAGATGAGACTCCATTTTACGGAGTTAGTGAAAATCCTTTATTTTGTGAGCTAAAAAGCGATAAAACTAGTATTGGATAATTTTTTTATATATAGCAAATGCATAAAATCTGAATTTTAACATTAAATTGAATTTTACATTTATTTAAATGTTGGTTCTTTAGATTGGCGTATACTTAGCCACAGCCAAGGCATTATCATTTATCACACCGTTGCGTGGGTTTGCGCCACTTATAAGATCGACATTAATAAATAGATAGTAGCGATTTTGAGGTTATAATTTTAAATTCTCCCTAAATCAACAGCATTTATAATTAAACAGGTACAATGGTAACTCCCGACGAAGAGTACGATCAATATGTAAAAGATCCGAGGACGACATGTAAGTTTGGCGCTGGTTGCTACCAGAAGAACCCTCTACACCATCAAAAATACAAACACCCGCCAAAAAAGCGTTCGGCAGAGAAGGTAAATTTCAATAATTCCATAACATTATTTTAATTTCATTGTTTAAGGGTAAAGGAGCAGCTGCAGAACCCACACCAAAAAAGCAGAAATGCGAAGCCAAAGAAGAGAAACAACCCTTCAGAATTTCAAATGATATTTCGGATTCTGACGAATCATCAAATGAAGCTGAAGTGGCGAAACTGGACAGTAACAAAAATGGCACAGAAGTTGCTGCGGAAGGTGGAAATGCAATTGTGCAACCAGATGAAGACAAAGCAAAGCAGCGTATTCCCATTAATTTTGACAAAAAAGAGTTTATCAAGGAAAAATTCTTAGTTGCCATGCCGGAGGACTTTTATGCCTTTTGGGACTTTTGCAAGTCTTTGAATAAGGACAAACCAGCCGTAGCTTTTGCAAGTGTGGGATTAACATTAGTGGGACCATACGATGTACTAGCAGATCGCTTTTCTAATGTGCTAGAAAAATCTCCTGAAGAATACTTAGTACATTGGCGATACTACTACGATCCTCCCGAATTCCAAACTGTACTTAAAGGTACCGATTCCACAGGATATCACATTGGTTATTTTCGGGATGATCCAAAGGAAGCACCAGTTTTTTTAGCAAGCAACTGTGCCCAACAGAATGGGGAATTTTCAGTTATGGGAGAAAATATTTTTGCAGCAGTTGGGTAAAATTTCCGAGATAAAATAATGCGTTTTCAAAAATATTGTTTTTACAGTCAATATCTGGAAGAAACTAAGAAATCTTGTGATCCATTTAAGAAGCTCAGTATTTCAAAGTTGCATGCTGGTTTGAAGAAACATGCAGAAACGTTAAACATAGATTTATCTGAAAAAACTACAAATATGCGAGAGCGTGATAAGAAAATTTTGTCACGCACTTTTAATAAAATTGGACTTATTGTCCCGTATAATAGAAAGTAATAATGGTCGTTATTCTTGTTTGCTGTAAAACTAACTATATACTTTTAGAACTCAGCTTGGTTATCGTCATATCTGCGTTTCTGATAAGGAACTGCTGAAGTTGCTCGATCGAGTTGCTAAAGCCTCTGACCAGCAGAGGAATAAGGTTATATCGGAGCTGCAGCCAGTGTTAACGGCAACCAGTATTGCTACAGATGAATGTGATTTTGGTACTGGACTCGAGCTAGGGTGGAATATTTTAGCACATGGAGTAGACTGCATGAATTCTACAATCGAGAGGTATTTGAACACTGCTTATCAGTTATTGCAGCGAAATACCTTTGCCACTATTGCTTCTGCTCATATGAATAATCGCAGAAAGGGCACCAGTTTGAGTATTTTGTAATTTTGATTGTTTTATAAATTTCTGGTTTACTAAAATATATGTACAGGAAATTATTTTTTTCTGTTTTAAAAGATAATCAAATAGCTTTGAGCTGTACTGGATTTTTGAAACGAGCATGATTTTATTGTTGCTGCTTGCTTTTGTTTTAATGTAATGTGTTCGTTTGTTTCACAGTAATATAGACATTGATGTTTGTTTCTAAAAAGTGTCTACAAAATTCCGCAACAGCTGTTAATGCGTAGTTTCAGAGAAATAACTTCAAGCTAATGTGAAGAGTGCAGCATTATTTTTAAGAATTATTATGTAAATTTTATTTTTTTTAATAAATAAAAATTCATTTGAATGCATGAGTGCTGTTCTGTTAGTTGGTAGTAGCACACAATGGATGCCAATAGAAGCAAAAACGTTTGCATAAATTTAAGGCTCAATATTTTCGCCGTTTCCAGTTGGAACTTTAAGTGGTTGGGAGTAAAGCCTATAAAGAAACAAATTATTGATTTTTTAAAGTTTCTCGTCCATTATTAGACATTACGGAAGTGTCCCGGAATGTTTTTCAGGCAATATCTTTATTGTCCATAGTTGCTGGTTCTGTGACTTTAAACATTGACAGTATGTGTTAGAAGATAAACCGGGGCTTTGATTACTTCCAGTAGCTGTTTGTGCTGAAAACGTTTAGCTTTATGTCGTAGACAACTTTATATTTTGAGTGGAGTGGGTATGGTTACAGCAACCATTTGGTCACAAATATGTAACAATTGATTAACTACTACAGTGGCTGAAATACATTATACAATATTGGATGCAATGCAAGTCTCGGCATGCTGGACTTTGTAATTGGAGAGAGACAGAGCCTTTTCACTTGTGTGTGTATGTAAATGATTACACCAACTGAATATAATTAATTACTAATTACTAATAGAACAACCTAAGCTCTATTAGAATTACAGTTTTTTTTAAACAATAAGGATAAAATACTTGAATTTCAATTACCTATTATTTATTTGCCAATATAATCTGGAAACTGAAAATTTTCACCCTTAAGTATTATTTAAATATAGTGGTATATACAAAATCAACTTAAAATATTTGGGACTTCTGTATTGAGCGCTGGAGAAGCAAGAAAAGTGCGAAATGCTAAGACCACGATATCTGAACTGGAGGGATCATAACTAAAGCCCATTTTGCTAAGACAAAGGTGTTTCACCCCAGTAAGCAGACCTGGGCAGTATTTGTATTTGTAAATACTTTTTTAAATTTAAATACTTTTTAATGGGCTGTATTTGTAGGTGTAAATACTTTGCAAATTATTGAGTATCTAAATACATTTTTGAAAGTATTTAAATACTTTTAGGGTATTTAAATATCTTCGAATGATGACGTATTGGACGTTTAAAATTATGTAAAAAGTATTTATTAGTTGGAAATATATCTTTTGAAAAAATAAAGGTGATTAAATACATTTGAGAGTATTTAACTACTTTTATTTCTTAAAAATATATTTCTACGTAGTAAATACCTTTTTCGTAATTTTAAAAGGTTTTTAGGTCGTCATTTGAGCTATTTTGGCAATATTAGGCATTACACGTGGGAATCCTTTATCTAATAGACTTGTCTGTCCGGGACGCTGGTCCGTCCGGGACGCTGTTTCAGGAGCCAAACCGTAAGAGAAAGAAAAAAGTTATGAAAGTTATATGTTTGGAATGGTCATGTCAGCTCAGGAACCGAATTTCAGTCACGTGACACTTGCGGTTTTCGAGAAATCAAATATTTTAAAAAATATTGTTTTTATCTACTACGCGTTCTATTTGAAAAACGGTCTTTTTTGTTTTATTAAATGAGACATTTGTCTCACTGGTTGCTAGTTAAACAATATTGCTTGAATAAAAATGAAGAAGAGTATTTGACAGAATACGTTTCTAAGTTACTGGTTTTAGCATTAGATATTTTGAAAGGAAAAGCTAATATACAGGGTGAGTCGGGAGGAACGGACCAAACTCCAGGAGTGTATTATACACTTGAAAATAATGTAAAAAAACTGAAATGTTGTTATCCGATTTTCATTTGTTTTCAGGTTATAGCATCATAAAAAAATCCCCATATAGTTCAGTCACAGAATAATACCCTAAATCAGAATGGCCTCTCTGTGTCGGCTCTTTTGATATCAGCATACTCAATTTTTGTGACCTTGAATTTGTCCGCCATGATCCTAGTGGTGTGCACAGGCGGTAAATTCAAAATTATGCGCCTAAATTTGAACAGAAATAATCCGTATGTTTAAAGTCCATGCAATTTATATGGAAATGCACAGTACACCATGTGCCATCAAAAGATCTTTTCTGTGCACTCATATTAAATTAATATTTTAAAATCACTTGCACAAAAACATAACCTTATAAGGGGTCATTGACCGCCACAATTACACGTGTAAAATATGGAAAACAGCTGACTGCACACCACCAGAACTCGCGCATGCGCAAAGAAAAAACTAGCTGAATTTTAAGCTGACAGGCCATTCTGTATTATTCTGTGGTTCAGTCAAATGGTAGAAAATAGGGGAAAGTTTTGGTGGAGTTTTGATATTTGGTTCCTGTGTGTTTTTTGGGTCGCCAAAACTCTCCCCTATCAATTACATTTAATGTAGGAAATTGTATCCTCTTTCATTTCGTATAGGTTCAGCATTTATGAAATTGGATAGTTCTCGATTAATTTTAGAAAAACTAGAAAACATTGGGTTTTTACACCGTTTTTGCTTAGCAAAAACGTGTTTCCGGTCAAAATTCTTCTTAGAAAACCTGATATTGGTGTACAGCGATCCAAAAAATATATAGGAACCAAATATCAAAACTCCACCGAAACTTTCCCCTATTTTCTACCATTTGACTGGACTATATGGGGATTTTTTTATGATGCTATAACTTGAAAACAAATGAAACTCGGTGTTGGGGGAGCTTCCCACTTTTCCTTTATATGGAAATTTATGGTTGCAGGCTCGATTCGATATTTTAGTGGACTGTATGAATTGTAGGTTTCACTGAATTATACACACGTTGAAAGCAGGAAATATGTTACTTTATTAGCAATAAACAACACATTGAACACAAATATTTGAACATTTACAAAGAATTAGCTTTCGGAGTGCGGACCGGTTCGCATGCTGCCACGTTGACAGATGGAACGTAAGTGAGTTTTTAGAAGCGGAAGACCGCCAGGCAGTCTACTGCGCACAGTATGAATTCAGAATGCAAGAGAGGCGGCAAAAGTTTATAAAGTCCTTAACATACCGCCCGCCTTGGAAAGGGTAACCTTTCAAATAAAACAGTACAGAGTTGACATGTAACAGCTAGAGTAAAACATGTAACATGAACACACATATATACAAAGCATAATAGTACATGGATCTTAATCTAGCACAAGAAAAGCCGAACAATGGGGAGCCAAAAGGCTTTACGAAAACTGCGCTGAACGCTAACGCACTAGTTCACAACACTAGGTAGCGGGCACAATTTGGCGAAGGATCGCTTCACGATCCCTGACACAGTGTTCACTGACGCCACACGCGTAACGCCGTCAAGGCCAGGGTGCAGCTCGGTGACCCGGCCTAACCTCCACTTCAGAGGGGGTAGATTGTCATCCTTGATGAGGACCATGGAACCAGGCTGGAGGTCCGAAAGATGCGTGCGCCATTTGGTGCGCTGTTGGAGTTCCGAGATGTACTCTTTACTCCATCTCTTCCACACATTCTGGTGAAGTTGTTGTATTCTCTGGTATTTAGACAGCCGAGACTCGGCTATCTCAGTTACGTTGGGATCAGGCAGTGACACCAACGGACGACCAATCAGGAAATGAGCAGGAGTCAAAGGCTGAAGGTCGTTTGGATCAGAGGACAAAGGGGACAGGGGTCGGGAGTTTAAGGTCGCTTCCACCTGTGCTAACAAAGTGCTAAATTCATCATAATTTAGACTAGCGTTACCTATAACGCGACGTATGTGATGTTTGGAGGACTTGATTCCGGCCTCCCACAATCCGCCAAAGTGGGGACTGTGCGCGGGTATAAAATGCCAAGCTACTCCGTCGTTCGCGACTGATTCGGAAATAGAAGGGTTTTGTTCCGCGAGAAAATTGCCTAATTCGATTAACTCGGAATTAGCGCCTACAAAGTTAGTGCCGTTGTCTGAGTAGACATGGAGCGGTCTGCCTCGTCGAGCCACAAACCGGCGAAAGGCCATTAAGAAGGCTTCAGTAGAAAGGTCAGCGACCAATTCAAGGTGCACTGCTTTTGTGACAAAACAATAAGCTGTAACTCGTTGTAAGCGAGCGAAGCTTGAATACTGATTGAACGGAAATGGTTCAACAGAGGTTACAGGAAGACTCTGAACTTCTTTTTTGAATTCTGGAAGCTCAGCACGAACATGTTTGGAAGCAGGCCAAGATGCCTCACCTTCGCTTAGCCAGGCGGGACCATGCCACCAAAGGCTTAACAGACCCAGCGGGTCAAATATCTGGGAAATTTCAGACAAGCTGCTACGATTGGTAGCCTTACTACTTGTAGAGTCTGAAATCTGGGATATTTCAGACAAGCTGCTACGATTGGTAGCCTTACCACTTGTAGAATCTGAAATATTGAACATGGAAGTAGGCCAAGATGCCTCACTTTCGCTTAGCCAGGTGGGACCGTGCCACCAAAGGCTTGACTGACCCAGCGTTTCAACTATCTGGGAGATTTCAGACAAGCTGCTACGATTGGTAGCCTTACTACTTGTAGAATCTGAAATCTGGGATATTTCAGGCAAGATGCTACGCGTGGTAGCCTTACTACTTGCAGAATTTGAAATATTGAACATCAGATGATCGCTTTTAAAGGACCAAATCAAACCAAGGGTGTTTGTGTGCTCATGTGCACTGAAATCAAGAACACCCGGATGCAAATCGGAATCTGGTATTCCATCGAGAACTTCTGGAGAGTTAGAAATCCACTTTCTAAGTTTGAAGCAGCCTGACTCAAGAATCTGATCCAAGTTTGAGCAGAGAGTACGCGCTTTCCCAGGAGTGTCGGCACCTGTCAGAAGGTCGTCGACGTAGAAGTCCTCCTTTATGATTCGAGAGACTTCGGGATTTGAAGCCTCACATTCGATGCCCAATTGGGTTAAGCATCGAATAGCAAGAAAAGATGCTGAAGCGGTGCCATACGTAACCGTATTCAGGTCGTACGACCGAAGAGGCTCAGCTGAGGAGGGTCGCCACAAGATTCTCTGAAGGGGCCTATGGTTAGGATTCACCAGAACCTGGCGATACATCTTCTCGATATCAGCTGATATAGCGAATAAATGCTTGCGAAAGCGAACAAGAATTGAAAATAAGTCTTGCTGCACGGTTGGGCCAACCATCTGAATGCTGTTCAGAGATTGCCCGGAAGTGGTTGCTTGAGAACCATTGAATACAACTCGGAGTTTAGTTGTCAGGCTTTCCTCTTTTAAGACTCCGTGGTGGGGTAGATAATAGGATATCTCGTTTGAATTAGGGTTTGAAACGGACATATGACCTAATTCAGAATATTCATTCATGAAACTCGAATAGCGATTGGACAAGTCAGGGTTCGCTTGTAACCGCTTCTCTAATGATAAGAATCTTTTCTGAGCGATTTGCAATGAATCACCCAATACCTCTACAGGTTCCTTGAGAGGGATAGAGACAGCGAATCGACCATTCGCTTCTCGTTGCGTATTTTGCACGAAATGTGCCTCACAGGCGTTCTCTTCATTTGTGCGAACCTTTTCCTCTGGGTAATGTTCGAGTTGCCAAAACCTAGCAATGGGGTCAGAAGCATCCTCGATCGTGCCAAGATTGCACTGTACAGGGTACGCAGAAGGAGGGCCTGTAGGGCCAGAAACAATCCAACCAAAACGAGTCTTTTGGAGGATGGGAAGATTTGGGCCTAGACCAATTTGTCCAATACAAAGGAGCTGCCAGAAAATGGGCGAACCAATCAGAATGTCGATGGTGCCCGGTTGGTCGTAGGACAGATCTGATAACTTGATGTTATCAGGAACCTTGAAACTGTTTCGCTGGACGCGAAAACTTGGGGTAACACCCGTAATCTCATCGAGAACAAGACAGGATAGGCCAATGCCGTATGAAGTGTGAGGGGCTTGCAGCTTGATATCACACCTAGCCTTAATTTGAGAAGTGGCTTTACTTAAGCCAGAAACAGTAACGTTGACTTCGCGAGTTGGAAGCTTCAACCTTTTACACAGATCTGAACGTATGAAGTTCGATTGGGAACCGGAATCCAACAGGATTCGCACAATGTGAGGCGTACCATCATCAGCGATGAGTTTAGCGGTAGCCGTAGGTAAGAGTACCTGAAAAGCATTCGAACAGAATGCCGAAATCGATTGGTTTAGTTCAACAGGGGTTTCTGCCGACATCGCAGATCCTGGTTGACTAGAAGAAGCATTTTGAGGTTTATCCTCATGAAGAAGGGTGTTGTGCCTTGATTTGCACTTTCTACACGTATGTTTGGAGCTACAGAGGCTCGATAGGTGACCCTGAGTTAGGCAATTAAAGCATACGCGGAGCTCTTTTGCCTTTGACTTTCTGTCAAGAACAGACAGCTTGACAAACTTATCGCATTTGTACAAGGAATGAGATCCTTTACAAAGTGGACACGAAGGGGTACCCGACACAAATGATTTAGAATGTACCTTGGAAGACCTTTCGGGTACAAGCTTGCTATCTTTTACCTCTAGAGTTTCTAGAAGATTTGCTGTATTTTGTAAGAATTCTTTGAACTCATCAAGATTAGGCAGGTCAGAACTTGACCGGTTTCTAAGGACCTCCCATTCACGAAATGTAGTGGGGTCCAGTTTTTTAGAAACTACATAAATTATAACAAAATCAAGAAGCTCGCTTTCGGTAGCTAATGATTTGATTGCTGCAAAATGTTTGAATAACATATCGCTAATCGTACGTAATTTAGTTGCAGATTCCTTACTGCAAGATTCAAGCTCGAAAATAGCCTTGAGGTGGTTATGAACCAGAATTTTTGGATCATTGTATCGATTGCACAATGCCTCCCAAGCTAGAGTATAATTACCCGCAGTAAACTGTAAACTTTTTATAATTTGGCTTGCATCACCCTGTAAACTAGCCTTTAGGTAATGCAGCTTCTGAATATTAGTCAGCGTTTGATTCTCATGAATTAAGCTACTAAATATCTCACGAAATTCTAACCATTCTGAAACACTTCCTGAATATTTAGGAATTGAAATGGTAGGAAGCCTAAACGATGGCGTATTACACTGCGAGCTGCAGTTTGAATGCCCTGATCTTAAGCTACCAGCAGGCGATCCAGAACGATCTAATGCAACATCAGACTGGCTGTTGTATTCATTAATCAAATATTTAGCTTGTGCGATTGCAAAATAATAAGAGTCTTCAAATTCGACTCGCTGTTGCATTTCCCGTTCTGCATCCTCACTGGCTTCTAAAATTTGTTCATGAACCGCATCATATTCTGATAACAATGTGGCTGCATTATTCAATCTTTCTTGTAACTGAATAATTTGAGCGCTAGATAAGAATTGATCTTCATCATAAATTGTTTGCAAAGATTGCACGTAATTTGCAAAACGCGTAAGCTTTCCTTTAATAGAGCCTCGTACTCTTACAAGCGAATCCATAATTGTTGAGATTAAAAACAATTTAACAGATCGAACTAACTTTTCGTACGCCACTGGCTTGAATTTTGTACGCTTCTGGTACGCGGACCCAACGGGTCAACTATCTGTGATATTTCAGGCAAGATGCTACTCGTGGTAGCCTTACTACTTGCAGAATCTGAAATATTCTTTAATGATAAAACCTTTCGCACGCCTCTGGTACGGAATTTTGTTTACAACGCAGACAGCGCTTGATAACACCGCGAGAAACTTGTTGCTAACGACGCAGAAAACGACCCTGGTACAACGCGAGATGATTCACTTGTGACTGCTTCGACTGCAGTATGAAACATGCAGGGGATATCGCTAACAAACGTAATAGCTTGGCATTTCACGCAATTAAAATGTTTATATGACTCATAAACCATTTGTTTACGCAATAATACGCAGCTGAAATTATGCACATGTATAACACAGATGATAGAAAACCAAATATTCATGCATAGGAAAATCACAAAAATAGGAAATTAGGCTTACATTGGTATTGGTGTATGTGCCGCCTTGCCGGTTTTCCTCGTTGCTGTGGTTCGTACTACCGTCTCGCCTGCAGCTGCAATGCCCACGTGCACGAACTTGGCGCCAAACTCGGCGTTTGGCTATCTCGCTCTCACGTTGTGCACCGTCTGCTGTCTTCCTTCCCCTCGTTATGGTTGAAAACTGAATATGCTTTTGTACTTGCCAATGACCAATGTTGTCGAATGCTGTCGCTGTTGATTGGACTCGCAATGACCTAATGTGGTTTAATCCTGGCTCTGTAGGACCAATGTTGTGGAGCCTTCTCAGTTTTCCGTTATTTGGAAAATTCCTGATTGCCAGCTCGCCTTGGAATTTGTGGACTGTATGAATTGTAGGTTTCACTGAATTATACACACGTTGAAAGCAGGAAATATGTTACTTTATTAGCAATAAACAACACATTGAACACAAATATTTGAACATTTACAAAGAATTAGCTTTCGGAGTGCGGACCGGTTCGCATGCTGCCACGTTGACAGATGGAACGTAAGTGAGTTTTTAGAAGCGGAAGACCGCCAGGCAGTCTACTGCGCACAGTATGAATTCAGAATGCAAGAGAGGCGGCAAAAGTTTATAAAGTCCTTAACACTCGGATAAAAACATTTCAGTTCTTTTACATTATTTTCACATGTATAATACACTCCTGGAGTTTGGTCCGTTCCTCCCGGCTCACCCTGTATATTATGGATTTGTGATACCAACAATCGCCAGTATGAAAATTAATCTGGAAAAACTAAAAACAGAAAATCTCAAGTATTTTTCTTCCTCAAATATAAAAAATGTAACCTCAGATGCTAAATTTGAAGGACAACGTTGTATTTGAACTGCAATATTTAAATTGATCTTCAAATTTGTTATTAGTTGAAGGCATACAACTTATGGCAAAGATGTAAAGGAACTGTTATGTATATGAAAACGAAAAATTAAAAAAAAAACGTTTATTTTGTTTTAAATTTATATTTGTTTAACTAACTTTGTTTTACTTTTTTGTTAATATTTAATATAAGTAATTTTATCAAAAAAGTATTATATGGATTTTAAGATTTTTTTGCCGAAATATTTATAAAAAAACATCTAAACTATGCATTCACCACAAACCAATATATATCTATTTTTTGGGTTTTTAGTAATTCATGTAAAATAGCTTAAGTGCTCCACAGTTTAATGCGATCCCCTTCACTTTGCACACGGGAATTTCGGTTTTTTTGTCTGTTGAATATACCTTATAACTGTAGTTTTTAGGTCCACCACTTACAAACTCAGTTATGTAGCTACCCTGACCGAATTCTGCCGATTCATCTGTTAGCTGACCTAAAAACGTCCCTGTCTCGGGCATCCTTTTCTCGATATAAAGAAAATCGAGTCGGTATTAAAATAAAATATTCGATCCCCTAACTTATCTAAATATCTAATAAGCTCAAGGCGAGTCTGTGCCGTTGTATACGCTGCAATTACAACATTAACAGTGGGTGAAGGTCTTACAGCCTCTGCAACTTTAGCCCAGCTTACTAAAACTACATCGTCATCAATAGGCACCAATGAGTGAACCTCCACATCAGGACTTGTCAGCAGTTTAATATTGACTAAATTTTAAAATTTGTTGCTGGGTTTTTAACTACTAAAATCCACCACCACATTTCTGTGTTTGTCAATTTCTACGACGTTATCAAACTCGGCATAAACTAAACAATTAATAGTTTCTTCTAACGATTGTTCGAAACCCACTTCTAAACGTAATGAGCCATTTGAAGGTTCCAATGCGTTGTGGCATTTGCAGCCAAATCGGGGGTTAAATCAAAAGCAAATAGGCAGTAACCATGAGGGTAATCTTCACGTTTTATTGCATTGCCTTCATTGAGAAAATGTATGGCACTGCCGGAAAATAGTGTGTGATAAGGTTGCACGTACATGCCATTCTTAGAGAAATCAGGCTGGGCTGTAGAGGTTTTGAAGGAATTTGTTGACCATCGATGTATAGGGAAAAATAATTGATTTTGTAGTTATTAAAATTGAAAAGGTTTGATGCATAATGACCGTTAAATGCTTTATTCGATACAAAACCTACAATGCATCGTTTTGGTAATTGTCCCAGAAATTCGCGGATTTAATTAGGTCAATTAATTTAATCGTTTGATTGACAGGTGCTCTAGTCGTCGGACTGCTACTCCTGAACCTAAAAAACATGTTTTTGTTCATTGGTCTGTCTGTCTGTGTGTCTGCATGTGAACAGAATATTTCAAAAACGAAAAGAGATATGGCGTTGAAACTTCATATATAAGTTTTGTGTACCATGTAGATGCGACAGAAAACTTTTGAAGAAAATCGCATAATTGGAAGTAGTTTTTTTCGATTTTTTCAAAAATGGCTATAACGATTTTTTTCAAACTTTACATTTTCATTGCATTTTTAATGTGTATATATAATTTCGTTGCGGTCTCGAAACGCAATTGCAATCACAATAGCCGACGCTAAACAGATATTGTTTTCAGTGGGGACCACTATTATGCCCTGCTTTCTCTTACAAAAATCATCAAAGCTAACGCCTGTTAGCCGTACTCGGCGGCCGTAACCGGCTGGCAAAGTTACCTTGTCAACGTTCAGCGTTATATCATCCTGCAAGAAGAATCTTGCATTGCTCTGGATCACTTTTGAAATGTCGGAAATAACGGCTAAGGACAGCTGGTCGACCTTTCTGAAGGAGATCCCCAGTGGTTTTTCAGGGTAGTTGTGATTGCGCAGTACCAAATCAACTCGATCGGAGGGCTGCGTATTTTTGAGAATATAACCCAGGAGCTCCTTGAACGCCTCCTATAACAAATATTTAACATTATAATCAGGAAAATATAAATGGATATTCATCTGATATTTAACATTATAATCAGGAAAATATAAATGTATAATTATCTGAAATTACCTCTAGCCAGACCATTGTATTTTTAATATTGTTTCCAGGCCTGAAGTTAAATGTGATGCTGTCCGATGTGGTGCTGAACTTTTTAATGACTTTCTGGTATTCTCTCTGAATAACCAGATAGCGCAGCTCGTCATTGTTGCTAGGCATCTGAAATTAAAAAATCAATTAAACACTTGTTTACAAAAATGCGTAGCAAATCAGTGTTAGGATTTGAAATTTGTAAAGACACGCTTACATTACTTATTGCAGCGGTACCAGAATTTGGGGTATCGCCTCGAGGGGCCAGCGAGGTCTATGCTAATTGCCCCATTGTCTGCAGAGAATTCGTGGTACAGCATTGATCACTAGGCGAAGTGGTTGCTAATTGTCCCATTGTTTGTAGAGAATTAGTGATCTGTAATTATAAAAATTTAAAATATTGGCGATCAATTTTATTGCAGTGCGTTAGCGAAAACTTCACAAAATTAAAACGTAATTGTAAAATAAAATCAGTATCAGGTATTAATTAATTAACTGATTGCAGAAACTTACATCATTTCGAGACGGGGCTGAAATTCCTCCCGATTGCTCCTTGCGCTGAATGCCTGAGTATTCGCTGATTGATGCATCACGACGGGGGGCGTATTGTATCTGAAATTAACGATAATTTTATTGCAGTAGGTATAACAGCAGATAAACACTCTGAAAATAACGTGGATGCCGTAAATAAATGATACATATTTAAAAAATTACTTACAACTGATACTGTAGAGGGACCCGCTAGGGATGCATCAGAAACGACCTTCGAAGCCCCATAAGGGTGCTCAATGCAGCTGGTTGCGATTGATTCAGAGGCTGTAAAGCAAGTGTGAAATGAGTGTCTAGTTTCTAAAATGCCATGGGTTGATTAAATGTACTCATTAAATTTTGTACTTACGGTTAAATGGCGAATTCTAGCCGCTCTCTGGGCTAGGCTCGAAAACGTAATGGCATGCTCGGGAGGAATGATGTCTCCACGTGTTAATTTAAAAAGCACAATTTCATATGCAATTAGCACAAACTTCATGGGAGAAATTGCCTCTATCAAACCAATTTAAAATGACGCTGACCGGAAGCATGGCAAGACCAGAATTTTCCATCTTGGATGCGGAGCACAGAAACACTTTGTATCACAGCGAAACGGAAACACCTGTATCACGGCAAAGTGTCGGAGCGAGAAGGGCCCAGTTCACGGCTCGGCTCTGTATATATGGTGAACGCGGAGGATGACCGAGCGCTATCGAGGGGCATCAGAGTATGCCCAAAAATCGTACCTACCCATAATGCAAAGCAAAAGAGAAACCTAGAACGGCCAATGGGGGCTGGATGAGATAGCAAATTAAATTAAAAAACGCCTAATTGTAATTTTTTCAGACAAAGTTTAAATTGATATTATTATGAAATTTGAGCATAAATTTAAACAACCACATAGACCAATAGGCCATCGAGAAAAGTCTGTTTGAATTTTTATAGAGAATCCAACAGTTGCAGGCCAAATCTCCTGTCCGCGGTACGACAAGTCAGGACTTGTTGGGGCTAATGATAAAAATAAAATAATTAATTTCATCAAGAGCACTTACTAAAACAGTTTTTTAAAATTCTTATCAAACTTTTAAGACTATAGACGATGCAATTCCGCTGTTATAAATTATAATTTTTAAGAAATGTTTAGTTTAAAATATGGAAGCGTGACGACACCCCCGGGAAGTTTAAATTCAAAAAATTTAACTTAAAACCAATCTGAAAAGATTTCAAATTCAAAAATTTGCGCTAAAATTGAAATTAAAATGGCCGCCGCGTAATTTAATTAGTAGCACATATCAACATTAATTAGAGCAATCCGCGAAATTAATTGGGTCAAACCGCGGAATTAATTATGTCAAACCGCAGATTTAATTCGCGGATTTAATTAGGTCAACTAATTTAATCGTTTGATTGACAGGTGCTCTAGTTTAGTCGTCGGACTACTACTTTCAGGAAACTCTAAAACGTGAAGATCTGTTAAAAACTCAATTTCGAATTTTTGTGGGGAATCCACTACTCTCTTTATCGTAAAAGGAAGTAAAAGACACAGGTTGTCATTTAAAAAAAGTCGATGACGTCATAACTTTTAAAACAGATGACGTAGAAACATAAAGGTGGTTGTAGTGAATGTCCTATAATTAAAATCGCATATCCCTTCAAGATTTTTTCATAAAAATTAATATTAACAAAGTTAATGAATTTATCAGTTACTTTATTTCCACACTGTAGACATTTTTTTCTGTAATTGTAATGTTGTTATTTTCGTATGCGATCATTTGTCATGCGACATTTTGACTGCGATCTTTTGTCACGCGACCTTTTGACGTGATATCGTATGTTAAACCTATGAACTGAATTTCGTAAATTTTGGAACTGAAATTTAGGTCTGTTTAATCCGAGATTAAACAGAGAGGTTGATACCGTGTGGGGTCGCAGCTCAGGTGCTTTTCATTATTACCATCACGTTCTTGTATTGTGTCTAGAGCCCACTGGCTATTAGGATTGTTGTTCAATTCGAGTTACGGAACACACTCGGTGCAGCTGTTTGATATTCATAGCCCGCTTATATGTATTAGTTCTTATTATCAGGAGTGTGGCAATGACTTTTTGGATCAATTTAATGCTTTCTCGCTTTCAAGTTATAACCTAAATATTTATTAACTACGACTTTTTGCTTGCTTGATAATAGTTAAAATAATTTTAAGTAATTTTCGAGTTAACCTAACGTTTATTTTGCTAAAATAGTAGACGCGTTCCTTTTCATTTGGCACCCATGGCTGCCGCCCAAGGTTTGTTTTCAGGAAACGATAGTTTTAATTAATTATGAATGCCATCCGTTTTCACAAAGCCTCTGCGTTAAGCGTTGCGTAATGCGTTTCACATTAGGGATTCGTTTTTTGTAACCGTATAACGAAGATCATCCAGAGTAATTTCGCTGTTCAATTCCAGCGCCTTGTAATTAATTCTTTTTGCTAGAATATTCCGTACTTATACTATTTACTACCATGATTTTTTTTAACAACGCACATTATAGTAATTTAATTTCTGAATTTCCGTTTTTTGAATTTCAAGAGCGCGCCTGTTGTACTTGCGCAGCAACGATTGTGTGCGGCGTGTGTCTTGGTAATGTGTTGACATTGTTACTCTATTTCTTAGGTCTGTGGTTCTGAGTAGAACACAGTTAATTCGGTGTGAATGGTCTCACCGAGCCCGATTCCAATCGCCGAGGCTGCGGAAAAATTCCGACCCCCGCGGGTTCGAACCGAGGACTTGCTTTATTCAGGTCTAGCGCTTTCCCAACTGCACTACGAATAGCCGGTTTATATATTGTTACTAGAACTCGTGGCCAGTCTACGTCTGGCCCCGCCAGCGTAAAGAAACGGTTAACAATAAAAATGCTTGATTAAGCCGGGGGCCAGCCGACGTCCGCCCTTGCCAGCGTTAACAAGACAAATGCGGTCTCGCCATTTGTGAGCGCGCGCCGCTTGTTAGCATGCAGCCCGTTCAGGCTGCGTGTGCGCGCGCTAGTGCTTATGGACGGCATCGGCTCTTATAATATAAGATGATACGACTACATTATGCTCGTGGTTTAAATAAAAAGTTGTTAAAGAAATTGGGATATTATTACAACCCATATCAACCCATTGTAATAGTAGATGATGTTTAAATAGTTCCTTGAATAAATCTGAGATACGGCAAATTAGTATTTGAAAGATAGCTATTGGAAAGTTGCAGGTGGTAAAAAAATAAATAAAAATATTTAACATACGGTTTAAGAATCAATGACAAGTGTAAAATTCTAATAAGGGTAGAATGAAGTAGGTTAATATCAAATAGGAATATAATAGAAGGCATCAGTAATGATATGGGGTAGTGAAGGAAATTGTTTTTAGAGAGTAAAAATAACAAACTGAAAACATGTATTAAATAATTTGGTATCATTAAAAAAATATGGAAGATAACCCTGTTTATTTCTATTTATGGTTGGGATAAATAGGAGATATTAACAAAATTTGCGTGGTGTGATAAAAATGAAATTTGAAGAACAAGTATAAGAAGAAGAATTAACTAAAGAAGATTACTGCTAAATAGTCGACGAAACTAATGGATAGAAGAACTGTAACATAGAAGTAAAATACTAAAAAGGCATACTGGGTCAGCTTTATTTTGAATTACATTTGACATCTGAAGGAAGTAAAATGGGATTACGGGCTAACAACACCGTACTGTAAAAAATCAACTGTTGTGAAGAATCAAGGAGATACAGCCGGACTGCCTCAAAGACGACGACCTCACGCGCGGAAAATGGAAAAAGATTTACGGTTATGTAGTTGGAATGTCCGTACCCTATATAGACCAGAAGCTTTAAAAATTCTGTTAGATACCTTAGACACGTACAACGCAGATATAACTGCTCTACAAGAGATGAAATGGATAGGCCAAGGTATTGTACAAAAACGTAACAACACAGTATACTACAGCTACCACGATAAACAACATTGCTTAGGCACAGGGTTTAATGTAGGAAAAAGGTTAAAAAATAATGTAATCGATTTTGATGCCATAAACAACAGAACCTGTCGAATTCGTATTAAAGCAAGAATGTTCAACTACTCTATAATAAATGCCCATGCCCCGACAGAAGACAAAGAAGAGAATGAAAAGGACGAATTCTATGATACACTTGAAGCAGTATATAGAAAATGTCCAAAATACGACATCAAAGTAATTATCGGCGACATGCACGCGAAGGTGGGGCAGGAGGCCATGTATAGACCTACCATATGCAAGCGTAGCCCACACATGCATTCAAATGATAATGGTGCAAGAAGAGTAAACTTTACAGCATCTCTCAATATGGTGATATCTACAACATACTTTCAACATAAGGCAATACATCAAATGTCTTGGAGATCACCCGATAATCACACATTTAACGCCATTGACCACATGCTTATCGATGCTCGTTTCAGTTCTAACATAATGGATGCTAGAACGTACAGAGGGGCCAATATCGATTCAGACCACTATCTTCTACTAACTAAAATACGAGAGAGAATATCTAACCTAAAAAAAGAAAGAGGAACCCAAGCCTTGACACTATGACACTAAAACACTCAAAGAGGAACAAGTGGCAAACGAATATGCAAACCAGCTAACCAGACAGTTACAAAAAAAGAAAATAATGAAGTAGCTTTGACATGGAACTAGATAAAACACAAAATAATAAGAACCGCTGAGAGAACGCCTAGTGTTAAAAAGCATAGAAGAGTAAAAGAGTGGTTTGATGCAGAATGCAGGAAAGTGACGGACATAAAAAACAATGCATATAAGAAAATGTTACAGAAGTATCGTACCAGACAGGCAGTAGAAGAATACAAAGAAAAAGAAGAGACGAAAAGAAAATACATAGAGCTAAGAAAAACGCATTTTTCGAGGAAAAGATGACCGAAATTGAAACAAATAATAATCAAAACGATAGTCGGAAGATGTACCGTAACTTAAATCAAATAGGTAAAGAGTTCAAGCCAAGAATATCCATCTGTAAAGATGAAGAAGGCAATATCGTGATCGAAAGGAAAGCAATCTTAGCCAGATGGAAGGAACACTTCAGCTCGCTGCTAGGGGAGAGTACGCAAAGCCAAGAGGAGCAACAAGAATATGAAAACAGTATACAGAGAATAAGAAATGTAAATGAAGAGGGGTGCGAAATACCAACCATGGAGGAAGTGAAAACAGCGATACGGAAGCAAAAGAGCAATAAACCACCAGGTAGTGACAGCATACCAGTGGAGTTACTAAGAAAGGAGGTGAGGAACTAGGAAGGCAAATTCATAGTCTCATTGTGAAAATATAACATCAGGAAGTACTACCTAAGGAATGGAATCTGGGAATCCTCTGCCCCCTACACAAGAAAGGTGACCAATTGGATTGTCGCAATTACCTATAGAGGAATAACTCTACTCAACACCTCATATAAAATATTTGCCAACATACTTCATGCATGATTACAGTCTTATGCAGACCAAATAGTTGGTAGCTACCAGAGAGGCTTTAGACCAGGCAAATTTACGCTAGATCAAATATCCGTTATCAGGCAAATACTTGAGAAAACATACGAATTCAACATCGACACGCATCACATATTCGTAGATTTTAAAAACGCATATGATAGAATTAGACGAGACAGGCTGTTTGAGGCAATGCGGGAATTTGTTAACATTAAGAGAGGTAGAATTCTGCGTTGAGATCCAAGGTGAGCTACCAGACCCTTTCAAAACGGAACAAGGACTACGGCAAGGAGATGCACTATCTTGTATACTATTCAACATAGCACTCGAAAAAGTTGTTCGTGATGCAAAAGTTAATACCAAAGGTACGATATATAACAAGTCACTGCAAATACTAGCTTACGCAGATGATATTGACATTGTTGGAAGATCAGTAGTTACAGTACAAAAAGCATTCGTTGCCTTAGAAAAATCAGCAGCAGAGATGTGGCTAACAGTCAACGAAGTTAAAACTAAGTACATGCATATTACCAGGGAAGGTCAGCGCTCCCGAATCCGGCAGAACCTAACTATTGATACATACAATTTCGAGGCGGTTCAAGAGTTCATATATCTGGGAATACGAGTAAAAAGGGACAATAACATAGAGGATGAAGTCAGGAAAAGAATAAAGTTATCCAATAAAGCAGATTACGGCCTGAGGACAAGCTTGAACTCTCGCAATCTGTCCCGCAAAACCAAAATTAAAATATATAAGACCATCATACGTCCGATCTTACTATACGGTTCAGAACTATGGACATTGAATAAGAAGGAGGAAGAGCTTGTAGGTCGATTTGAACGTAAAGTTCTAAGGAAAATTTATGAACCAGTTAATGAAAATGGCATATGGCGTATAAGACAATCACGAATTGTATCATCTATTTCAAGACATCGGCATATGCAAATTAATCAAGCTCGGTAGAATACGTTGGTTGGGACATATTGCTAGAAGAGAAGAAGACGATCCACTCAAGAAAACTGGTATGGGTAGACCTGAAGGCAGAAGACCTATTGGCCGCCCCCGAACCAGGCTCCTGGATGCCATTGAGAATGATTTAAAAACCGTAGGGGTACGAAATTGGAAAATAAAGGCTCAAGACAGAGACGAATGGAAGCGGATCCTTGATTTGGCCAAGGCTTGCAAAAGGCTGTAGAGCCCCCCGGTGATGATGAAAGAAATATGGAAGATAACCCTGTTTATTTCTATTTATGGTTGGGATAAATAGGAGATATTAACAAAATTTGCGTCGTCTGATAAAAATGAAATTTGAAAAGAACAAGCATAAGAAGAAGAATTAACTAAAGAAGATTACTGCTAAATAGTCGACGAAACTAATAAACAGAAGAACTGTAACATATAAGTAAAATACTAAGAGGGATACTGGGTCAGCTTTATTTTGAATTACCTACTTCAATTTTTAATGGTTTTCATGAAAAAAATACTGGAAATTTTAAAACCAGCTGATAAGGTGTTGCAAGCTTGAGAAACAAGTTTAAAAGATGCATTGGTACTAATAAACAGTTACACAAACTATAAAAGACCTAAGAAACGAAAAATCCTTTAATGACATAATCCAAGAAGTCCACAAAACCTATTTTAGTCTAGTTGAACAGTCGAGTTAGTGCGATCGCCGAGTTTGGTTGTGCCCCTTCTACCGTGTTTATTGCTTACGAGAACTTTATTTCTGGTGCAACAACTAAGCTAATATTTATCTCTAAAGGGATCCCATCGCTTAAGATGGTAGACGCTGCAACAAGTAAGTAATCTAAAAGAAAACTATCACCTGTTAACGAACTTCTCAAAAAGTATATTTGTACTGAATTATCACCACTAACTAAAAACCGATACTATCTACCCTAAGAGACCGAGAAACAGCTGACGGAAGATAACACTAATCAATCAGAACAGCCAAAAATTCTTCCGATATTTTTACACGAAGTAAACACCTATCAGGAAATTGTAAAAGATATTATATCTTTAACCTCCAAAGAATTTACAACTCAACACAGAACGAACGGTTTAAAAATAAATTGAACCTGGATAGACGACTACCGTACTTTATCAAAATATTATACAGATAACAACCTTCCATTCCACACTTATCATAATCCCGCACAAAAAACTTTAAACGTTGTACTACGCAATGTTCCAACCTCGCTAACAGTCCAAGAAATTTATAACTAACTTTTAAAAACGTATACAGTTCAAACAGTTACTAGGCTCCTTAACAAAGACAAAATACCCATGCCCCTGTGTACGGTTCAACTAACAAAAAACGAAACTGCCAACCAGATCTACAAATTGGAGAAATTACTGTACTCGTGTGGAACCCAGAAGAAAACCTAAAACCATCCCCCAATGCACGCAATGCCAACGATATGGCCATACAAAAAATTATTGCCAACTTTTGCCACATCGTATCAAATGCAACGGAGAACATCTTTATTCTAACTGTACCCAACAACCTACTACAAAACCTACTTGCGTAAATTGCGGGAATCACATTCTGCCAACTATAAAGGCTGCTCTTACTATCAAACCATCAAAAACAGAAACTATAATTACAACAACAACACTCGCTCCCCATTACCAAAACAAGCTAACAGAGCATTTACTTCTACTACTCTACAACCTAGATCTTCTGGACGTCATTCATAGGTCAGCGTAACAAAAATTCAACCGGTTCTACATTCAACACTCTCAATCAGAAACCTATTAATGATGCACTCATTAATACTATCCTAAATCAAATTCTTGAATCAATAAAGCCCCTCATATCCGAACTCATAACAAATGCTATTGCTGGATTCTTCAATAACGGCAAATAATTCTCAAAAAAAAATTTATCAATTAACTCTTCTAAATTTCAATGCAAATGGCATTAAACGGCAACAAAACTGATTTACCTTATTCCTTACAAGACATCGCATAGACATAACATGCATTAGTGAAACGCACCTAACTGACGGTGAGCAGCTACGTATTAGCGGATTCACAGATTCTCGTAGAGATAAAGAGGCTCGTCACGCTTCTGGTGGTGTTGCAATCATTGTCAAAAGGAACATAAAACATCACTTATTAGCTCTCCCTGATCTCGTATCAGTCGAAGCGATATCTATCAATGTAAAAATGGAAAATGGCCGTAACCTAATTATTACATCCGAATGCAAACCTCCCCACATACAATTAAACAACGGACACCTTATAACCTTGTTTTCGGCTAACACGTCTACCATACTTATCGGAGATCTTAATCGTAAAAATACATACTGGTGATGTAGATTAAATAACCCTAATGGGCTTAGACTTCATACACTAGCTGCAAGATTAGGGATACACATCATGGCCCCCACAGAACCCACACATATTCCGTACAGACCCTCCAGAATCCTGACATACTAGACATTGCTCTACTAAAAAATTTTACAACAACATTACAACAGTCCGTAGTCTGTGAGCTCGGGTCCGATCATCTACCGATAATAATATCTTCTAACACTACATGTATTCCTAATGCTCAGATGCCAAGACTAATTACAGGAAAAGTAAACTGGGAATCCTTTCAAACTACCTTGGACCAACACTTGAAAATAAACAAATTAGAAACGAACAACGACATTGATATGGCTATCGATCAATTTACTGATCTACTGGTTAATGCAACTCGCTCAGCCATGACTCCAAACAGAGTAACAACATATCGCAAACCACCACTCGACCCACCTACATACATCATACACATAATTAAGGATAAAAACAAAGCCAGACGTCTATAGAACACAACACGACACCAACAATACAAACAAATCTTTAACAGACTATCACATCAAGTTAAAAATGAGCTCGATCATTTCCGGATAACATCTTATCAACAATATATCTCAGAAATAAACCCAAACGATAACTCCTTGTGGATACCCACAAAAAGAATATTACGGAAAGTCGAGGAAATCTCCACAATAAAACATAATGCAACGACCTACGTAAGTGACGAAGAAAAATGTAACTTATTCGCTCAACATTTCGAAGAGGTTTTCAAACCCCACCCTTCTCAACCACCACACAACCAACAACAACAGGAAATAGAATTCATAGTCCGACGTGACACGCCTGCAACCTCCAGAGATCTAGAACCCACTTCTCTTAGGGCCGGTTGCAGAAAGCAATGTTAAGTCTGGCGTTAGCTAACGCGACGTCAAAGTGAACAAAAACAAATCAAATCTCAAATTTTTATGGTAACTAATACATTAGTAAACAAAATTTGATGCGATTTTGTTCACTTTGACTCGACGTTAGCTAACACCAGACTTAACATTGCTTTCTGCAACCGGCCCCTAGAGAACTGCAGCTTTGTATCAATAAACTTCCAATCAGAAACTCACCTAGTCATAATCTAGTACCCAATATTGTGCTAAATATTTAACAACAAAAGCCCTCGTTTTCTTAGCTACCGTGTTCAACGCCTGCATTAGAAATGGTTACTTCCCTAAAAAATGGAAACAAGCTGAAATAATAGTATTTCCAAAACCGAAGCAAGACAAAACCATGGCTAATAATTACAGACCAATAAGTCTACTACCTACGATGTTACTGGAGAAAATTATTCACCGACGCCTAGTCAAATTCTTAGAAACCAATAACATCATCCCAGCAACCCAATACGGTTTCCGTAGTAACTACTCAACTACTCACCAATTATTAAGACTTTTCATGTATTGTTACCTAAATATCAGGTAACCTGTGCCCCGTCTTGCGGCACTACACTAAATCTACAACTAATTCTAACTTAATATTAAACTCCGCTAACTTAGTCTGCTATTGTCTTGTTCTGCGTTCTTCCACTGCCACTTAGCGCGCAGGGCACCCAAAACTCGCCTTCCACGTTGCTTCGGCGTCCTGAGCGTCTCAGGTACTGTCACTCACTCACACTCACGCGCCTAACCCACAGCTGCTGTGTGCGCTCGGTGTTGGTTCTCTTGGCCTACCTTCTCACCCTCGATCAAGTCTGAGGCGCTGTATCTTGGACGCGAACTCCGTCAAGGCCTGCCACCACTCCTTTTCCCTTGATAGGGCTCGCGCGTCTTCCATCGTGGTTGGCCATCTGAGTCCCCGTTCGGCCATTCGCGCATCGGCGGCTCCATGATGTTGTTGCTCTAGTGGGCATCGGAGGATGACATGTTCGGCAGTGTCCTCATACCCGCAAGCCGAGTTGTGGCGTTTGCCGATCCGATGTAGGTAGGCCCCGAATCCCCCGTGCCCGGTGACGAGCTGAGTGGTGAGGTAGTCCAGGCGGCCTAAAATGTCGCGTCGAGTGGCTATGGATAGGATGAGACGCTCTACAGGTCTCCCGGTGGTACCTGTGCGCCATCGTTCCTCCCACTTCTCAACGTGGGCACGTCTTCGGCCGCTGCTGCTTTCTTGGCCAACCCGTCAGCGCGCTCATTCCCCTCAATTCCAACGTGAGCTTTGACCCAGTGCAGTCTCACGGATGTCCTCTCTGTCAGCTGCCGGAGCAGCAGGTATACTTCGACCTGGAGCTCGGTAGGTTTCTGCATGCGCTGTAGGGCCATCAGTGCTGACCTGCTGTCCGTCAGGATTGATATCGCGGGAAGGCGCCTAAGTTGCCTCGGATGTATTCTATTGCCGCTCGAAGCGCTACCAGTTCGCACTGGAAGACGGAGCTCCAGTCCGCTAGCTTGACCTTCCTCGCGGATTATTACGAACGCGGCTCCCGCTGCCCCGTCTTCCTGCCTGGATCCGTCAGTGAAGCATCTCGTGGCATACGTATCATCCATACTTGTAGAAAAAATTGGCGCAAACATCTCGGCGGGGTGGACGACTGCGGGAAAGTCCACCGTCTTTTCCACCTCTCTACCCTCGATGTTCAGTAGACGGAGATGGCTGGGTCTCTGTGCGCCATTGTTGACCTCCTTTCCGCAAGTTCCTGGATGGACAGGTCAATGGACGGGATGTCGCTCAGTACCAGAGCAGCCTCTGTTGACACTGTCGCGTACGCAGCTGCAGCTCTCACCGCGAGGATCCTCTGCGCACTCAATAGTTGCTTGCGCTGTTTGACTTTGCAGCCCTCGGCCCAGATCGGTGCTGCATATAAGACTAACAAATATGACCTCAAATGGATTTGAAACGAAAAAACACACAATTACCGCACTATTCGACATTTCCCAGGCATTCCATAAGGTCTGGATAGAAGGATTAATGTTAGTAGTGTAGCTAGGGGGATTCTGGGCCACATTTGACCTTGAACTTTTTTCAAGGTCACGGGCCTAGCCGAGGTCAAGGTCACAGGCCTAGCCGGTGGGCGTGGCCTAGTTGGGTCATTGACCTCGGCCACTTCCGAGAATTTTTTCTAGGTCACGGATCTAGCCTAGGTCAAGGTCGGAGTCATTGGCCTAGTCGGGATCATTGACCTCGGCCACTTCCGGGAATTTTTTGGGTTAAAAGTGTAGTTTTTGAAATTTTCCCACGCTCGAGCGTCTGAGTACGCAGACATGTCTATTCTTGCAGGATGTTATCAGTAAATCAGAAGCTATCAAAATTTTCTCAGGCTCGACCGGATGTGAGTCATCGTCTGACAGGCATGCCTATTCTTGCAAGATGTTGTTGTACAATGGCATCCCTTGTTTTAAAATCAGCACGAAATTCGAGAACAATGAAGCTATTGTTGTCTGGAGATTAAAATGTGCAAAGCTGGTAAATAGAACAATGACATCCATTGTTTTAAAATCAACACGAAATTGGACAATGAAGCCATTGTTGTCTGGAGATTAAAATGTGCAAAGCTGGTAAAAATTCAACAATGAAAGCCATTGTTTGAGAAATCTGCATGATAATTGAACAATGAAGTCATTGTTGTCTAGAGGAATTTTTGCTGACCGCCATTATCAGATAAACAGGATGTGAAGCTTCAGACATGTCCAGACATGTTTGCAAACTGTTAAAAATTGAACAAAGGAACCCATTGTTTGAGGAAAATCTGCACAACAGCTAAATTCAATGCTGCCTTTGTTTGAATTTTTTGCTGACGCAGGCCTCCATTATCAGCTGCGACGATGAATAAATAGAGCGGCTCGGCTGTCTGCAATAGTTAGTGTTACAACGACACACGCGCGCGAACATGTCTGCAACAGACAGCGTTACCGAATTAAGTTCGAACTCAATAAAAACCATCAGAGACGCGATAGCGATTGTAAAATATAGTGATGAGGCTGAGACATTGATTAAACATGTAAATAAAACCATTTTAATTGTTAGTAGATTTATACGTAAGCATAGTTTTAAAAATGAAAATCCATTCAGGCTAGAGGCAAATTTAAGTTTGTTAAAGGGGCAACGGCAATTATTGCGAAATTTAAAAACAAAATTAGCAAAGAAGGGAGCGGGTGTAGGGAGTGGTCAGCAGCAGCAGCAGCAAAAGAACAAGTTGATATGGGAAGATGTAGAATCTTGTTTTAACAGTAGAATAAGAACAGGTATGATTGTAAATTTAGGTTATAAGGAACCACAAGAATTTCTTGCAAAAGCATACAGAAGTTTCTCAATAAAAGTGAAACAAATTATAAAAGATAAGTTAATGCTTAAAGCTAACGTAATATTTAGTGCATATTTTATAAAACCTAGTAGTGGCGAGATAGATTTAAAAACGTTTGGTACTAAAAATGAAAAAATTGATTCTGGCACCAATTTAAAAGAGTGGTATGAGACTAATGTTGAGAATAAGTTGTTGACGAAATTAGAAGATTTTCAAGAACGTGATTCAGGTTGGAGTTTGCTCGAGATATTACATTTAAAAGTAAATTTAAATCATTACACACCATTAACAGTAGGTAAATATATTGAGTTACCTAAAGATATTAAAAATAAAAAGGCCGTGATTAACGTAAAAAATGATGACGAATATTGTTTTTTGTGGTCTGTAGTCTCTGCATTACGTCCTGCAAATGGGCATTCTTATAGAACATCTTCATATCCACATTTCAGTAAAGTTTTAAAGTACTCGGGGCTAGAATTTCCAATGAAATTAAAAGATATATCAAAATTTGAGACAATGAATGATTTACGTATAAATGTATATACTCTAGAAAGAAAAAACAAATTTGGTAAAAATTCAGTATTGCCCATATATATTAGTAAAAATACTCAAATTAATAAAGATGCAATACATTTACTAATGATATCCAACGATGAGGGGCAGTTCCATTTCTGTTGGATAAGAAACTTATCTAGATTACTTAGAAATCAGATGCATAAGAAAAAAACTCAAACTTTTGTATGTGATACGTGTTTAAATCATTTCGTAACTAAAGAATCACATTTAAGACATATTAGAAATTGTAATGGTGTAAATGAAACTAAAATCAAAATGCCCGAAGAAGGTACAAAAATAGAATTTAAAGACTATAAATACCAGGAAAAAGTACCATTTTCAATATACGCGGACGTGGAGTGTGTTTTAGAAAAAGAACAGAACGTTGTTTTCGAAAATGCGGGGGTTTATCAAAAACATGTTCCATTTAGTATTGCCTATTATTTAAAATGTTCATATGACGATAGTTTATCTCGATTTAATATATATCGTGGTGCCGACTGCATGGAATGGTTTGTAAAAGAATTACAATCTATAGCGTATCAAGTAAATAATATACTGTCAAATATAGAGCCTATGGATATTAGCCAGCAGGAAAACGATTCATTTCAAAAATCGGTATGCTGTTACATTTGTAAACAACCTTTCACCGATAAAGACGTGCGTGTACGTGATCACAATCATCAGACAGGTGAGTATAGAGGTAGTGCTCATCAACACTGTAATCTTAACTATAAAGATGCACATTATATTCCCGTTCTCTTTCATAATCTCAGCGGTTATGACGCTCATTTTATTATAAAACCATTGGCAAAACTGATTATGGGAGATATTAAATTGTTGCCTATAAATAAGGAAAAATTTATATCATTTACAAAGCATGTGGATGGTACAAATATTGATTTTAGATTTTTAGACTCATTTCGATTTATGGCTAGCAGTTTAGAACAATTGTCATTAAATTTACCGAACAATTTAAAAACTATTACACGCAAATTTTGCAAGAGCGAAGAAGAATTTGAATTACTACTACGTAAGGGTATCTTTCCATACGACTACCTAGACAATTTTGAAAAGTTGAATGATAAAAGTCTTCCTGACAAAACACAATTTTTTAGTCAGTTGCATGGAACAGCCATTTCAGATGAAAATTATGAACATGCACTGCGTGTTTGGAACACATTTAATATGCAAACTCTAGGCCAGTATGCTGATATGTACCTTACAGTTGATGTTCTACTTTTAGCTGATGTGTTTGAGAATTTTAGAGAAAATTGTATGAAAACGTATGGATTAGATGCTTTACATTTTTACACAGCACCAAGATTGGCATTTCAGGCAATGTTAAAAACTACTAAAGTTAAACTTGAGCTGCTGACAGATGTAGATCAACTGTTGTTCATAGAGAGGGGTATTAGAGGAGGGCTAGCACAGTGTTCGAATCGATATGCTAAAGCTAATAATCGATATATGGGTGAAAAATTCGTAGAAGCCGATCTTGAATCGTATATCCTATATTTAGATATTAATAACATGAACGGGGCCGGGATGTCTGAATATCTACCGTATGGAGGGTTTGAATGGGTAAATAATTTAGATATTCCTAAAATTGATCATTTAAAAACTCCAGCAGATTCTGAAACAGGTTATATTTATGAAGTCGATTTAGAATATCCTCAAAATTTATTTGAACTTCACAAAGATTTGCCTCTATGTCCTGACCATTATACACCACCAACATCCAAACAATCAAAATTGACAACCACTTTATTTAAAAAAGAAAACTACGTAATACATTATCGCAATCTGCAGCAAGCTGTAAGTTTAGGGCTGAAAATTGTAAAAATTCACAGAATATTAAAATTTAAGCAATCAGCTTGGCTTAAACCATACATAGATTTAAATACAAAATTAAGACAAGCCGCCAAAAATAATTTTGAAAAGGATTTTTATAAACTTATGAATAACGCTGTATTTGGCAAAACTATGGAAAATGTTAGAAAATACAAAACAATAAAATTAATTTCTAAATGGGAAGGTAGGTACGGAGCCAGTGCATACATATCAAAACCAAATTTTCACAGCTGTACTATTTTAGATAAAGACTTGGTACTTATAGAATTAAATCAGTTGGAAATAGTTTTTAATAAGCCAATATTCGTTGGATTTTCAATCCTAGATATTTCAAAAATTTTAATATACGATTTTCATTACAATTATATTAAACAGAAGATGGGTAATCAAGCAAAACTGCTGTACACAGACACAGATAGTCTCATATATCACTTTACCCTTCCAAATATATACGATTTTATACGGGAAGATATTCACAAATTTGATACAAGCGATTATCCTCCGAACAATCCATATAACCTTCCACAAGTTAATAAAAAAGTAATAGGTCTAATGAAAGACGAAATGAGCGGTAAAATAATTACCGAATTTGTTGGTCTACGTGCAAAATTGTATGCTTTCAAAACGTTAGAGGATGCTGAGAATGGAGAATTTAAAATTTCAAAGAAAGCTAAAGGTATTACCAGAGCTGCTTTGAATAGAATTACATTTGAGGATTACAAAGACTGCCTGTTTAATAACGAAACAGTATTTTGCGATCAGAGAACAATTAGATCAAAAACCCACAACGTATTTTCTTTAAAACAAAGAAAAAAAGCTTTAGATCCACATGATGACAAAAGAATAGTAAACTGTATGTATACTGACACTTTGCCTTGGGGTTACTGCCCACCAACCACATTATAAACACCAGCTCTCTCTAAGATATCTCAGTCTGCAAAATGTTACCGTCAAATTCAAATATACTGTGGTTGAACAAAGATCTGTATGTTAAAAATAAAGAAATCTATAATTTCCATTTACGTAATGCTATAGGACGTAACGACTTGCAAACTTTGAAGTATATATTACACAAAATTGGTATTGCTATACCCAGCAAAACTCTTATTTGGGCTACGCACTTTAAAAGTGTTGAAACCGCTATCGTAAATGAAATTTTAAAAACTATGTTAGCTGTCTTTAATGTTATTAGGGAAATTATTAACGAAGTAAAAAGAGGAGAGTTGAAAATTAATACTGAAACAGATCTTAATTTAGTCCTTTCAAAATTATCGTTACAGAACATTACTTCCTACGAGCAGCATTTTCTTATTGAAACAATATCATCTGGCTCTCGAATCGAATTTGCAACTGACGAGCAACAGCAATATCCATATTTTCTTCATGATGCTGTCTTTGAGGCTGCTTATTATGCCCACAGCAAGTTTATAGAAGACGTGTTCGAATATTTAAATACTAACCATATAACTTATATATTTCAGCCTAGCGTTGTACGTCACCACACAGATATTTTTAAATGGCTTCAGGAAAATATCAGAAAAGCTGAAAATGGTGAAGCTGTTGGTTGGAGAAGCGGTCCATGTTCCGGTCCCTGGCCTTCAACAACACCTCAAGATTATATCGATACTTACACATTGTTAAGTTCTGTTTCCCTTATGTATAAATAATATGTATATTAATTGAATAAAGCATATATTTAAGTGTACATTTATTCTCCCTCTCCTTGTCAAGTTTTTGCTTTGCATATGAGATAAATACGGTGTATATATTAATGAAATAAAACACATATTAAAAATAAAATGTCTTTTATTTTAATCTTTAATAATTACATGTATAAGTTTATTACCTAACTTAATTTCTATCTTTATGGGATTTAAATCTAGAGGCAGTGTTGGTTCAGGAAGTGTAAAACTATATGTTGCTTGAAACGAAGGAGGTGGTGACGAGGGTGGTGGTGATGGTGACACCTGTTCCAGTTCAGGTTGCTGTAGTGGTGCGCACCCCTCAAAATTTTGTGTTGGGCTTAACCACCCCTGAATGTTGGCACAATTTATACAGCTGCAGCCCTCCACCTTTGTTATGTTAGACGACCAGGAGTGTGGTTGTCCCATTGGAGGAGGTGGAGGAGGAGTATTTTCTTCAGTCTCACTCCAGGGTATAACCTCCTCCTCCTCTTGCTGGCTCCACGGATCGTCAGCCCATGAGTCAAAACCCCAACTATGATTTGAGAAGCAGTCTTCGGTAAAAGCTTTCGACATCATTGTTATCGTAAAACTAATATTTCTATGATTAGTATTCTTATATATAATATTTTCCCCTACCTTACACCGGCTGCAGGAAGTGTTTGCGTAAGCTATAACAGGTCTGGATAAGTCTGAACATGTCTGAACAAGTAGATAGCAGATGCGATTAATGGTTTTGATTATACCACTTGTGCAAAATGTGAACATTTTGTATGGCACATTGAACCCGTGTACCAATATGATGAGAACAAAAATTAATATAATTATACAAGATCTTTAATTGTTTTATATTTGGGCAAGCTGGTAAATCGACAAATTTTACATTATCACTTTGTTCTTCGATCAGCATTTTTTTAAACCATCTTCTTTTATCTAACCCTTTGAGAAATATGGAATCACCGCTTTGTATGATCTCTCCTATGTACAGAGACAATTTTTCGTATGGTATTGTGTCATGTTGATTATTATTGCTCCATTCTAACCCGTGCAAATTAGTTGTAAGCCAAATCACTTGATCTTTTAGAGTATTTGAAAGGTGTTCGTACGGTATCGGTGGTTCTACTATCCGGTGGATTGTAACATTTGTATCACTATCATATACAGCTATTTCTTTGCAAATAAAGTTGCTATTTTTATATTGAAAGCCTTGAATATCTATAAATTTCATCGCTAATGTTGTCGAAAGAACAATCAATCTGCAACTAGTCGAACTAGTATCTAGCTAACTATTTTTATGTCACTGGTAAAAGGATTATATTTCACTTTTCGATCGAATAAAATCAATGCGTAAGCTGAAGTGTTTTTCGGTATATCAGTATTGGTTTCAAATTCAAGTCGAATATCTACAGCACCGCCTTTTAATGACTCATTTTGTCTAGAACAATCTATTACGACTAGCGGAGCTATACTTTTGAATTGTGCGGGCGTAAGAACAGGCTGATTGTCATGCTCGTAGTAAGATGATTGAAAACCTGCAAACATTTCATACAATTGCGCATATCGATTGCTGGCAAATTCCAGATTTAAATTATCATAGGGATATCTTTCGGAATTGAGATAAAGTGTAATATTTCTTAAATCGCAAGAATCAAATTGGGCCATATTTTTAACAGTTTTATTTTTTCGGTCTGTTTGGAAACCTACAATAATGTGACGCGGAGTTTCTACTTGATTAACATTTTTTATTGCCCAAGTGTGTCGTTTTGTCTGTTGTAATGCAGGATACTCGTGTAATTCCCAACTTCTAAAATTGATTTCCAACTGACTACTTTGCTCAATGTATTTTAGTAATTTTAAACGATTTACATCAGCTACCGAAATGTGCGGTACTCTCCAATAGACTTTTGTTAATTCTACTTTAAGTTTTTCATCGACCGTATTAATAACAGCATTTAAATCTTGATTGCTTCTAATAAGTACTAATTCTTGTCGAACGTTCAGTAAAATTTTTCTAAAGTCTTCAAAAACTCCCATCAACATTTCGCAGGGCACAAATATCTGAAAATTACCTTTTGAATCGACCAATCCGTCAATAGATGTTTTGGTAGGCGTCCAACCTGCATTCTCCAAGCGAATACTTTGAGTCGAATTATATGACACGTAGGCTTTCATAGTTGCAGTTATACCAACATTTCTTACACGATCAACCACTACACCATTAAGTTCATATCTAATTTCATCTAGTAGGTGAGATATGCCTAAATTTGTAAATGATCCCGTTGCAGTAGCTTTACTATCTGCATCCTTTAACAATTTACCTTCGAAACATATAACACTGTTGCACGGTAAAGTGTACACATCTTGATGTAAAATAGGTATTCGTATTTCATCGTTATTATTAAATGTTGTAGAAGAATAGGGCTGATGTGTATGTTTCTCTGCATAGACAATCGAGTTATCTTCAAAAGCTGTTTCAGTAACGTTTAGTATTTCAGAAGTCGTCATTTTTATTTGATGTAAAACAAGCGCTCTTAATATTACAGAATATTAAAAATTTTCGAATATTAACAGTAAAATTTAATTTAATAACAGTCCAGATGTTTTTTCTTTTTGATTTCCCCCTCGCCGTCACTTCTAGTAGCAGTTAGCTTCAAACCTAAAGATTTTAGAAACAGTTTATTGGC
Organism: Agriotes lineatus; assembly: GCA_940337035.1. NCBI lineage: Eukaryota > Metazoa > Arthropoda > Insecta > Coleoptera > Elateridae > Agriotes > Agriotes lineatus. The sequence continues at coordinate 13,988,961 of OW679197.1, forward strand.
AGATGTTAATCTATCGACTGCAGGCAGTCTACTGATGTTCGAAACAAACTGATCATCCCTAATATATGTTTGCTGCGGCTGCTGCTGCTGAGAGTTGTATCTAACCACCATTTTGTTTCTTGAGATGCAGCCTTACCGTGATGGCTTCTCCGCAGAAATTGACCAATTTACCGTTTTGATCCAGTATTTGTATGACAATGTTATCAATAATTCTCGTATTGATTGGTAGATATATAACGTTAGAGGGATTTTCTACAATCTTAAATCCTGGCGGATCTGTAGGGAAAAATTGATGAACACTGTGTACAGCATTGCTGTTGTGATAAGTACCAGTTACGATATTGCAATCAATACATATAGTATTAACTTTAAATATATCTACAGGATTATCGGAAATATATCTACCATAAGCTTTCAATTTCTTAGGTTTGAACCCTAATAACTGTCCAATACTATCTTTAGCAGTAAAATCGATTGCTAAGGACGATTTAATTTCACTCCTGAGCGTGTTATTATTAGGCTTAATATGTAGCACAGGTTCTGCTTGGTGTTGCACAATATTGTTTTCTAGTATATCATTAGCACTACCTGCTTGAGGGGAGGGTGACTTTGTTACACCTATACCCAGTTCATGTCTAATATATTGACTTATATCGGCAACTTCATATGAACCGTGAGGTATTTCAATTACAGCTTGTTTACCATCAATATCAGTATAATGAAATTTATTATTATTCGAATCAATATTAGGTATAGTATTATAAGCTTCAAAACTGATTAATCCTATAACGTATTCAGATTTCGGATCCAGATGTATGGATGGATACTGAGCTGTGAGAACAGATTCATTTCCAGACAAGGTAAACGTCCACGACATGTTTAATAGTAGACGGTTTAACTAGAACTGAAACAAAACATCTAGAGACCTTTAATTTTAATTACATTCTCCTCCTCTTCCTTCTCTAAGAATCTTACTGGAAATAAAACAACTTTTATTAAACAATAGGTTTTATTTTTCCTTTTACATCCTTATTCAGTATACATTGCAATTGTTTATTTAAGATAGGTTCTAACAATAGAGACATTTTATCTATTCTATTCTTAAACCTCATCCTGTCGAGTGCACACAACTGCCAGTAATTGTATGGAAGTTCATCATCCTCCTCTTCTTCTTCTTTCTGACGAATTTCAACAATCGGGTCAAAGTGAACCTGCTTGTTGATTTTACTTCTGGCGATCTTTGTCATACAACACCAAGTCATGTTTAAACTGGGTTATTAACAAGTTCAGGTCTGGCTGCCGCTCGCTTAATTTCAAACAAGAAAGTTCCTTTGAAATATCTTTTAATTTACAATATATTTCAATATCTCTGTTCAATTTCTCCAGATTTTTAGTAAAGCGGTTGAACTGCATTCGATATTTATAGTATCGTTGCTGCTGCTTCATAATGCCAATGTGTACAATTCAGAATTCCCACACTATAAGTACATCCTCAGACGATGACGTCATCCCCCCACATCTGCAAGTCTTGACAAGTCTGGACAGGTCTGGACAGGTTTTTCTCGCAGTAAACTGGTAGGAAGCTAACACATGGCATCGTGCAAAAATTGTAAACATAAATGTCCGCAATTTACAGAATCATAGGTTTGAAATGCCTGGTGATTATATTTAATAGGATGACAGCTGCCATTTTTGCCACTTGTCAAATATTTCACAATTTCTATTGGAGGTTTTAAGTCTCCAAAACTGTCAAAGTAAATTGCATCTTTCCCTCGTTTTATGTAAGCCACCCAATGTGTACCAAGATTGGTTTTATCATCCAAATTTACAATACCGCATTCTATATTTCGAACCTGTTTTGGTAAATCATCTCTCATAAAAATGCCGCGAAAGTTAGGAATTTTTAAACGTTTAGCGTATGATTGTAAATCGATATTTGACAAGGCTCGGTTTGGCAGCTGCATTACAAGTTTTTTGTCGTGAACAATCCGTATCCGTTTTTATAAGGTTTTAGATATAAGCCTTTACCTAAAGCTATTGCCTCCATCGTTTTATTATGTCTTTCAGACTCTGCTAATTGTTTTTTTGCCGACTGAGCATCTTTAACCACCTTTGCAATTCCTGCAGCTCCACCGCTAAGAGCTCCTAACGCGCTAAGTCCTGCAAAGATTGGAATCAAGGGTAACATTCCACCTGTTTTTGGCACACGTATTACTCGAGGAGTTTTAATAATCTTGTTTCTCTTTATTTTATTAATTGTCTTAACAGCAATATTTGTAGCATCGCTTAAGTCTCGCAGCAGTCCTCCTCCTCCTAATTCAGTTCGTGCTTTTTTCACTACCTGATTGAAAGTAAGCGTATCTCCAGGTGTTCTCTTTCTCTTTTTACCAGTTTTATTTTTAGCTCCCAACCCCATTTTTACTTTTGCCGTCATAGCTGTAGCTACTCCTGCAGCCGAGACACGTTCACCTAAGCTAGCGTCTGAAGCTCTAATACGTCCAATAGCATTTTTAGCTAAAATTCTGTCAGCTTTATGTCGTTCCTCCATATTATCAGAATGTTTTGCATAAGCCAAATCGTGCTCACGACACGCTTGATCTAATTTGTTAATTCCAGGATCTCCTCGTGCAATTCTTTTCTCAAGTTTTGTGCCAGGCCCGCAATATTGATATCCTGGTATGTGCAATTCGAAAGGCAATTTATTAATGAGCGTATTGAGTACACCAGCGCCTCGTCGGCGATGGACTGATTTGTTGTTTCGACCTCGAACCATTATATAGAACTGAGAACTGATCGATTAGGATCTTAATATATATAGATATGCGTAGCAGTTTTAGTATGAGTTTCCAAGTAGACGTCATGAGGGTAGTTAAACTAAAAAATAGTTTGCCAATAAAAAATCATGATAATCATACTGCATCTCTAAGCAGGAGACACGGACCGTTGTTACCTTCCACAATACGATGTCTTATTCTAGGCCTATCGAATTGAGGTAAAACAAACATTATTATATCGCTAATAAAAGATGTTAATGGAGTACGATTTGAAAATATTTATATATATTCAAAATCGCTGTTTCAAGCAAAGTTTGAATATCTAAGTATGTTGTTTCAATTAATTCCTGAGGTTGGCTACTATACATACAGCGATGGTGTGAACATTGTACCACCCGACCAAGCTAAATCTAACAGCATTTTTATTTTTGATGACATTGCTTGCGACAAACAGGACGTTATGAGAGAATATTTTAGCATGGGTCGACATAAAAATATAGACTGTTTCTATCTTTGTCAAACATATGCATGTATTCCTAAACATCTTATTCGCGATAATGCTAACATGCTGGTGCTGTTTAAGCAGGACGATATGAATTTACAGAAGGTCTACCGAGATCATGTTAATACCGACATGACTTACGAACAATTTAAAGAAATGTGCGCATATTGCTGGAATAGTCATAAACACGGATTTTTGGTAATAGACAAAGATAGTGATTTAAATAATGGGCGCTATCGTTATGAATTTGATTCGTATATATACATTTAACAATTCTGATGTCTATTATTTGATAGAAAGCTGTTGACGTGTGAACTAGTTTGAATCTGTCAGTCTGTCTAACTGGCTGTTTACCTGTCTAGCTGTCTATCTGTCTACCTATCTAGCTGTCTACCTGTCTACCTGTCTAGCTGTCTACCTGTCTAGCTGTCTACCTGTCTAGCTGTCTACCTGTCTACCTGTCTAGCTGTCTACCTGTCTAGCTGTCTACCTGTCTACCAGTCTACCTGTCTAGCTGTCTACCTGTCTATCTGTCTACCTGTCTAGCTGTCTACCTGTCTAGCTGTCTAGCTGTCTAGCTGTCTACCCGTCTACCGCTTACATACTTGCGCCGATAATGAAATCGAATGTAGCGACAGAACTTATTAAAACTAAAAATATTATAAGACAGAAAGTTCGAGCTCTTAAGGAGGGTAAGTTGGTGGAACAACAGCTCCTCGGTAAATTTTTTAAACCTGTTACCGAACAAATGCAAAGTGTTGCAAAAGTGATAAATAAAAAAGAGAATCTCCCATCTTCAAAACTAGAATTATTTACACCAAAACCGGTTGATAAAGTATTGTGCGAAACCGCCGAAGATGATTCTAATACGACTATAGCAAACAAATTTCAACCGTCTACCAACATAGAACCGCAAGCTATAAGTTCTTTCTTAGAACAGTATGATAAACTTCCTAGGAAATATGTAAGCAATTATCTTATAGAAAGACCAAATCTAGGGAGGTATGGAATTAGATATGATTTTGACAAAAACCAATTTTATTTTGGTGGAGATGAGCTAGATATAAAGGGTTCTGATATAATTGTAAAAAATGTTCGCTATGAAGGTACGCCTGGTTTGTACGAATTACTATTTAAAAACGATCCTCAAATAACTCCAACGTCGACAGATAGAGCAAATTATAGTGATATCATAAACAGAACAGGTGCGGCGCATAGAAATTTTGATAAAAATGTGCAGAAGGTAGGTTTCAACCAAACGAAATACAAGAAATTTATAAAATCTAACCTGTCATCATCACCCTCGTCTTCATCAGTGCCATTAAGAGCTAAAAAGCGTTCTGGTAATAAACCGATGGATTATGTTTACTGGGATGATCCGAACGAGTTAGTCAATCGATTAAAGTTACTGTATGCCTCTCAAGCATCCGGTCACACAAATCATAGAAATGAAATTGTTAGTATAATAGAAGAGTTAAAAGAGGCGGGAATCATTGAATAAAGTCAGTTCGACAATGTCGAGAGATAAGTTCGGTCGTCACATTCAGCACAGAAATCTATACTTTTACGATGACTGTGAATATTTTAATCTTCAGCATAAACGATTAGTCAATCTTGCGCAATCTCTATTGGAAGAGGATTCTGTCAACAAGACCCTCCTTAATAAAGAACTTAATAAGATTATTTATCGACTTTCCAAACACGAAAACTCTGCTAGTACAAATATAGAAATAGCAAATGAAATTATTGCAGACATTCAAGCTGAAATTGATCAACTCTACTTTTCTCTAAAACTAACTAAACCTCCGCCTAAACCTTCAGTTAGTGAAACTGTCTCATTTAGAGAGGTTCAAAATGACCCGGAAGAAAATAAACAGTTCGATTAAGGCTCAAATAGTAGATGAGTTGCATAAGCCTGCACGAATAAATTTTCGAAGGCGTCGTGTAATAGTAAAAGGATTGGATGATCTTCATCAGGCTGATTTAGTAGAAATGATACCATACTCTAAAGTAAATAAAGGTTATCGATATATTTTAGTAATTATAGATGTATTTTCAAAATATGTTTGGTTAGAGCCTATAAAAACCAAAACCTCTAAGGAAGTTACTAGTGCAACTGAAAAAATACTATCTGAAAGCGGTAGAATTCCGAAGAACTTGCAGACAGATCAGGGTAAAGAGTTTTTCAATAAAGATTTTCAAACACTAATGAATAAATATAAAATTAACCATTTCTCAACATTTAGTTCAAAAAAAGCGTGTGTCGTTGAAAGAGTAAATCGTACACTTAAATCTATTATGTGGAAAATGTTTAGTTTGCAAGGTTCATACAAATGGCTTTCTCTATTATCTCAAGTCAGTCACACCTACAATCACAAAAAACATAGTACAATTGGTAAAAGACCGGTTGATGTGAATAAGAGTAATGAGAAGGAAATTCTCAATCAAGCCTATAATCATATAAAAATGACAGATTTAAGTAATGTAAAATTTAAGGTTGGCGATCCTGTGCGAATTAGCAAATATCGAACAATATTCGATAAAGGATATACGCCCAACTGGACTAATGAAATATTCACAATCGATCAAGTTAAATTAACTAATCCTATTACCTATCTACTAAAAGATGCTTCCCATCGGTCTATTCAAGGATGTTTCTACGATCTTGAGCTTCAAAAAAAGTTAAATATCCAGACATACATCTCGTTGAACGTGTAATAAAACGAAAACGTAACAAAGTATTTGTAAAATGGCTTGGATTTTCAAATCAGCACAATAGCTGGATTGATGCTAAAAATATTGTCTAAATTACCACGTTGTGATGACTCATCACTTAATTTTCATCGGTGCTATATAAACCTGATATGCTGTAGTATTTTTATCATACTCCTGCACACGTTCCTTCCAAAAACATGGCAGATTTCAACCAGAAACTTTGCAACTTAAATGAGGTTAAAGAGTGGGGAAATGTACGAGATTTGAAGATTGACGAAAAATATCTAATAATAAATGTGTATCGATGTCCGACTAAATACGGCAATAAAGTGGCGGTGGAATTGGACAACTTCAGATTCATTCTACCAGCACGTTACGATTGCCTAACAGATGCTGACTTGCAACAATTAGGAAAACGTCGCTACAATATCATCTCGGGTGGCAAGTGTGGTAGCAGCACGAAACTTGTCTTCGAGGAAATCGTTCAGACAGAGATGACATCCGTAGCACAATAATTAGCTGATATGTATTTATAATAATTTTTATACATGTATGTTTTAGGTAAATAAATACAAATATATTTACATTGTTGTTTTATTACACCATTGTGCCCGATTACAGGAACATGCTAGGTTGGCCGAGTGGTCTAAGGCGCCAGATTTAAGCTCTGGTTCCCTAAGGGAAGCGTAACAGACATCAGTACTTGACAAATTTATTTCAAGATCATTTTTGCAGATCAGCACATTTTAATCTCTAGACTCATCAACTGTATTAGCAAAAACTTCCAACTGTGTTGATTTTTTTAAAACAATGGGTTTCTTTGTTTGAATTTTTTGCAGATCAACACATTTTTAATCTCCAGACAACAATAGCTTCATTGTTCTCGAATTTCGTGTCGACTTTAAAACAATGGATGCCATTGTTCAACAACATCCTGCAAGAATAGGCATGTCTGTCAGACGATGACTCACATCCGGTCGAGCCTGAGAAAATTTTGATAGCTTCTGATTTACTGATAACATCCTGCAAGAATAGACATGTCTGCGTACTCAGACGCTCGAGCGTGGGAAAATTTCAAAAACTACACTTTTAACCCAAAAAATTCCCGGAAGTGGCCGAGGTCAATGACCCCGACTAAGCCAATGACTCCGACCTTGACCTAGGCTAGATCCGTGACCTAGAAAAAATTCTCGGAAGTGGCCGAGGTCAATGACCCGACTAGGCCACGCCCACCGGCTAGGCCTGTGACCTTGACCTCGGCTAGGCCCGTGACCTTGAAAAAAGTTCAAGGTCAAATGTGGCCCAGAATCCCCCTAGCTACACTACTAATGTTTAAACTGATCCAGCTTAATCTTCCCAGCTGCATTACCAGAATAGTAACATCTTTTCTCTCAGCCCGAACATTTAAAGTAGAAATCAACTCACAATTTTCAACTTTTTAAGGATATATCAGCAGGGGTTCCTCAGGGATCAATCCTAGGTCCCGTGCTATACAACATATATACTTACGATATACCACACTTCGACACCGTTGAGGTTGCCACAAACGCAGATGATAACGCATTTATATCACAGAACTTAGACATCGACACAGCCTCATACGATCTTCAAAATGCAATCGATACTTACCATCAATGGTGTGAAAATTGAAAATACAACTGAACACCTCGAAGTGCCAAGCGAAAATCTTTACCTTAAGACGTCCTTCGAATCCTCCCGAACTACAAGTGAATGGTTCCACTATACCCTGGAACCCGAACGACGAATCGGTGAAATACTTAGGCCTACATCTGGACCGAAAATTGTCATGGGGTCTTCACATTAACAAGAAACTAAACGAATGTTACACTCCTTTGCCCACTATTAAATACAAAATCTGCATTAAAAATCAAATGTGCAACGATGTTATACAAAAGCCTCATTCGTCCCATTATCATTTATGGTGCAGTCATCTGGGGAACGGCAGCTAAAACACACATCAAGAAAGTTCAAACTATGCAGAACAAGATACTTCCGATTATCTGTAACGCTGACTGGTTTGTGCGAAATAATCAACTGCATAAAGTGTTAAAGACCTAATACATTTAACAGCCTCGAACTTCTTTAACTCTGTGCACAAGTGCCCTAGTGCGGTAATACATCACCTTGCTACTCCTCCACCTATTCTTAGACTTAAAAGGCGGGTGCCGGTCGACTTAATTGTTAACAATAAACATTCATCGGATAACGAATAAACTGCAGTGTTAATAAACAAACAAGTTCTACTCTACAAAACCACTAACCTTGAAACATTTTTTTTGTCAATGATAACTATTTTTGTGCTTACAGTACTAACCTCTTAACGTTATTTCCTTTGGTAGTTTATAATATTGCCATACCTACCATGTGTATCAATGTATAATGCTGATCTGGTATAATACACTATTTAAAAACCACGCCACCACGCCAGCGTAAGAAAGGAAATACATTGTTAAAGGAGTCTCTCATTACCGAAAGAATTGGTGAAAGGTCATAATATGAAGTCGATCAAAATCCTGATCTGCACATGAAAACTGTTTTTTATCAAAATTAATAAAAGATTCTCTACTAACGGGGATTTGCTTGTGAAGAAGATGAAAATCTGGGTCTTCAAAATATGCAATTTTTAGAAACTCTAGGAATAACTAACTATACCATGTGCGGAAGAAATTGCGGTCATGAAAAACTTTTTTAATGCGCAGAAACAAAGAGAGTGGCACATGCAGTGTTGACGTATTTGCAGACGTTTATCAGCAAAGAATTGCTTTCCCTGATACTTATCAGTTGAAGGCAACTGCACGTACATTTGGTTGCAGCACTGCTTTATGTGAATCTTCATTTTCTGTGTGGACCCGCATAAGCAGAGAAGAACAAAGAACATCCATGCATCATCAGCGGATGGCAAACTTAATTTTTCCAGCTTTTGACAAAGAGCGCACTGAATACATTGATATGGATAGACTATTAGTTCAATTCAACAGTTCAAGAAGTAGAAAACTTCAACTGTTTTAAATATTTAATTTAGATTTTTTTCAGTACGAAAACTGCTCATGAACGCGAAATGTTAAATGGAAGATGTTTCAGTTATGAAATTTAGTACTGTCATAAAAACTCAAAATATCCAATGCGCTGTTTATCTGTCAATTCTAAAATTCACATAAACCTGCTGTAATTTTTATACGTTATAAAAATGTAGTAATACGTACCTATTTACAGTTTTTGTATCATAACAACCTGAATAAATACTTTTGAAACAAGTAAAGTATGAAAAATATATGTACAAATTATTATGTTGTGTTCTTTTTAAGAAATATAAATATTTTATTGCGGCGTCTTATACTATGAAAATTCTTGACATCTATTTATGTCCAGCAAGGGTGAAAAAGAGGATATGGATGATAGACGACATACTGGATATGATGGAGGAAAGACGAAAAACTAAGAACAAAGACAATATTAGATACAAACAAATTGATAAAGAGATAAAGAAAAAGATTAGAGAGGCCAAAAACGCTTGGTTGGAGGAAAAATGCAAAGATATAGAATCACTGGATGGCAAGCACGATTCTTTTAATCTTCACAAAAAAGTTAAAGAAGCGGCAGGATTACATCGACCAAAGAAAACCGGATGTTTACAAGACAATGAGGGCAATATAATATTGGATGTAAGTGAAATACAAACAAAATGGAAAAACTACTCTGAGAAGACCTTCGAAGATAATACAAACAATGATACATACAATACATTGAACAAAATATGCAACACCGGACCTGAAATCACTCAAGAAGAAGTGATATCCGCAACACGAGGATTAAAGGATGGGAAGACGACGGGACCAGGCAACTTTCATGCAGAATTCCTAAAAATCATGGAGAGTGACGAAATCAAATGGCTCACTGCAATGTTTAATGACATAAAACAGGAGTAATCCCACTTGAATGGCTTAAATCCACATTTATAACTCTACCAAAAAAAAAAAACAAATGCAAAAAAAATGTGAAGACTATAGAATTATCAGCCTAATGAGTCATCTTGAAACAATTTTTTGGCTCCGCTTAATTGTTTCGCCATTTACCAAATTATTTCGGGTCTGACCTGTATATTTTTATTTGAATTATAATCCATTGCATTTCTAATTATTAACTTTTCCAACCAGCGCATGTCTGTACTTGGATTGAGTTGCTATCATTAGCACGGTGCACTTTTGACCCGCGCTATCTGTTATCGCAGGCCGTTGTAATGCCAGCTTTCCTTTGGAAGCGAATTTTTCGTCCCGGGCACTTATTCTTCTCTCCTCGGCCCGCCGTGTTTGGCGCGGCTGAGGGTCGATTTTATAAGCCAAATTACGTGCGCTCAACCAATATTGATAAGCATTGTGTTTCCAAGGGCTGACTATAATCAGGTACGATGGCGTTTTTCTATTTTGCTGTTCCCATGTTAATTGCATTCCTTTAGCCCTTGGATTGACGGTTTTATCCAACAGTTGGAAGCAAGGTCGCCGTCCGATATTATATTCGACACATGCTGGCGTCCTGCCTTGATCCTGCAGTTTGGGGGTGACTTCCCTTCAAGTACCCATGTATCCACGGCGGTGTGTAGCAGCTTACGATCAGCGTTTGTTTGACCGCAGTTTGTGGAAGTTGGAGGTTAGTGTTACAAGCTAATTCGGACCGTATTAAAAGTGGATGGTCTCCCGGCCTTCAAGCTAATTTGGACTGCTATTCCGGGATTATTATTATATTAAATTATCTTCATTACCTGGAATTTACATCCGTACATTCTAAAACCGTCTATATTTAAAGTTTAAATTCATACTTTCCGCTATTATTAACATGTAATGATCAAATTCTTACATTCACTTGTTCTAACATTTGAAGTTTTATGCATATATTTAATTACAATTAATGTTTAAAGCTACAATTTAGGTGTGTAATTGAAGCTTTGTAAAAGGAGTATTTACGCTTTTTGCATTCAATGGCCTGAGCAGAAAGGTTTAATGATATGATAGAGATAAGCTTATCTCTTGATTTATTTTGTGGTTACAATTAACTTAATAACCTGAAAGGAGGTTTTGATCTTTGTGCGCGTTGCAACCTTCATTTAACTTGCACAGCCCTATTATGACATTATTTGCATTCAAATTACTCTGATTATTTATTATTGGCACTACAAGATTCTTCAGTAATTATTAAATAAACGCTAGTCACTTGTAGTTTATTTTAATTATTTGAAATCATCTGATTTCTGGCGCCCATTTCCTTTTTTTGAAGACTTTTCAGGGTACACAGCTGGTGGTTTGAATCCACGACCATATACCCGAATTGAGTTAGCTCGGGCATCGCGGTAAGTGAAGATTTTTTAGAGCTACCGTGTTCTGTAGGGGGGTTGATCTGCGATTTTTCTTACTACCATTGATTATTTTAATTAATTAATCGCAGGTCAGCTTCTTTATCGTTTCAATCTTCTCAAGACTTTTCTAAAGATAATACATAGGAGGATATTCAAAAAATGCGAAGCACAACTAACTCGCACACAATTTGGCTTTCGCAACTTACTAGGTACAGGGTTATTCATTATAAATTACCCACCCCTTATCATCGTTATTATTGCCTATAGAAAAAAAAGTTTTAAATAAAAGTTATGGGGTTATAACTGAATTTTGTTAAAATGCTATCAAAAGTACAGTGGCGTGCATAATTAAGGGGATACAAAAAAGTAATATATTTTTTTAAATGGAACACCCTGTATATTATTAAATTTTTGGAATGATCTTTCTTTCCTGATTTCAAAAATATTCCATATGTTACCCTTACCTTATACCGTTTTTGAGTTATTAAACGTCAAATATCTTAGTTAAACTAGTTAACATTATTAAATATAACAAAGTTTTATTCAGGAAATTTAAATATAAATAAATGATAACTAATTTTTATTATTTCATTAAAGAAATGTCACTTATCAAACAAAATAGTTGCATTTTCATAGCTTACTTTAATAATTCCTATTTACAGTAACTAGTTTAACTAAGATATTCAACGTTTAATAACTCAAAAACGGTATAAGGTAAGGGTAACATATGGTATATTTTTGAAATCAGGAAAAAAAGGTCGTTCCAAAAATTTAATAATATACAGGGTGTTCCATTTAAAAAAATATATTACTTTTTTGTATCCCCTTAATTATGCACGCCACTGTACTTTTGATAGCATTTTAACAAAATTCAGTTATAACCACATAACTTTTATTTAAAACTTTTTTTTCTATAGACAATAATAACGATGATAAGGGGTGGGTAATTTATAATGAATAACCCTGTACAAGAGACGCTCTTTTCGCTATTCAAGTCCTCTTCCGATGCTGCAGGGACGTGAATTGCGACATATATGTGTGTTTTGTTGACTATCAGAAGGGTTTCGATAGGGTCAAACATGACGATTTAATATCAATCTTAAAAACAGTTGGTCTTGATGAAAAAGATCTGCGTATCATTAACAACATCTATTATAACCAATCAGCAGCTATCAAAATAGGTAATCAACTAACTGAGGAGATCAAAATAGAAAGAGGTGTGAGACAAGGCTGTGTGCTTTCCCGAACGTTGGTTTGCCTGCTATTAGCGGGTTCAGCAAACGTTTCTTCGATATTCAAATTTTCGATTGTTTTCATTTTAAAAAATATTGGGGAGTGATGGGGGAGGGGGGTAAAATTTTGGGGTTATATGTTCTGATATGCGAGAAATCTTCAAAACAAAAATTTTAAAAGTTTCATAAAAAAAATTTAAATCCTAGAACCTGATTGTAGCGCCACCTACCGGGTCCAATTGTAAATCTAAACCATCCAGTGACCCACTCAAACACACAAAATATTTCATTAAAATCAGTCCAGCCGTTTAGGAGGAGTTCAGTGGCATACACACGTACAGAAGAATTATAACGTGTGAGCAAACGAAAATGAAATCAAGCTTGGCTTTGAAATATTTGTTGGTGTTGGTGGCACTGTAAGTCTATGTCAAATTCGATGTTCGGAGGTTAGGTTTTGCATCAGTCTGTGTCAAAACTGACGCAAAACCTAACCTGCGAACATCGAATTTGACATAAGACTTACAGTGCCACCAACACAAACAAATATTTCAAAGCCAAGCTTGATTTCATTTTCGTTTGCTCACATGTTACATATACAAAGAATCTCGCATTCTATATATTAATTATTTATGTATGTATTTAAATTAAGCTCATACAATTGCAAACACAACTTTAAATGTTTAAAGCTTGATGGTTAAAGAACTTAAAACCTATTGGTTAACAAATATTATGTAGTAATATATAGTGGGTCACAGGCGATCTGAAAAACTCTATACTGGCTAAAAAGCGTTCTTGGGACAAATATGCGAATGATCGCACAAGAGAAAATTATTCTGCATATCGTTCAGTTGCAAATAAAGTCACCAGCTGTCTACGACATGCACGAACGCAATACGAAACTTCTATTGTGGAAGGTGGCAACAACCGCTTTTTTGCCTACGTAAAATCTAAACTTGGCACATCTGTATCTTTACCAGTACTACGTAATGCACAAGGAGTCATATGCACGCAATAATCCGAGGTCGCCTCCGTATTCGCAAAACAATTCTATAAAACCTATATCAGGAAGCCCGCCGTCATTCTTCCAAAACTCCCACTAGAGAAGCGTAATCCTAACTCCTTGCTTACCGTATCCTTTCCCCCAGAATTAGTGGAAAACACCTCTTAAATCTCAACTCTCACTCCTCTCCAAACCTTAATGACCTGCACCCCCATTTTCTTAAACACGTAGCCTCTAGGTTAGCACCCATTATGAGCAACATTATGGAGTTATCAATGGATTCTTCAATGCTACCATCAGACTGGAAGTGTGCCACGGTCACCCCTATTTATAAGAAGGGAGACAAATTATGTGTTGAAAATTACAGGCCAATAAGTTTAACATCCGTTATATGTAAAGTTATGGAGCGAATAATAGTCGACAAAGCAATAAACTTTCTATTGGAAAACACAGTTATAAGTCAATTACAACACGGTTTTATACCCGGTCGTTCCGTAGTTACCAACCTCTTAACTTGTGTAAACGACTGGACAAAAATGATTGACAGAGGAGAACCAATAGACATCATATACCTGGACTTTGAGAAGGCTTTTGACCGGGTACCCATTCGCCGACTTCTCCATAAAATAGAGCATAGTGGGATACGCGGTAAGTTACTAGACTGGATTTCCGCTTTTCTCAACGGCCGATCGTTTCGTGTTCGTGTTGGTGACGCCCTATCTGAAGAGTTGCTCGTGCTGAGTGGCGTACCGCAAGGCTCCGTGCTTGGCCCGGTGCTATTCTTAATTTATATAAACGACCTTCTCGAAACCTTCGTACTGCTATGCGGACGTCACCAAGCTGTACAACAACCCAATAACAAACAAAACCACCATAGAATAAGACCTAGCTGCTATATCTGTTTGGTGTAATACGTAGTTGTTATCCTTAAATATGTCTATGTGCGTAGTGCTTCATATGGGAACAAACAACCCGCGTAATGTGTACTTTCTAAATGGTGCTCCATTACTGCCTACTAATTCCCAAGTTGATCTTGGTGTTACTATCACAAACGACTTAAAGTGGGATTCTTAAGTAATAAAAGTCACCAAGAAAGCCAATAGTTTAATATTCCTGATCAAGAAAGCTTTTACAAACACTTCCATAGATCTGATATTAAAAAATTTTAAAGCCTATGTACGTCCCATATTAGAATTTGCTGTTGTATTTTGGTCTCCCTACTTCGTAAAAGATGTAACTTTAATTGAAAGTGTACAACGGAGATTAAGTAAATTACCCAACAGTCTAAAACACCTACCATATGAGGAGCGATTACAAAGACTACAGCTGACTACACTTTCGGACAGACGACAGCGATTTGATTTAATAGAGACCTACAAAATTTTGCATAAAAACATGTACCAACGCAGTTTACATGAACTATTTAATCTTAATACTGGGACTGGCCGAAGGAGACATGCGTACAAGTTATATAAAGAACCGTTTCAAAAACTACCTCGTCAAAATTTCTTTAGTATTCGTGTTTGTGACCAGTGGAACTCTATCTCCGACAGTGTTGTAAATGCGGCTTCAGTTAACACGTTTAAAAACACATATGACGCCATTTCTGTGTAGCTTAGGTACCGAAATTCTTATGCGTAATGAATAGTATATTTGGCTTCATTTAATATGTATAAAACACATATGCTATTTATATTCTGCTTTGGCAAAAAAAGTGTATGTTAATTTCTTATTCACTTAATTATAATTTTTAGTTTTAGTTTAATATTAAGTATCTCTTGTCAAACTTGTATAGGGCACATCAGCTTGTTGCTGCCTGTCCTAATTTCAATAATAATAATAATAATAATAATAATATCCAGTATGTCGTCTGTCATCCATATCCTCTTTTTCACCCTTACTGGACATAAATAGATGTCAAGAGTTTCCATAGTATAAGACGCCGCAATAAAATATTTATATTTCTTAAAAAGAACACAACATAATAATTTGAACATATAGTTTTCATACTTTACTTTTTTCAAAAATATTTATTCAGGTTGTTATGATACAAAAACTGTAAATAGGTACATATTACTACATTTTTATAACGTATAAAAATTACAGCAGATTTATGTGAATTTTAGAATTGACAGATAAACAGCGCATTGGATATTTTGAGTTTTTATGACAATACTAAATTTCATAACTGAAACATCTTCCATTTAACATTTCGTGTTCATGAGCAGTTTTCGTACTGAAATATTTAAAACAGTTGAAGTTTTCTACTTCTTGAACTGTTGAATTGAACTAATAGTCTATCCATATCAATGTATTCAGTGCGCTCTTTGTCAAAAGCTGGCAAAATTAAGTTTGCCATCCGCTGATGATGCATGGATGTTCTTTGTTCTTCTCTGTTTATGCGGGTCCACACAGAAAATAAAGATTCACATAAAGCAGTGCTGCAACCAAATGTACGTGCAGTTACCTTCAACTGATAAGTATCAGGAAAAACAATTCTTTGTTGATAAACGTCTGCAAATAGGTATCAGGAAAAGCAATTCTTTGTTGATAAACGTCTGCAAATACGTCAACACTGCATGTGCCACTCTCTTTGTTTCTGCGCATTAAAAAAGTTTTTCATGACCGCAATTTCTTCCGCACATGGTATAGTTAGTTATTCCTAGAGTTTCTAAAAATTGCATATTTTGAAGATCCAGATTTTCATCTTCTTCACAAGCAAATCCTCGTTAGTAGAGAATCTTTTATTAATTTTGATAAAAAACAGTTTTCATGTGCAGATCAGGATTTTGATCGACTTCATATTATGACCTTTCACCAATTCGGCAATGAGAGACTCCTTTAACAATGTATTTCCTTTCTTACGCTGGCGTGGTGGCGGTTGATTTTCTTCAACTAGACTTTTTTTAAAATAGTGTATTATACCAGATCAGCATTATGCATTGATACAAATGGTAGCTATGGCAATATTTATAAACTAACAAAGGAAATTACATTAAGAGATTAGTGCTCTAAGCACAAAAATAGTTATCATTGACAAAAAAAATGTTTCAAGGTTAGTGGTTTTGTAGAGTAGAACTTAGTCCGACGTGACACTCCCGCAACCTCCAGAGATCTAGAACCTACTTCTCCTAGAGAACTGCAGCTTTGTACCAATAAACTTCCAATCAGAAACTCACCTAGTCATGATCTAGTACCCAATATTGTGCTAAACAATTTAACAACAAAAGCCCTCGATTTCTTAGCTACCGTGTTCAACGCCTGCACTAGAAATGGTTACTACCCTAAAAAATGGAAACAAGCTGAAATAATAGTATTTCCAAAACCAAAGAAAGACAAAACCATGGCTAATAATTACAGACCAATAAGTCTACTACCTACGCTGTTACTGGAGAAAATTATTGACCGACGCCTAGTCAAATTCTTAGAAACCAATAACATCATCCCAGCAACCCAATACGGTTTCCGTAGTAACTACTCAACTACTCACCAACTATTAAGACTAAGAAATATGACCTCAAATGGATTCGAAACGAAAAAACACAGAATTGCCGCACTATTCGACATTTCCCAGGCATTCGATAAGGTCTGGATAGAAGGATTACTGTTTAAACTCATCCTGCTTAATCTTCCCAGCTACATTACCAGAATAGTAACATCTTTTCTCTCAGCCCGAACATTTAAAGTAAAAAAAAAACTCGCAATTTTCAACTTTAAAGGATATATCAGCAGGGGTTCCACAGAGATTAATCCTAGGAACCGTGCTATACAACATATATACTTACGATATACCACACTTCGACACCGTTGAGGTTGCCACATACGCAGATGATACTGCATTTATATCACAGAACTAAGACATCGACACAGCCTCATACGAACTTCAAAATGCAATCGATACTTACCATCAATGGTGTGAAAAATTGAAAATACAACTGAACACCTCGAAGTGCCAAGCGAAAATCTTTACCTTAAGACGTCCTCCGAATCCTCCCGAACTACAAGTGAATGGTTCCACTATACCCTGGAACCCGAACGACGAATCGGTGAAATACTTAGGCCTACATCTGGACCGAAAATTGTCATGGGGTCTTCACATTAACAAGAAACTAAACGAATGTTACACTCCTTTGCCCACTATTAAATACAAAATCTGCATTAAAAATCAAATGTGCAACAACGTTATACAAAAGCCTCATTCGTCCCATTATCATTTATGGTGCAGTCATCTGGGGAACGGCAGCTAAAACACACATCAAGAAAGTTCAAACTATGCAGAACAAGATACTTCGGATTATCTGTAACGCTGACTGGTTTGTGCGAAATAATCAACTGCATAAAGTGTTAAAGACCTAATACATTTAACAGCCTCGAACTTCTTTAACTCTGTGCACAAGTGCCCCAGTGCGGTAATACATCACCTTGCTACTCCTCCACCTATTCGAAGACTTAAAAGGCGGGTGCCGGTCGACTTAATTGTTAACAATAAAACTTCATCGGATAACGAATAAACTGCAGTGTTAATAAACAAACAAGTTCTACTCTACAAAACCACTAACCTTGAAACATTTTTTTTGTCAATGATAACTATTTTTGTGCTTACAGTACTAACCTCTTAACGTTATTTCCTTTGGTAGTTTATAATATTGCCATAGCTACCATGTGTATCAATGTATAATGCTGATCTGGTATAATACACTATTTAAAAAAAAAGTCTAGTTGAAGAAAATCAACCGCCACCACGCCAGCGTAAGAAAGGAAATACATTGTTAAAGGAGTCTCTCATTGCCGAATTGGTGAAAGGTCATAATATGAAGTCGATCAAAATCCTGATCTGCACATGAAAACTGTTTTTTATCAAAATTAATAAAAGATTCTCTACTAACGAGGATTTGCTTGTGAAGAAGATGAAAATCTGGATCTTCAAAATATGCAATTTTTAGAAACTCTAGGAATAACTAACTATACCATGTGCGGAAGAAATTGCGGTCATGAAAAACTTTTTTAATGCGCAGAAACAAAGAGAGTGGCACATGCAGTGTTGACGTATTTGCAGACGTTTATCAACAAAGAATTGTTTTTCCTGATACTTATCAGTTGAAGGTAACTGCACGTACATTTGGTTGCAGCACTGCTTTATGTGAATCTTTATTTTCTGTGTGGACCCGCATAAACAGAGAAGAACAAAGAACATCCATGCATCATCAGCGGATGGCAAACTTAATTTTGCCAGCTTTTGACAAAGAGCGCACTGAATACATTGATATGGATAGACTATTAGTTCAATTCAACAGTTCAAGAAGTAGAAAACTTCAACTGTTTTAAATATTTCAGTACGAAAACTGCTCATGAACACGAAATGTTAAATGGAAGATGTTTCAGTTATGAAATTTAGTATTGTCATAAAAACTCAAAATATCCAATGCGCTGTTTATCTGTCAATTCTAAAATTCACATAAATCTGCTGTAATTTTTATACGTTATAAAAATGTAGTAATATGTACCTATTTACAGTTTTTGTATCATAACAACCTGAATAAATATTTTTGAAAAAAGTAAAGTATGAAAACTATATGTTCAAATTATTATGTTGTGTTCTTTTTAAGAAATATAAATATTTTATTGCGGCGTCTTATACTATGGAAACTCTTGACATCTATTTATGTCCAGTAAGGGTGAAAAAGAGGATATGGATGACAGACGACATACTGGATATTATTATTATTATTATTATTATTATTGAAATTAGGACAGGCAGCAACAAGCTGATGTGCCCTATACAAGTTTGACAAGAGATACTTAATATTAAACTAAAACTAAAAATTATAATTAAGTGAATAAGAAATTAACATACACTTTTTTTGCCAAAGCAGAATATAAATAGCATATGTGTTTTATACATATTAAATGAAGCCAAATATACTATTCATTACGCATAAGAATTTCGGTACCTAAGCTACACAGAAATGGCGTCATATGTGTTTTTAAACGTGTTAACTGAAGCCGCATTTACAACACTGTCGGAGATAGAGTTCCACTGGTCACAAACACGAATACTAAAGAAATTTTGACGAGGTAGTTTTTGAAACGGTTCTTTATATAACTTGTACGCATGTCTCCTTCGGCCAGTCCCAGTATTAAGATTAAATAGTTCATGTAAACTGCGTTGGTACATGTTTTTATGCAAAATTTTGTAGGTCTCTATTAAATCAAATCGCTGTCGTCTGTCCGAAAGTGTAGTCAGCTGTAGTCTTTGTAATCGCTCCTCATATGGTAGGTGTTTTAGACTGTTGGGTAATTTACTTAATCTCCGTTGTACACTTTCAATTAAAGTTACATCTTTTACGAAGTAGGGAGACCAAAATACAACAGCAAATTCTAATATGGGACGTACATAGGCTTTAAAATTTTTTAATATCAGATCTATGGAAGTGTTTGTAAAAGCTTTCTTGATCAGGAATATTAAACTATTGGCTTTCTTGGTGACTTTTATTACTTAAGAATCCCACTTTAAGTCGTTTGTGATAGTAACACCAAGATCAACTTGGGAATTAGTAGGCAGTAATGGAGCACCATTTAGAAAGTACACATTACGCGGGTTGTTTGTTCCCATATGAAGCACTACGCACATAGACATATTTAAGGATAACAACTACGTATTACACCAAACAGATATAGCAGCTAGGTCTTATTCTATGGTGGTTTTGTTTGTTATTGGGTTGTTGTACAGCTTGGTGACGTCCGCATAGCAGTACGAAGGTTTCGAGAAGGTCGTTTATATAAATTAAGAATAGCACCGGGCCAAGCACGGAGCCTTGCGGTACGCCACTCAGCACGAGCAACTCTTCAGATAGGGCGTCACCAACACGAACACGAAACGATCGGCCGTTGAGAAAAGCGGAAATCCAGTCTAGTAACTTACCGCGTATCCCACTATGCTCTATTTTATGGAGAAGTCGGCGAATGGGTACCCGGTCAAAAGCCTTCTCAAAGTCCAGGTATATGATGTCTATTGGTTCTCCTCTGTCAATCATTTTTGTCCAGTCGTTTACACAAGTTAAGAGGTTGGTAACTACGGAACGACCGGGTATAAAACCGTGTTGTAATTGACTTATAACTGTGTTTTCCAATAGAAAGTTTATTGCTTTGTCGACTATTATTCGCTCCATAACTTTACATATAACGGATGTTAAACTTATTGGCCTGTAATTTTCAACACATAATTTGTCTCCCTTCTTATAAATAGGGGTGACCGTGGCACACTTCCAGTCTGATGGTAGCATTGAAGAATCCATTGATAACTCCATAATGTTGCTCATAATGGGTGCTAACCTAGAGGCTACGTGTTTAAGAAAATGGGGGTGCAGGTCATTAAGGTTTGGAGAGGAGTGAGAGTTGAGATTTAAGAGGTGTTTTCCACTAATTCTGGGGGAAAGGATACGGTAAGCAAGGAGTTAGGATTACGCTTCTCTAGTGGGAGTTTTGGAAGAATGACGGCGGGCTTCCTGATATAGGTTTTATAGAATTGTTTTGCGAATACGGAGGCGACCTCGGATTATTGCGTGCATATGACTCCTTGTGCATTACGTAGCACTGGTAAAGATACAGATGTGCCAAGTTTAGATTTTACGTAGGCAAAAAAGCGGTTGTTGCCACCTTCCACAATAGAAGTTTCGTATTGCGTTCGTGCATGTCGTAGACAGCTGGTGACTTTATTTGCAACTGAACGATATGCAGAATAATTTTCTCTTGTGCGATCATTCGCATATTTGTCCCAAGAACGCTTTTTAGCCAGTATAGAGTTTTTCAGATCGCCTGTGACCCACTATATATTACTACATAATATTTGTTAACCAATAGGTTTTAAGTTCTTTAACCATCAAGCTTTAAACATTTAAAGTTGTGTTTGCAATTGTATGAGCTTAATTTAAATACATACATAAATAATTAATATATAGAATGCGAGATTCTTTGTATATGTAACATGTGAGCAAACGAAAATGAAATCAAGCTTGGCTTTGAAATATTTGTTTGTGTTGGTGGCACTGTAAGTCTTATGTCAAATTCGATGTTCGCAGGTTAGGTTTTGCGTCAGTTTTGACACAGACTGATGCAAAACCTAACCTCCGAACATCGAATTGCGCTGCAAGGTCAAATACTATCTTTTTTCTTAACACTTGGACAGTCGATATGCATTAAGTCCTTGTGCTATTAAATGGGGAAAAACGCTTAGACAAACGAAATGAATTTAGTCCAGTCTCACTGTACTATCAAAATGAATTATGTCCAAAAACATTGGACTAAATGCAATTTGATTGGGTTTCGGTTAGTTTTATTCTAGAGTGGTGTTGCCTAGAGACTTTTTAGTGTGTTACGGGCATATTAAATTAAGAATAGAAGTAGATTTTGTTTAAAATGGAAGGACTAGAAGGTGAACATATTGTTGGTGATAGCGTAGACAGAGGTAGTAGAAAAAGAAAAAGGAATACGACATCGCATGAAAGAAAAAAACAGTTAAGGTAAGTTAGGTTAGAAAATTCACAAAAAGCTTATTAATGTTGTGTTTTTAATTTTTAAGATATTCGAATTTCGACATTAATCTGGACAATTTTAACGTAGTTTGCAAACATAAAAATATTAACTTGGAATGCCAAACAATATTAAAAGAAGATATGCTAGCAATTCGTCAAAATTTTTTTGAAGATCCCAATAAAATAACACAAGACAACCTACTTGCAAGCTATATGGAAATTAATGAACCAAAGCGCAAACGAAGTCGCAAACAGGATGGAAAACCTCATAATTTTTCTGTAAATTATTTTGTAAGTAGCATTTAAAGAGTGTGTCAATGTCAAACATATCGTTGTACTTTTAATTTATTGTTTTACTCTTGATTTTCTTTCTTTACAGATATTTATTAATGACACTAAACAACAGGTTTGTCAGAAACTTTTTAGAGCTCTGTTTAACGTTTCTCAAAGGCGAATAAATACAATATGTCAAAAAATAAAAATGGGATCTCGACTTGTTGAAAAAAGAGGTGGGGATAAAAAGTCTCATAAAAATATTGAGAAATTTACAGAGGTGAAAAATTTTATTAGCAATCTAAAAGGTAAAGAAAGTCATTATGGTCGTAGCAAATCGAGAAGAATTTACTTATCCGCCGAATACAGTATTGCAAAACTTTGGACTTTGTATAATGAAAAAGTTCCTAATGACCATTTAAAAGTAAATTATAAGTATTTTAGCAGGGTCTTTAATAATAACTTTAACATAGGTTTCGGTAACCCAGCTACTGATGTATGTAATTTTTGTGTTAGAACAGCTACACAAATCAGTAGTGCCAAGAAAGATACTGAGAAAAACCAACTACAGACCCAGCTAAAAGTACACAAATGCAGAGCATCTCAGTTTTATAAACTAATGAAAGAAGAAGTTCCCAACTCAATATCTCTGTGCTTTGACCTGCAACAGGTTCAGGTTCTTCCCAAAGTACCTATACAAGATGCCTTTTATGCCCAGCAGCTGTCGTTTTATTTTTTTTTTGTATTACAGCTACAAACTGTAAAAACCCAACTTTTTATTCATGGATGGAGCATCAAGCTGGCAGGGGAGCTACAGAAATATCTTCAGCACTAATAGATTTTCTTAAAAAGACCAAATTTCTTCCAAATATAGATACTCTTCGTCTCTTTTCTGACGGATGCGGGGGGCAAAATAAAAATAGTTTCATCGTGCACATGTTGATGTTGTGGCTACATAACTTTGCTCCAAAAACGATTAAGAAAATAGAGGTAACTTTTCCGGTTCGTGGACATTCATATCTTCCTGCCGATAGAGTTTTTGGCAGGGTGGAAAAGATTTTAAGACGTCATTCGATTATAAAAGCTCCTGAAAAATATTATGAGCTTTACTCAAAAGTGGGAGAAATCAGAAAGCTCGGAACTGACTGGACTCTAGTTAATATTAAACATGCTTCAAGTTGCTTAAAAAAAGTCGAAGGAATTAGCGCAAGTAAAAGGATAATCATTAAAAGAGGGAAAGCCTCGGGAGTTGTGGTGAAAACTGAAGTTCTATTTCGATTCAATGATCCTGCAAAAAAATTTCAAACTCTGCTTAAACCTCGCAAACTTCTCAATCGAATTAAGCTTCTTGAGCAACCGCTTGGACATAAAATAAAACAAAAAAAATTGATAGCTTAAAAAAATTGCTTATTTCGTTATCTGGAGACGCATGGTTCGACACAGATCCGGAATTAAAATGGATGACTGAAATCCTTGTTGGCGAAGTTGCGGCAAATATTGATAATCAAGATGAAGAACAAGAAAGGGATGAAGAAGCCTGTGAATGCGCGGATAATGAGGCTAACGAATTCGTTTAAATTTGAAACAGTTAATTTTTGTGTAACAATATATTAAAGATGTTCTTAATACTGGTAGTAATATACCACTTTTGTTTCAGTATTTTTTTATTTCACTATTAAAATATTACAAAATACCATGGTTTGTTTTATTTATTTGACAATTTGACAATCAAATAGCATTTTGTCCACCCTAGACAAACAAAGTGCCTTATGTCCAACTGTTTTTTTTAATTTTGTTTAGTTGTTTTTTTGCATCCTTGTATAAAAACTCGTAAGATAGATTCTTTCACCTTGTGCCTTTTTATTATACCAAGTACTTTTTTTTAGCGCGATTAGTTTTTATGTAATCGTTTTTCGCTTTCCCTGAAAATTTGTAAAAATGGACAAAATGCAATTTGTAAGTCTGCTCCTCAATTGGACCCGGTAGGTTGCGCTACAATCAGGTTCTAGGATTTAAATTTTTTTTTATGAAACTTTTAAAATTTTTGTTTTGAAGATTTCTCGCATATCAGAACATATAACCCCAAAATTTTACCCCCCTCCCCCATCACTCCCCAATATTTTTTAAAATGAAAACAATCGAAAATTTGAATATCGAAGAAACGTTTGCTGAACCCGCTAATAGCAGGCAAACCAACGTTCGGGAAAGCACACAGCCTTGTCTCACACCTCTTTCTATTTTGATCTCCTCAGTTAGTTGATTACCTATTTTGATAGCTGCTGATTGGTTATAATAGATGTTGTTAATGATACGCAAATGAAAATAAATTTGAATAAAAACACGCAAAAATTACGAAAAGACGTATGTGTTGACGACAAATTAAAATAAATTTGAATAAAAGCGCGCAAAAATTACGAAAATACGTATGTGTTGACCCCCAAAGTAACAAAAATTTGAATAAAAACACGCAATCATACAGCATCTCACATAAATTTTTACAAAAACTGACATCATGTCACATAAATTATGCAAAAATGGCATTTTAATTTAACACACGATGAAAATTTAATAAAAATATTGCAATTACGCATCATCTCACTTAAAAAATTATCACATTTCATTTTACAAAACGATTTATAATAACGAAAATGATGTAAAACAGTTTCAGAGTTATTTCTAAGCATAATTTTGTAAATGTTTTACACTTTTTTATAAAATGTATGGCCAAAAATTAAAAGAAATCACAATTTTTTAAATTATATCACGCCATTATGAAATCGTAGATTGATTTTTTGAAATTTTACACTTTGTAACTGTAAAATAACTTCAAATACTAATATTTTACCTTTAGATTTTGTAATTATTGCAGATTCGTGAAAAACAAAAGCAGAGTAGAAATAAAAAAACACAAACACTTTGTAATAAACAAATATATTGTTCTTATTTCGTATAATACTTAATAATATAAAAATAATTGTACAGCTGAATGTCTTATTTTTTAAAAATTCGTTAGCAATTTACAAAACTGTAGTTTGAGGTGCACAACATTTCAAATTAAAAAGGCTGCAAGTAATAAAATCAGAATTTCATTGTGTTATTTTAAAGTTTAAGATGCACCCAATCTAGAATTCCCTTCGTTTTTGGTGTTGATGACATCTGCCTTAGAGGCGTTTTTCTAACGGCCCTTTTTTGGAGGCGTTTCCTTATCGGAGTTCTTCTGACTGATCCTTTTTGATGTGGACTTGGATGAGTAGCTGGTGTTTTTAATTTATATTCTAAATCGGACTCACAGTTATCAGTTTCCATTTCGGTTTTTCCTGTAGTACCAGTCGGGGTTGGCTTCTTTTGCTGTTTAGGTTTAGCTAGCAGCACATTAGCAACGTTAAGGTCTTTGATGTAAGCAGCAAACTGTAGGCGTCCGGGTGGATTAATAGTTTTTCGAGGCCGCAGAGTGTCGTGAACTAAATCGACTATGTTAGACGCCGGTAAAATTTCACCCTTTATAGTAACGGTACCCTTGTGATCCCAGCTCACATCGTTTGAGGCACTCAAAATGCGTAGGAAAACTTCAGCTTTTTTCTTAAAAGTTTTGGGAAGTGTATATAAAATAACGGCATTTGATAGGCTGTCACTGGTTGTGTGCCACCCCTTTGAATAAGGGCGCACACGGCCGGGACTAGCTCAGATATCCTCGATAGATTTGTGGCGTGAGCAAGGATTAGGTTCAGATCCTTTCGGCTTCCACAAAAACTACTTCCAACATTCAAAAAAAATTAGGGCGCCTGGTTGTCTTCACAACCGATACGAATGCAGCTAGTAAACCCACCACCTACCTTTGGCGCTTATGCTGCTGACATTTCAAACGTGTAGACGGGAACGTGGTAGAAAAATATATCAATAAAACAAATTGTTAGCATGGGGACATTTACTCAATTAAATATTTACTAGCAACAAGTGCATACCACTGTAGCCTAATGGCTGATAATTGTCAAACAACTATACTAGATTATTGACTAAATAATTTCATAGGCAAAGTAACCAATTTATGATAGGTGCAAAGGAATTAATTACACTAAAATCACAATTGTGCGGAACGCTACTCTGGCATTTGCGTCTGCACTAATAAGGAGTACATACAAATTCAGCAATTGAGATTAATTAGGATTCACGCAATAAGCGTCAATTGCAATTTTAAAAAGAAATATGATCGCGTACGTAACAGTTGTAAACACCTAAGGCCTTAAGTTAGCTGTTATTTTCTTTATGCGGCAATCCGCCAGTACGATAAAAAAACGCTGAATTAGGTTGTACTTACATAATACACAAGCAGGTCGCATCTTGAGGGTGTAGAGCGCCGCAATATCGTGATGGAAGAATCCTTGTAGATAATGATTGACCTCTGCACGTCTCATAAGTCGGACCTCGACGCCAGTTAATTCGAAGACATTATCGGGACCCCAATTTGTTAAAAGAAATTGCGCCGCAGGTGCCGCGATTTACGCTCTGCGAGTGCTTATAGCCCCTAGTCTATCCTTTGGTGGCACTTTGCTTGCCCTTCTTTTCCGCCTAAACGCCAATATACGGAAGTTAGTAAAGGAAAAAAATAAGCCAGAAGAAATCTCACCTAAAGCTGGAGAACGGCGGTTCGCGGATTATCACTAAAGTGATCTTTCATTAGTTATATCTGTGCAGACTTCTTTGACTAGCATCATCCCTTGCGGCGCTGTCAATTAAAGCAAAATCTGACCGCTTTGTCTGCTAGCAAAATCGAAACAGGAAAGCCCTCGCTAGGATCGACGCGTTCGAGCCAGAAAACAAGCGCTGTTATCGCCAACCACACGCTCCAACGAGATAATGGTAGTTTATACCTGCCTCAATTGGCATATATCGTGGTCCAAAAGTAGTTAATAATTATTAAACGCTCTTGTAAAACGGGGCGTTACAGTTGTTTCAATAGGTATTTTGATTGGCTGCCGCGCCTGGTTTGTGAAATGAAGGAATCGTTGTAAAACCTGATTGTACTGGATCCATTTATCGTGATCAGTTAATTTGGACTTTAAAACTTTTTGCATTTCGTCATCAAGCTGTGATAATATATTTTTCTCCGCATCATCGCCAGACTTAAGACGTTGGACAAATTACGGCGATACAATCAACATTTTTCGCTCTTTGTCCATTTTAGTCGAAAAGGAGCTCAGTCGTTTGTTCTGGTAGAGCCGTCGTGAATAAACTAGCTGAAAATCAAGACTTTCATAATAAATATATAAAAAAATATGACAGGTACGGGAATCGAACCCGTATTCTCTCTCGAGATCAGAGCTTGAATCTGACTCCTAAACCATTCGGCCAACCTGCCTCCCTATATAAACGAGCACTCTCTGCATAATTAAGAAAACATATAGTTTAAAAAGCCTTCTACATGCAATTTCATACAATATTTCATATAAATTAAGCCATGTACAAATTTCTAAATCGGTTTTGATATATATTTTATCGAAAGACTTGACCCTCAGCTGCCGTTTTATTATTTGTCGTGATGCATCATCGCTGAATTTTACAAGTGCCATCCTGTCTGCGATGTGACGCACGCAGTGTTTCCATACCTTTTTATTTTAAAATTCTATAAAATCAGAGGTCCAAACTGCTGCCGCATCAGGTAACAGAGTACAATGGTTTCATACGTGTTAGTGCGGCATCAGTCGGGCCTCTGGTTTTATAGAATTTTAAAATAAAAAGGGATGGAGACATTGCGTACGTCACACAGCAGACAGGTTGGCTCTTGTAAATTCAACGATGCCGCATCACGACAAATAATAAAACGGCAGCTGAGGGTCAAGTCTTTCGATAAAATATGTATCAAAACCGATTTAGAAATTTGTACATGGCTTAATTTATATGAAATATTGTATGAAATTGCATGTAGAAGGCTTTTTAAACTATATGTTTTCTTAATTATGCAGAGAGTGCTCGTTTATATAGGGAGGCAGGTTGGCCGAATGGTTAAGGCGTCAGATTCAAGCTCTGATCTCGAGAGAGAATACGGGTTCGATTCCCGTACCTGTCATATTTTTTTATATATTTATTATGAAAGTCTTGATTTTAAGCTAGTTTATTCACGACGGCTCTACCAGAACAAACGACTGAGCTCTTTTTCGACTAAAATGGACAAAGAGCGGAAAATGTTGATTGTATCGCCGGAATTTGTCCAACGTCTTAAGTCTGGCGATGATGCGGAGAAAAATATATTATCACAAGTGTAAAACATTTACAAAATTATGCTTAGAAATAACTCTGAAACTGTTTTACATCATTTTCGTTATTATAAATCGTTTTGTAAAATGAAATGTGATAATTTTTTAAGTGAGATGATGCGTAATTGCAATATTTTTATTAAATTTTCATCGTGTGTTAAATTAAAATGCCATTTTTGCATAATTTATGTGACATGATGTCAGTTTTTGTAAAAATTTATGTGAGATGCTGTATGATTGAGTGTTTTTATTCAAATTTTTGTTACTTTGGGGGTCAACACATACGTATTTTCGTAATTTTTGCGCGCTTTTATTCAAATTTATTTTAATTTGTCGTCAACACATACG
The DNA here is from genome assembly GCA_940337035.1 of Agriotes lineatus. Lineage (NCBI taxonomy): Eukaryota > Metazoa > Arthropoda > Insecta > Coleoptera > Elateridae > Agriotes > Agriotes lineatus. The sequence continues at coordinate 14,017,955 of OW679197.1, forward strand.
TCTTTTCGTAATTTTTGCGTGTTTTTATTCAAATTTATTTTCATTTGTCGTCAACACAGACGTATTTTCGTAAAATTTTACTATTTTTCAATGAACGTTTTATAAAAATATTGTTTTTTGTCGTTTTTGCAGAATTTAATGTGACAAGATGCTGATTTTTATAAATTTTCATGGGAGAAGATGTCGATTTTCTAAAATTGTGCGAAATTGTGTGTTTTTATTCAAATCTTACTAAAACTGCTGCAGAAATTGCTGTTTTTTTATTCAAATCTTGCTAAAACTGCAACAAGTTAGAGAAAAAGTGTAAAACATTTGCAAAATTATGCTTAGAAATAACTCTTAAACTGTTTTTACATCATTTTCGTCTTACAAAACGATTTATAAAACGAATTGTGATCATTTTTTAAGTGAAATAATGTGAGATGGTGTATTTTTTATCGCTTATTGGATAAAAATGTCTTTTTTTTGTATAATTTCAAGTGCCATGATGTCAGTTTTGTAAAATTTTAAGTGAAACAGAACATTTTTTCAACAAAATTGTGTGTTTTTATTCAAAATTATGTTACTTTGTGACCAATTGCGTTTTTATTTTCGTTTGTTTGCATTTATACTGGAGTTTTTAAAACTAAAACAGAACATTTTTCAACGAAATTCTCTGTTTTACTCAAATTTATGTTAATTTGTGGTCAATTGCGTTTTTATTTTCGTCCGTTTGCATTTATACTGGAATTTTTTAAACTAAAATGCAGTTTTTATCGATATAATGACACAATTTCAGACGTTTACTTATAAAATAGGGTTCCGTGGTGAGAAGAAACAGTTTATTCCGAAAGAAGTCGCTGTTTTCGTTAAAATGTTCTAAATTACCAATTTACATTAAGTTGTTATATACAAATTGACCGTGAAAAATCTGTACATTTACAATAGCACAGTTTGATTCTTCCACTTTGTCAAAAGACCCATCTTATAAACGCACAATAACTAAAAGTTTTACGTATTTATAATACGTTGCATTTATTTACTCAACACTTTTCGCGATTTAAAATAATTATTCACATGTGGCTAGGGTTCAAATCCGACTTGGGCCACCGCAAAAAGCTTTTTTTTTAAATTAAATAAATGCGGACGAGATGAGCGTAGACAAGATGA
>OW679197.1:14019203-14174598 GCA_940337035.1 Agriotes lineatus
GGTTTGATATAAACCAAGGGACATCAACTATAGCACGTGGTGTTTTTGATTGGAAACGCTGGCTAATATTTCATTTACTTGAACATCCCCGTAGCTTGATAACATATATTCACACTGGCTTTATGATTACTTTGTAAATTAAGACTTTATATTGAATTGATAGCCGTGATTTTCTGCCTAGTAACAAATACATTTGTTTAAATTTATGGTTCATTTCATTCCTCGTCTTTCCAAGTTAATCTGGAGTCTAAATGCATTCCGAGATATCTGACTACATTAGATTGTGGTACCACTGTGTTATTAATTTTTACTGATGGACACTGTTTTCGCCTTAACGTAAATGTCATATGCATCTTTTTTGCGTTTACTTTAATATTCCATTTTGCTAGCCAATTTTCAATTAAGTCGACATGTTGTTGAAGAAGCTGACTAGTTACTATATGATCTTCATCGGTTGCCAGTATAGCCGTGTCATCTGCGAAGGTACCGATCATTGTGTTTTGCATCGTTGGTATGTCAGCAGTGTAAAGTATGTAAATAACTCGACCTAACACACTCTCTTGTGGTACACCTGAGTTGATATTGCAGGGCTTGGATGTTGTAGTAGGACCTTAGAAGCAGATAGTATTTGTGGGTAAGTACTGAATTGATTTTAAATAGTAGTCTCTTGTGCCACACTTTATCGAACGCCTGAGTGCCGTTAAGAAACAATGCTGGGCAATATTTCTTTTCTTCAAAAGCTGTGTTTATTTTGTTTGATATACGATGACATGGTTGGGTGGTTGAATGAAAACGTCGAAATCCAAATTGATGCTTCGGTATCCATTTGCTTTCATCGTGATCATTGCCTATTTTTTTGGAGAAGTATTTTTTCCAACAATTTCGATAATACTGGCAGGAAACTTATAGGGCGGTAGGATGAAACTTTATTCGGAGGCTTTCCAGGTTTTAGTAGCAGTGCAATATCTGCTATTAATAGAATAAACGAAATACCGCATTAAAGATTGTAGTGATTAATGATATTCCTTTTCTAGGAAGTTCTTTCAATGTCTATCCTGTTATTTTATAATTTCCTGGTGCTTTATTTCTACTTATAAAATATATTTATTTTTTTATTGCAAGCGGTGAAACAGATGAAATTCGAAAATCAAGTGGTAATGGTGAATCTAGGTAATCTTCTATTTCCTGATTTATGTTTGCAGTATGAGGTTTGAAAACTTTTGTAAAATGATATACAAAAATGCCTGCCTTCTCCTCATCCCATCTAACCCATTCTCTTGTGGCAGTTCGAATTAGAGGGATAGCTAATTATTGAGGTTGTTTGAAGCCTTTAGTTGCTCGCCAGATGGTATGGTAATTTTTCGATAGACTAGAAACGTACGAATGGAATTTTCATTATGAGATTCCTTTAATTTTGCTTTTAATTTATTCATCAATCGGTTGTATATGTTTTTATCCAATATGTTATGACTTTGTTGCCAAATAGATCTTGTTCTACTTTTCTCAGCTATTAATTTTTTATTTCAAGGATTAATTCTACTTTCGTATTTCGTCAATTGGGGGGTGGAATCCTTTGCTGCTTTTTGTATGGTTTCCATTAGGTAATCTGTAGCTCGATCCAACTCTTCTGGTTCTTTTATTCTGATTTCCAGGTTGACATTTTTATCGAGGTAGTCTTCAAAATTGTCATGTGAAAGGTGAGATAATGTCGATGTGGTTTACTCACCAGCGCAGCGTCGTGCAAGTGAATGAAAACCTTCTACTACAGTCGATGCTGGCAAGTATCTATTAAATCATATAAAAAGTTTTTTCATGTATATGCATAATCATTCGGCCACGATAGATTGGTCTGCTGGTATTTAAAGTAACATAGAAATTCAAATTTCAATTTTGGACTTTTTTTGTCAAGAATTTGTGACTTTTATATATAGAGAGATGAAGGTCCAGGTACATAAATTTTAGTATATTCGTCAGAATCAAAATACCCATAATATTCTAGGTATTGATATTCGGAGTCGCTGCTACATTCATCATTTTATTTAAAAAAAACAGTTGTACTTGTTTGATTCCTCTAACCATTGAACTAACGAAGTCGGTGGTTGATAACATTGAGCTCTATAAATGTTTGAGTTCGAATAAAAATGTACTTATTGCTTAGTACAAGGTGAAAATGTATTCGAGTAATCGGATTTTTGTGAACTAAATTGAGTCAAATGCAAGTATCGAGTACACTAAAAGTATTTACAGTAAATAGCAAAGTGACCGAGTACAAGTACTCGGGTATCCCACAGCTCTTAAGTTGAGGAAATTAGCGACCGAATAATTAAGATCGAACTGAACAAAAATGGACATGAAGTTACAATAATAGATTATTTTTATAAAAGAGGTTTCGTAGTAAATATTAAATAGTCCCCATGTATTACTTATTCTCGGAAATTTAAACACAAAAACTGGGAAACAATTATACAACTAGGCATTTTGTAGATACGTAGAAACTCTACACAACAAAAGCCTAAAAGTGATAGATTTGTGTGAGAACTTATGAATGGATTTTTCCATAATGTTATCCATAAATGCACACGGGAAAATCCAACGAGAGAAATCAACTCAATCATTGACTATGTCATTCAGAGGTAAAATTCTGGTTGGAAAGATGGAGAGGTGAGGGTATATCGGAGATCGTGCTATTGGCATCACCATATGATGAAATATTAATTGCAATGAAACATATCATATAGTTGTAAAACTACGAAAACAAGAAACTCTCTAAAATCTTATTTAGAAAGTAGAATCGATACAACAGAATAGCTATCCAAGGAAGTTGTCACATCCATTCCGCCTGAACCGAAAGAAGCCCTTGAGCACAGGAAAGAAAATAGAAAGAAGGTGAAGGAATTATGGCGCAGGAAGTCAGAAGATACGGCACAAAGCAAGAAAAAAGGTTATTAGAAATTATTAAAAACTAATGATATTGAAGACAGAAAATCGTATGCGAGGATAAACAGAGACATACAAAAATCAGTGTGCTAGATGAAAAATGAAGGCTGGGAAACGAAGTGTGAAGAAATAAGAAGATAGATAAGCAGTTTAAAAGTATCAGAGACGTGGAAAATGATTAAATTTACAAGAGAAGATATTAAAGAAACCACTACCATACCATTCATAAAAGTGAGTGAATAGGAAGGGCAATACAACCAGCTTTTAACAGAAAGCAAGACTTGAATCTGTTTATAACGAAAGTAACAATAGAAAAAAGGCACCAGCAATAGACATTTTAGAACTAAGATCAGCTTTAAAATCTATGAAAAATGAGAAACCTGCATGGTTAGGTGGCATTCCTAGGCGAAATATTAACCAAACATCCTTCTCAAAAAGATGGTGGAAATATTTAATCAGTGTATAATACAGAGGACGGCATTTCAGATGATGTACATTTCCTCTATACTTATGAACCGTGGAATAGAATGTACAAGAAGTGGCTTCTTTGAAGTGGAATTGGGATGGACACATCGTAAGGAGCCGGGACAAATGGAGCGAAAAATTGTTTAGGTGGAGGCTTTGGCCCAGAATAGCTCAATATCGTGGAAGATCGCAAAAGACTACATTGAAAGAGTATATAGTAGCTAAGCAAAAAAAAGAAGGAGTTACCCAGGCAGCACACCATATTTATATAATATTAATTTTACATTTTGGTAATATTTGTAGGGTACAAATCTCATTAAAATATTTGCAAGCTAAATCTAAGATTGTATTAACATTACGTGAAATGCTACCCGAAATATTTACCGTTAATATTTTTAAAATTATCATAACGATACAGGGTGTTATTGAAGTCGACGTAATAATTTTAACTAGATTTTACTGGATTTTAGCCCGTATTAGAGTAAACTGGGTAGTTGAAAAATACTCTAGAAATATTTCTGTCAAATATTTAAAACTGTTTTCGCAATATTTAAAAAAAAATTACAAATAATGTTCCAATAATATATTTATTTCATCTATCTTCAAGATTTTTTTAAAATATTACAGGAATCTTCGTTCCAAATATTAGGGTTATCTTGACTAGATCTCGCTAAACTAATATTACTTTGAAATTTATTCCTGAGGTTACTTAAATATTCTACTTTATTATATTAAACACCTTAAAATGCAATATTAAACTACTCAACAACTGAAGTGGCCCATCAAAAAGTTGGAGCACGGCAGCAAAATAATTTCAGATGGAAGAACGAAATAGTATATGTTAATATGTTTTAATACATATAGTTTTATTGTAATTAACAGTAATTTGGATTCTTTCACACAATTAATTATAAAACAAATGAAGTAACAGAAAATACTTTTTTAAAATATATTTTAAACGCAGTTTTTAAATTAGTATCGAGTGGGACCTCCTTTTACTCGATATACTTCCTGACATCGTCTGGGCATACTATAAGAACATAAACCGCATTAAAACAATGTAAATAAATTATAAGTGAAAAACACCTACTAGTAGTAATCGATTCAAGCAATATTCACGCAAAATATATTACGTGCATAGTTCATTGCTTCGATAATGCTGACCTGATTGCACTCCCGCTGGATTGATTAGAATATACGTCCTCCAGCTTCGCTGCCGGGACATATTTTCATTGCTATCCAGCTGGTCGTGCGATCTGACCAGCATTATCGGCAAGTCACTATGCACTTAATACATTACTGTTGCCAATTTTTATAACAATAGATTTTAAAACTAATTTATAAAATGATATCTTGCTCTTTATTTTGTTTTGCGTTCTGAAGGTTGTAACTAGAAGTAGTAAGCAAATTTAAGTGGTATCTCTAATTAAAACTTGGGAATACAACAAATAAGATTATGGTGATCATCATACAGCTCATTTATCAAATTATGAATTCAAAAGAAAATTGAATAGAAACTAATTTGTGACAAAAGTGAGGTTATGTGACATGATATATTAGTAGATGTTAAGAATTGTGTAGAATTATTTTAACGTCGACGTAATATGTTAGTTTTGGTAGTAAGTAACACGAATTCTACCTTGCAATAAGAAGTGTTTTATAAAGAAGTCAGTTTAGTTGGTGTATTGGTTAAGATTTAGGATTTCTCAGCCTGACCACATCGGAATGGTATGACATTTTATTTAGGTTTAACGGGGTTTTTGATATTACTTAGCTTAGCTCTGGGTTTAAAGTTGATTTAATTATTGAGCATGAAACTAGCGACATGAAAAATGGACATTAACTTTCATAATTTTAAATGTGTTTGGAGATCGGAAAAGTTGCAAAAAGAGGTAATTTCGGACGTACAAGCCCAATTGGACAATAGTTTGAGGTCATAACAAACTTTCATAGTGAAACTTTGAAAGTATATAGAGATTGCAGCTGTCAAAAGTTAAAAGTTCACATTGTTGTAAATAGAGCTGGAAACTCAGTGTAACTTTGTAATTAGGTTGTATTCAAGGCACAATAAGCTTTTCTGTATTATAAAATTGCTATTTAGCTAAAATGTGTTAATTGCATTTAATATTTTGTCGAGTTTTGTCAACAATTTTTTTAAGTAGGCCATGTTTGGTATTGAAATTTTGCGAGAAATTTAATTTTGTCTAAAATATGGGATAAGAAGATAATTTTTAAAATAAGAATATGTCATATATTTCTGCAGTTTGTTGCTTTGTTCTAATTGCCCAGTTTGAAACATGTAACATTGGTATGAGCCAATCAGATGCGAGATTTTAAGAACAAACTACACGCAATTAACAATATTTGACATGCTAAATTTGTAAAATATTCGCGATCCAACTGATAAAGATGAAAATATTTCTAAACTTATAAGGTGTAATTGATGTGCCCAGTTTTTGAATAAAGGTAGTCTTTATGTCCAAGTACTTGAAGCGTTTAATTACTTCGTATAAATGCAACGAGAATAATTAAGGCTTAAAAACGAGAACTCTGGTTACCATAAGCTAACCTAAATATAAATTTAGCGAGAAATAAACACACTACTGTGAGCCATTTGGAAGTCAAAAACTGATAAAAGGAAAAAGAAATTCGGGGAATTTAAGGAGCTGAACGAGGCGAAGAAGGTGTGTAGGGTGGAGGTCCAGAAAGCCCGCATTTCAAGGTTTCGGATTTGCTGTCATAGCGGAGGCGAGCTTAGATTGCCACAACAGTGGCGGCAATCTTGCCATCGTAACTAAGGAACGAAGCCGTTTTTATTCCACCGTTAATTGGAGTGCCAGGAACGTAACAAAAACGAGGTACCGAATTTCTTTGAATTAAAAAATAAGCAGACCATAAAGTATACAAATGTTTATTTATTGTTGTATATCAAATTATTGTTATATGTACGTAGTTTGATCAGTGAGGCCATGGTAGTTCCACTTCAAGACCCTCAGAGAAAACCAGTAATTTTTATTTTATTTTTTCTACGATCGTGTCAAAATGACACCTTTTTGCTCAGTTTCTAGTGTCAAAAGTTACTTTTGTAGCACTCTTAATATTAGCGCTCGAATTACGTCTTCACGCTCTGCCATTAAAGCACTAGCGTCGTGAAACGCACTTCGCTTTGCGTCGTGCTCTTAAACTCGTCGCACGTGCTTTAAAGGCGTACTTATACACTAGTGTCGGAAACCACTGGCTGACGAGTTAGTTGCACAACGTGGCAACAGCGCGTCTGGTTTAGGACCAGAACTCAGTTAGTTATATGAGAGAGCTTGATGTGCCGAGTTTGTTGGCCACGAGGTGTGACGCGAGCTGTTCAGTGCAGCGTGTGCTGTCTTGTTTTTGTATGCAATCGTTTACTGTACTCACCCGCGTGGGAATTAAATACATTAAAATAGTGTGTGTGTGTGTGTGTGTGTGTGTGTTTGATTTCTAATCCGAGCCGTCTACCACTTTACAACGGGTAGTTGTATTGTGCTGGACACAACATAATTGGCGACCGCGTGACAGGACGCGGGTTAAGAAAGTAAACATTGAAGGCATTTTGAGAGGACTGACGGACTCGTTCTGTGTTCGACACGTGGTGCGTTGTCTGCTGTACGAGCGTGGGTGTGAAACGAGTTTTGTCAAGTCGGCGAAATGGAATCAAGCAAGAAACACAGGAAAGTGCTTCGTGCGGCTTTTACAAAAGGAGCCAACGACCTGGAGCTCATATTTTCGCAGCATCCGGACCAAGCTGAGGATGAACATTATCGGCGAATACAGGTAGCATTTGAATTGTTAGCAAATAAACACGGTGATATGAAAATCGTGGACGGTGTCGTGTACGATGCGCTTCTCGCTGCAGTCGTAAGCGAAGATGAACTATTGTTGGAAATAGAACAACGTGAAGCATACGATAAACGATTTGCGGATTTGAAACTTCGCGTGGAGAGTTTGCTATTAACAGGAAATACGGCGGCTTGCGTGGAAGACCGACGATCGATTTTGTCCGATGCGAGATCCGAATTTACGGTGTTATGGACGGGATCGCACACAAGCGCAAATTTAAACTGCCTGCCATCGAGTTCAAAAAATTTGACGGCAATATTCGAGAATGGCTTCCGTTTTGGGCGCAATTTAAAAAGGTGCATGAAGACATATATATTGCCAACGAAGATAAAATTGAGTATTTACGCCAAGCGACGGTTGCGGGAAGCAGAGCGCGGCAATTGGTGGAAAGTTTTCCCGCCATTGACGAAAATTATGAAAATATTTTGAGAGCATTGAAATCGCGTTTTGGCAGGGATGACTTGCAAATCAAAGTTTACGTTCGGGAACTACTTAAACTCATTATAAACAACTGTGTATCCAGGGATAAGATGGACCTTGCAACTCTGTACGATAGAATAGAGACGCAATTACGCGCGCTTGATACGCTGGGCATTACGTCGGGAAAATGGGCGGCGATGCTATTTCCTTTGATCGAGTCGTGTTTGCCTGAAGATTTACTACGAACTTGGCAGCGTGTAGGACGACGAACCGAAGCAATAACAAGGAGTAACCTTGGTTCTAACGAATCGCTTGTACACAAAGAATCGCTTGAAGGCCACTTAAAGAATTTGTTGTTCTTTATGAGAAACGAGGTGGAAAACGAGCAGCGGATTTCATTAGCATCCGAGGAGTTTGGACTACGTTGCGATAGTTCGGCTTCTGCCAAAGATAACTGCGGCAAACTTAAGAAGTTAATAAAACAAAGAGAACGTTTACCGACTGCGGCTGGTTTAATAAATTGCGGCGGGGTTAAGTGCGTGTTTTGCGAGGGTGCTCACGAAAGCGAAGCGTGTTTTAAAGCCCAGGAATTCGCTCTAGAACGCAAAAGGGACATTTTAACCGGGAAAGGGGCCTGTTTTCGTTGTCTTAAAACTGGGCACATATCGCGTAGGTGCCGGGGACGTTTAAAGTGCATTATGTGTAGCGGACCCATGTGGTTTTGATGTGTCCTAATCTGCCGGCGCATAAGCATGGCAAACCTAAAAGGGAAACGGTTCCCGCGCAGCAAACTTTGGTGAATAACACAAGCGGCTACGTGTTCTTAGATACCTTGCGTATGATGATCAACACCGAATGTGGATCAAGGGAAATTCGCGCGTTAATCGACGGCGGTTCCGAACGCTCCTACATTTTGAAGTCAACAGCGCAACAATTGGGCTGCAAATCAAAAAGGCGAGAAAAGATTATCCATTGCATATTCGGGGGTACCCAGCAACAGCGGAGACACGACTGCTTCGACGTCAGATTGAGTCATGGCGACTATTCGTGTACGTTCGAACTGCTAGACCAACCGATGATCTGCCAGAATAATCCGCCTGTATTTTACTGCCCTTGGATGGAGGAATTAAAGCACTTGAATATTCATTTGGATGATGCCTATGGTGAAGGTGCTGATGTTGCAAGCAAATTATACACTGGCCGGAGACACATTCTAACGTGTGGATTGGTGACAGTGGAGACTCTCTTAGGATAGACCATTTCTGGAAGAATACCTGTGAGTGCGCCCACAACGAGCACAACCCTGACAGTATTTTCTCTTTTGGTGAATGAGGCTTGCGTAGCGGAGCTATGGAAACTAGATGTGCTGGGAATTACTGAACCCTCTGAAAAGAAGTCCCGAAAAGAAATGGCAGAAGCAGCTCAGCAACTTTTCTTGCAGACAGTGACGAAAAATGAAGAGAGACGTTATGAAGTCAGGTTGCCTTGGTTGGAGGGCCACTTTCCGCTGCCTGACAACTACAACAGTGCAAGAAAGAGATTAGATGCTACGGTAAGAAAACTGCGGAAAGAGGAGCTTTTCGAGAAATATGACTTTATACTTAAAGAGTGGCTGAACGAAGAAATAATTGAAATAGTTCCTGCGACGACGAATGATTCCAACATTCATTATCTACCTCACAGGCCAGTCGTGAAAGACAATAGTTTGACCACGAAGATTCAACCCGTGTTCGATGCTTCTGCACGTGAAAAGGACAAGCCATCGCTAAACCACTGTCTCGAAAAGGGACCGAACCTCGTAGAATTAATACCATCGGTTCTGTTGAGATTTAGGATCCAAAGAATTGGAGTTGTATCAGATATTCGCAAAGCATTCCTGCAAATCAGCATACATGAGACCGACCGAGATTTCCTCCGTTTTTTATGGCTCGTTGAAGAGGGAAATGAGCAGGTGTATAGACACCGTCGCAGTGTGTTTGGCCTGAGTAGCAGTCCTTTTCTGTTGGGGGCGACGATCGATTACCACCTTTCTGAGCAATTAAAACAGTGCGAGCTGAACTCGATGTATTCGTGCGAATCCATTTTGAAATTACGAAGCAGTTTCTACGTGGACAATTGCTTGACCAGCTTACCAGATGAAGATGCTTTAGACCAATTCATTCTAGAAGCTAGTATGGCCATGGCTGAAGCACATTTTGATTTGCGGGGGTGGGAGTTTACCCGGCCTACTGGTACACATTCAAATGCATTGTCAGTGCTTGGTTTAACTTGGCACCCTACTAAAGATACCTTGGCTATTAGTGAAAGCTGTGTAAAAGATGACAGCTCCTTGCGAGATAGCGTTGTGACGAAAAGGCTGATCCTCTCAGTAACCCAGCGCATATTTGCTCGATTGGAGTTACTTGTCCTGCTACGTTAAAGCCAAAACTTTTACTGCAACAGCTGTGGGGACAGCGATTAAGTTGGGATGCACCGGTAGATGACGATACTGAGCAGGAATTCCACAGATGGATCAAGGCGCTTCCGCACCTGCTTGCTGTTAAACTTCCTAGATGGATACTTGCTGGACCGGGAGAAGCAGAACACTTAAGTTTGCATACGTTTTGCGACGCCAGTAAAGACGCTTATGCAGCGGCCATTTTCCTAAGAATTAAAAAAAATGGCGCCAAAGCGAGAGTAGCCCCTTTGAAGAAGATGACCATTTCTCGCCTGGAGTTGTTAGCTGCCACCATTGGTGCAAGACTGTGCCGGTCCGTACGTGCAGATTTGGGAAACAACATAGAGTGCTTTTATTGGAGTGATTCATCTACGGCTATCTGCTGGATTCGACGACAAGAAGACTGGGCGCCATTTGTAGGGAATAGAGTGGCGGAAATTCGCTCTCTGGCCAAGGTGGAAGACTGGAGGCATGTACCAGGCGTCTACAATCCGGCCGACCTTCCCTCACGCGGGTGTTCTCCTAAACATCTGTTGCAATCGAGATGGTGGGAGGGGCCAAGTTGGTTATATGGACCGCAGACTACATGGGCCTCAGAAAACCTATAATACGACAAAGAAGAGATCAACGGCGAGAAGCGAAAAAGGATGGTTGTCACCCTACTGAACTGTAGCTAAATACACTATGACCATCCGCATGATTGCTTGGGTTTTTCGATTTACCTACAATTCAAGCTCACCCCAGCAACGACGTCGAGGTTCGTTGACCGTTGACGAAATTAATGAAGCTGAACTGTTCGTGTTTAAAGTGATTCAACAAGAAACATTTCGCGATAAGACCGATAACCGCTTAAGTGCTCTTAATCCGTTTTGCAGTGATTGAAGTCACGTGTATTTAATCGGCAAGATAGTGAAAGTTTTCGTTTTCCGATAGTGCTACCAGCCAAGCACCCGATTTTCCGCAGCTTGATTTTCGAAGCGCATACCGCGAATTGTCACGTAGGTACGCAAGGACTGTTAAGTATGCTCCGGGAAAAATATTGGATCATGGGAGGTAGACGTGCCATAAAAGCAGTAATAAGTAAGTGTGTTACGTGCAAAAGACATGATGCCAAAACATATGCGGCTGACACACCACCTCTGCCTTTCAATAGGGTACGCGATGCTGTGCCATTCGAAGTATCGGGATAGATTTCGCCGGCCCGCTGTATTTGAGAACTAGAGAGAATTCTTGGGTGTGTTTGTTTACTTGTGCCGTGTACCGGGCAGTGCACCTCGAACTGACTACTTCCTTGTCTACTCCGAGCTTCCTTCAAGCGTTGCGTAGATTTGTGGCGAGACGCGGACGACCGAGGACTATATACAGTGACCGAGGCACTAATTTTGTCGGTACGGAGAACGCGTTCGAAAAGTTGGACTGGCCAAAGATAATGAAAGAGATCTCTGTGCAACGTATCTCGTGGCGGTTCAACACACCTACGGCCGCATGGTGGGGCGGTTTTTGGGAGCGTTTGGTTGGTGTGTTAAAGGGGTTGCTTCGCAAAGTACTCGGACGTGCTTCGCTCAATTATGAAGATCTTTTGACGCTTCTTTGCGATTGTGAGGCGACGATGAATGCTAGATTCCTCACCTACGTGTCAGGCGACTCAGAAGAACTTATGGCTCTCACACCTGCAATGTTCTTACGGGACCAACCGGAGATAGGTATACCGCACTGTGATGCCGTGGATCAAGCGCCTCTCTGCCGCAGAATGAGATACAAGCAGACCCTACGGGAGACTTTGCGGCGCCGATTCCGGAACGAATACTTGGGACAGTTGAAATCATTGAACTGCAGAAAGCGGTCTCAACAACTAGTTTTGGGAGAGATCATCCTTATGGGGAACGACAACGACAAACGTATAGACTGGCCATTTGATCGTGTGACTGAGCTACTTCCAGGTCCAGATGGGCAATACAAGATGAACGACTTCAAGAACAATCCGGAAGATGCTAGTGCGGGAGTTGCGGGAGTGTCTGATGTCCTGAGTGACATTAAAAGCAGAGCAATCGATTCGGAAGATGTTAGTGCGGGAGTTGCGGGAGTGTCTGATGTCTTGAGTGACATTAAAAGCAGAGCAATCGTTTCGAAAGGAAAGTTAACGCGTAGTGGACGTGTATCTAGGTTACCTATGAAGTTTCGTTAGTAGTTGGTAGTGGTACCTATTTACGCATTTTGCATTTTTGTATTTTCCAAGTGTAGAAATAGTGACTATTTGTAAAGCCTTAACTGGTTTCCTTTTATTTGTGAGTAATTTTTAATGTTTCAAAATTAGTCAGGTGGGAGTATGTCGGAAACCACTGGCTGACGAGTTGGTTGCACAAGGTGGCAACAGCGCGTCTGGTTTAGGACCAGAACTGTTAGTTAGTTATATGAGAGAGCCCGATGTGCCGAGTTTGTTGGCCACGAGGTGTGACGCGGGCTGTTCAGTGCAGCGTGTGTTGTCTTGTTTTTGTATGCAATCGTTTACGGTACTCACCCGCGTGGGAATTATAGTATATTAAAGTATGAGTGGATAACAAGGTCTTTAAAACACGCGCGAGTTTTCGAGCCCGACAGCGTAGCTGGAGTGCTCGAAATAGAGCAAGTGTTTTAAAGACCAGTTATCCACGAATACTTTACGCTATTTTTTATTATACCTCCAATACTGGAAATAAATTACGCACTAAAAACTTATATAATATTGCTACTATAGTTACGAGAATTGTTTACATTTTTGTCGCGTCCATGTCCGTTGTTGCATCCAGTAGTATCCTTGACAACCTTTAAAGCTCGGCGTGCTTTAAACGGCGATTCTGATGCAGCGATGCAGGTATAATAAAAAATACATTAAAATAGTGTGTGTGTGTGTTTAATTTCAATTTAAGGACTCTCAAAAGCGACATTATATTCTTTTCATTTCTTAGTCATCCCATTATGATCTTTGAGCTTTCGGCATCAATGCAATCTACAAGAAAAGAAATCATCTAGCAACTTTAGTCCAGTCAAATGGTGCTGAATAGGAGAAAGTTTTGATGGAGTTTTGATATTTGGTTCCTATATGTTTTTTGGGTCGCTGAACACGAATATCAGGTTTGCCAACAAAAATTTTGACCAGAAACACGTTTTTTAAGCAAAAACGGTGTAAAAATAGATTTTTTTTTGTTTTTCTAAAATTACCCGAAAGCTATCCATTTTTCGTAAATGTTGAACCTATATGAAATGAAAGAAGATAACATTTTATGTACTTGAGGTTTTTATCTCCGATCTATCTTTCAGCCGCGAAAGCGTCAAGAAATTGTAGAAAATGGGGGAAAGTTTTGGAGTTTTTATATTTGGTTCCTATATGTTTTTTGGATCGCTGTACGCAAATATTACGTTTGCCAACATTTAATCTATACAGATTCATTTCATATACCATTTTTGATTTACGAAAAATGGGTAGTTTTCGTGAAATAAACTGGGATAATTCTCTTTTTTTGTTTTTAACACCTAACTTCGCTTTCGTAGCTGAACGATAGATCGGAGAAAAAAACTTCAACTACATAAAATGTAAAAATTTTTATCCTCTTTCATTTCATATAGGTTCAACATTTACGAAATTGGATAGTTTTCGAGTATTAGAAAAACTAAAAAAAAATCGGTTTGTACACTGTTTTGCTGAAAAAAACATGTTTCCGGTCAAAATTTTTGTTGGAAAACCTGATATTTGTGTTCAGCGACCCAAAAACATATAGGAGCCAAATATCAAAACTCCACCAAAACTTTACCCTATTTTCTACCCGTTTCTACCATTTGACTGGACTATAATTCGCGGCGCTTTCGCGACTGAACGATTGGTCGGGAAAAAAAACCTTAAGTACATAAAATGTAGGAAATTTTATCTTCTTTCATTTCATATAAATTCAACATTTACGAAAAATGGATAGCTCTCGGGTCATTTTAGAAAAACTAAAAAAAAAAATCGGTTTTTACACCGTTTTTGCTTAAAAAACATGTTTCCGGTCAAAATTTTTGTTGGAAAACCTGATATTCGTGTTCAGCGACCCAAAAAAAAAACATATAGAAACCAAATATCAAAACTCCACCAAAACTTTCCCCTATTTTCTACCATTTGACTGGACTACTTGTGGTACGGATTTTCTAATTGTTCTATTAGATCTTCACCACTATTTTTCCACGTTTCAGCAAATATTCCATCTCTTCGCTGGTTTTCGTTTTTGGTTTTGCTCCAGTGCTGTTGTTATTCCATCTTTGGGCATATGTAGAATATCTTTGGAGTTAGCGTTTTCTTATTCTTTCTGCTCCATCTTCTTATATCGTATTATCAGTTTAATTGCTCGTAAAATTGTGTCACTATTTGTGTTAGCTCTCGTCTACTCCTTTACGATTTCCTTATTTGTAGCTGATCTTCTGACTATGTACTTCTATTGTTCTTATTTTATTCTAAACTTATTGAACTAATTTTGTATTATGCTTCCTTAAATCTTGTCTGGCCATTTTCCTTACTGTTCTTATTTATTCGGAATTTATCGTTTGTTATTCGTTTATCTAATATAAAACTCAATCGGTATGGTTCCATTAGAAAAAAAATATTACTACAAACAAATGGGTGGGAGATAACAACGGGAGACCCATTAAAATACGCACATTAATTTAAATCGCTATACTCCTGTTTTCAAAAAATGATTTGGTTTGATAGATAGTAAATTTATTCCATACTTTAGAAAATTACGAAGCAACCAAATATCCAGGATGTAGATATAACCAGGGGGTTCCTGGGAGTACTTTTTATCGCCTGAATTCAAGGTAGCACCCCATGAGTTTGAGCTCAACATACGATGTATACAATGTATACAGAATATTAGCAATCATAATGATTTTGTCGTCTTGGTTACATGTATGTGACGTCTCAGAGTGGTTTGAAACCACATACACCTCCCCGTTTTTAGTAAAGTAATTAGCGGAAAGAAAAACTATGCATAATTGTTCACAGATACGAATTCAAACTGTTTGTTTACTAGAATATCGGCAACTACACTGATTTTATAGTCTTGATTTACATCTATTATATCTATTAGCAATTTAAACTGTTTATTTATTAGAATATAAAAAATCACAGTGATTTTGTAGCCTTGGTTACATGTTTGTGGTTTCGCAGTGTGGTTTGAAATCACATAGGCCTTCCCGTTGAGAGGAAAGTGATTGACGGAGAGAAAAACTGCGCACAACTCTTCAGATATATGAATTGAAACTGTTTATTTGTTATAATATCAGCAATCACAGTGATTTGGTAGTCTAGGTTACATGTATGTGGTGTATCAGGCTGGTTTGGAATCTCATAGGCCTTCTCGTTGGGAGAAAAGTTATTGGTGGAGAAAAGAACTGTGCACAACTCTTTAGAGATATGAATTCAAACTGTTTATTTGTTAGAATATCAACAATCACAGTATTTTGTAGTCTAGATTACATGTATGTGGTGCCTCAGAGTGGTTTGAAACCACATAGGCCTCCCCGTGGTGAGAAAAGTTATTGTTGGAGAGAAAAACTCCGCACAACTTCTCAGAGATATGAATTCAAACTGTTTATTTATTAGAATATCAGCAATCACAGTGATTTTGTAGTCTTCGTTACACATATGCGGTGTCTAAGAGTGGCTAGAAAAGTTATTAATGGACAGAAAAACTGTGCACAACTATTTCGAGATGAATTCAAACTGTTTATTTTTTAGAACATCATTAACCAAAGGGATTTTTTAGTCTTGGGTTACATATATGTGGTGTCTCAGAGTGGTTTAATACCATAGATCCCTTCATCCCTCCACGTTGGGAAAAAATATTGGTGGAGAGAAAAACTGTGCAACTCTTCAGAGATGAATTCAAATTGTTTATTTGTTAGAATATTATTAACCACAAGGATTTTGCAGTCTTGGGTTACATGTATGTGGTGTCTTAGATTAGTTTGACATCAGAAATCCCTCCACGTTGGGGAAAAATATTGGTGGAGAGAAAAATTGCATGCAACTCTTTGGATATATGAATTCAAACTCCAAACTGTTTATTTATTAGAATATCAGCAATCACAGTGATTTTATAAACTTGGTTACATGTACGAGGTGTCTCAGAGTGATTTGAAATCACATAGGCCTTCCCGTTGGGAGAAAATTTATTGATGGAGAGAAAAACTGTGCACAATTCTTGTTACGCTTCGTTGGTGCATCTATTAATTTCGATGTCTGCGGTTCAGATTTCGTATTTCGGGCGCGCAAAACAACCTACTTTTGCTTTGATTAAGTGAAGTGTCAGTTGGCAATTGTTATTTCTTTCTGGTCCCGTGGCGCGATGAGCGTTTTGTCCCACGCTATATCGGGGGTTATAACGTTGGCTGATCTATTTTTGGCACGTGTCCAAAATTACCTAGAGGCAAGTTGACTGAAGCTTTCATCGGGCTGTATCTAATTTTTCCTTTTTCTATTATAAACTTTTCGTCTTGTAGCCGCAAGTGTGGAACCCCATTCAGGTCCCTGACAATTAGTCGTGGAAGCATCCAGGGTCTGATCTTGACCCTAGCGAGTCGCACTAAGAACACCTGTTAGTCACCGTCCGCTTCAGTATCAGCTATGTGAGTTTCATAACACACAGAAAGGAACCCGATAAGAAACACATACAGGTTAAATTTTCCCTTTATGTAACATTTATTGGCGTCCATTGATCGGATGCTGCTAGCTCCACTCATGCATTTGGTGTTTGGAATTCCTACTTAAGCTCGGGATATACAGTTCGTCCCGCGAACTTTGTATCCGAAGGCATCTAATGTTTCCTCCCCATCCACGGAGCAGACACCGCTCGCTATATTGTCTTGTAGCTTTGTGTTTTATTTTAATGTGTGCGATAAATGAAGTCGCTGTACTGTAAAATTTTGTAAGTTTTAAATTTATGTGTTTCATGAGGTGCCTCTTAACTTTTCGGCCTATATTTTAAGCACCTCTGTTTTGTACCATATAGTATTGCATTTGTGATTAATTATACTGTGATACCAGCTTTGTGGCTTTTGTTTTGGTTACTGCTACCTGTGCATGATTTGATATTTTCTTTCAGGAAATTATGTGCTACTTGAATTTATGAATTCTCGTTGAATGCCTGGATACACTTGTTGTTAATTGGTAAAGATTCATTGGCGCCCGTTTGGCTTTTAATCATTTGTGAGTATCTAAAGAGCTGCACGCCGTCTTCCTGACTAGCCGGAGGGAAACTGTATCCAAGTAGTCGTAATGTTTTTTTTTAGAGAATTAGCTGACGAATCATTTTGATGCTAACACTCTTCAGCGATATGATTCCAAACTACTTATATTTATTAGAATACCGGTAACTACAGTAATATGTAGTCTTGATTACATGTATGTGGTGTCTCAGAGTGGTTTGAAATCACATAGTAATTCCTTTTTGGGAGACAAGTTATTGGCGGAGAGAAAAACTGTGTACAGCTCTTTAGAGATATGAATTCAAACTACTTATTTATTAGAAAATCGGTTAACTACAGCGTTTTCGTAGTCTTGGTTATATGTATGTGGTATTTTAGAGTGCTTTGAGACCACCTTCTGTTTACGAAATGTTGAAATTTTAAGCCACTTGTCTGATCAGCAACGGCATCTTAAGCGGGGTGAAAGCGGTGTACGGCACCCGGGCAGTAGGGCCTATGAGGCAGCGGTATACCTTGGTTATATATCTGTTTTTTTCAAATTCGAAATTGGAGATGAAATAAAGTGAAGGTGTGAGAGCAAGAGCAGCCAGGGCCATGATTGGCTTGTGTATTATTACTTTGAGTTGTATGTTTATTATTTGGAAACTTCTACACTCTCCGTCGAAAGTTAGCCCATCCAAATTGTGAATTTCCAAACTGCGGAAAGTTGAAACCAAAAATTCCCGACCAGGAGCATTCTCCTGAAAGAAATATTCAAATTGATAAAAGAAAATTACGGAAGATAATAAATAACATTCTTTATTGTGCTGAGAACAATCTGGCATTAAGATGGTTATTGAATGATATTGACAGTTAAGTTTGCGGATTTTTTTAAATACTATAAGTTAATTCAAAACATGAGCCAAAGATACGTTGCCGTGTCGAAGATGCATGCTATCCAGGGAGACATATATCTTACGTCTCAAATAATATTCCAAATAAATTGAGAAACCTTTCAAATAAAGTAAAAAATAATTTCGAACTTCATAAAGTTCATAAAGTGAAGTACTTTTCAATTTATTTGGAGTGAACTTGAGATACAGCGCACAAAAAACGAATGACTTAAATTCTAAGATGTTTGGATATTTGAAGTTTTGGTGGAGGGTGAACTAAGTTCACGTGCACGTAGGCCTCAATACAGGGTGATACATAATTAGTGAATCAAACTGAAATGATAGATTCCTTATGCCAAAAGAAGACAAACGGTTACCTAGATACAGGCTGTTGCTTGTTGCAAAAGTGAAATAATTGTTTCCAATTATTAATAATAACAAGGCATATCAAGTGCAGCAATAGATGTTTAGATACCTTTGGCGGTATTCCCTAGCTGCACCACGTGCGTTACCGTCACAATACCCATAAATAAACACCATCTCAGCATACTCCTCTGAAGTAAACCCCTCCATCAAGTAATTAACGTAGGTACAGTTTAACAATCAAAACAAATCGATTATGAGAACATTTACAAAACACAAATGACGTACTACTGATGAATATCTGTCAGATTTTACCCACATTTTGTTTTGGCTGCACTTGATATGCCTTGTTATTATTAATAATTGGAAACAATTATGTTGCCTTTGCAACTCTTTGACTTCGTTTGGCATGAGGAATCTACCATTTCAGTTTGATTCACTAATTATTATATTGTGAGAGGTTTTGTTATTCTACTTCATAGACCAGCCTTCAGAAGACAGTGATGTTAATTGTATCTCAACGTCAAATGGCCACCCGGCTCAGTACCGATCCAGTGGACTCCGCCTATCCATGGATTCGAAAAGAGGACTTATTTATTGTAAGTCTGGTAAACTATCGACTGCGCCACCGAGAAGATCACAGAAAACGGAATTTGTTCAATTGAAGAAACGTTTCTTGATTTTGTACCACCCTTAAATCAAGGGTTGGCGCGGCCTTGGCTAGCTCTTTTAGCACTCGGCAGAATATGGCGTGGAGTAAGGACTAGGCAAAAAATGCTTCGGGCTTTAAAATTGACCAGTAGTTTATTAAAATTTGGGCGCCTTGTCGTTACTCACAACATAAATAACAAAACTAACTAATTAATAATACGCCACCTACCTTTTGTCCTTCGCTGCATACTTATATGACTCGTACAGCTAAAGGAGTTGCGGAAAGAACACAAAGAAATAACAGCAATAGGGGCATTTAATTAAACCAAAAAATCTCAGTAACACATGAATTATATACACAAGCCGTTAGGCTAAGTGACAGCAATTTAAGTTTGTAGGGTCATTGCCTATCAAATGAATTCATAAACTACAAATAGGAATCAACTTCCAAGTATTCAACTCACAAGTTGCTAATTATAGCTCAAATTACAACTTCACGATAATCACCTGTGCTATCGCAATTGACATAAATGCACAACGCCCAATGGACGCGGCTTATTTGAGATTACAGATACATGCTTATTTCAGCAATTTAGAAACAATTGAGTTCTCGCTCTTTAGCTTTAATAAATGCTTGAACCAAAAGAGCGATTAAACACGCTCCAGTTTGAGCTTCTAAGGCCTTAGTAAGAACTGATATATTAGCGGCATTTGCCTTTGTCGATCAAAGAAAACGCAGAGAAGGGCATGAACTTACAATTTAGTTCGTTACAATTATTCAGCGATCGGCAGGGGATATGCTGGTGTGTTGCATCTTATCCAAGAAAACTTCTAAGTCGGAATTGGCTCCATAATTCCTAGAATCCCAAGGTCGCCAATGTTACGAAGACAGCGAACAGCAACAAGAGGCGGCACGGTATTCTGGAATTTCTGGCTAACGTGTAGAAACAAAATCGGGAGACTGAATAGGCCTCATGATAGCCTCATGGGAGCCTGGTGAGAGTCAGCTTAAATATTAAAATTAGTGTGCGAAATTGAGCAAGAAGAAGCATTCTTACCAACGGTGTTCAAGGCCGATTGTGCATAAAACATCGCCGGGCGGTTTTCGTTTATTAGAAGACGCATGGGAGCCAGCCTAAATATCGGAATTAGTACGCAAAGATAAAATTAGATGAAAATTATTACCAAGCTGTTTGCGCCCGTTTGCGAAGTACCAACGCGCTAGCGGATTTCGTTTGTTTAAAAACAAGTACGGCTTCAGCCTACCCAACTAATAGATCCGCAAGCGTGCTTCGTGAAAAATCCAATACTAATCGAGCGATTCCAATGTTTTCCAGCGGCCTACTCGGAATCGAATGCCCGCTAACATGCATGACAGGAAAAGCTGCAGGTGTTTATCTCTAAAGGCAGACGCTTGCTGCGATAAACCTGAGTCCTTTTGCTACAATATTTAGATATAAGGTGGTCCGAAAAAAGGTGCTAATCTCAATAATGCTCTATTGAAATGAAATTGAAACGGGGTGTTACAATTCCAATGAAGGAAAACAGGCCGGAAAAGGATTAGCCCAAGAAATTGCAGATCGACAATATCGACAGTCAGTATTATGACAATGGCGTAAATATGACAACCAAATGTAAAGGAGTGTGCAACCCCAATTAGAGTCCCTGTATCATCTTGTTAATTATTAATATACAGAACCTCCAGCCGGAATTATTGAAGTGAATAAATTAATTTAATTTACTTCGTAACATAGAATTTTACACCCAGCATTCTCTGGCTTAATGTGCCTTGTAGCTTGTGAACTTGTTCAAAAACCCGCGCAATGGCCATGCTCTTTGGTGGCTCGTGTTGTTTGAGTATCTTGAAAACGAGGATACTTAGGCAGATTTTTTTTTGCTGTTTGTGCATCCATATTCACTAACCATTTGCAAGACTTTGCAACTTGTATCATCAGACTGAAAGTCGCACTAAGAACTGAATGTCGGTATGAAGCTATTTATAGTCCTCTGTGCCAGGCGTGGGGAGTGGCGTAACACTGATTGGTCGTTCGACTACAACGTAATCCGTGGGGTGTGGGCGTATGACGCACAATGGTTGTAATGCTTTAGATCGTGTATCACAAGAGTCCACGTTTTACTATGCTTAAAACCATCTTCCTTGTTTATAGTATTTGGATGTGTTTCTATTTCTATGGCTTCACGTATCACTCGCGGGAAGAAGTGAGGTATTCTGGCAAGTACTCTGACGTGCTCAAATTCTAAAGTGTGCCCATTTGTAAACGTATGCTCAGCTACGGCTGATTTTGTGATGCGTTTGTGTTTGCAATCGCCTCTATGTTCTTGAAGCCATAGTCTTGTCTAGCGCTTTTCGTATGGCGGTATTTGTGTATCCGTTTTTTTGTCAAACAGAGTCAAACAGATGCAGCTTTTCTCTCGTTACATTTTCTGATGATGGTGTGAGCTAGTATTTAGATATCCACCCGTGTGTGTTTTCTTTCTATAGATTGCATTGTCTAAACTAGCATCTGATTTACGATTTACGTTGCACCAGGACGTCTAGAAACGGAATACTGCAATTTTCCATTGTAATTGTATGTTGGGATGTACAGAATTCAGGTGTTTTAGAAACAGATTCACTGTCTGGCGTCCGTGTGACCAGATGACAAAGGTATCATCTACATATCTCAACCAGCAGGTCGGTTTTAGCTACGCTTGTTCCAGAGCCTTGCTTTCAAATGCCTATATGTAAATATTAGCGATAATAAGTGATAGCGGTGAACCCATAGCCGCTCCTTCTACTTGTTCTTATATTTTATTGTTCCAACTGAAGTAAGTGTTTTTTAGGCAAATTTCGACCAGTTCAACTTGGTCTGTAGGCAAGAGATCTTTGAGCATTACTAGCACTACGTCGAAAATGACTAACAGACTAAGAGATCATCTGCGTTTAACTTTAGGTTCTTTAGTTTCTGGACAAAATCTGCTGAATTCTTGACAAGAGTATGTTTTACCAGTTAGAGGCTGTAGTATACTGGTTAAATGTGTTGCCAAAGCATGTGTAGGAAAATTGATCTCAACGGCACGCCCTCCGTATGTATCTTAGGTAGACCATACATGCGAAGTGTTATTGCATGTGTAGGAATCAAGCGGTGCTTTAAAGTGGGATCGATATTATCGGTGAGTTTTATGGCAGAGGTTATCTTTGTTTTGAGAGAGTTAGTGGGATTGCGGTTAAGACTTTTGTAAGTTGTATCAAATAGTAAGACCTCCATCTTCGCACTATAATCTTCAGTGTTCATTACCACAGTAGCATTTTCTTTGTTTTTAGCATCCTGGGCAATTTGGCGTGTACTAGTTGTCGATTCAGCATCTGCCCTTTCCAAGAAATCTTCTTCAACATCAACCGCGTCTCGATTTGGTCGTCCACCATCATGACCCTTCTGTGGTTGTAAATTCCCAGTCTCTCTTCCCCGTTGAATAACCCGGAGAAATTTATTTTCGGAAGGGGTCGATTTATTTGGATTTTTTTAAATACATACGCCTTGCACAGTGCGACTTTCACTCTGATGATGCAAGTTGCAAGGTCTTGCGAAACGTTAGTGAATAGGGTCTAGGACAACTCGGCGCCGCCATCTCGGCGCGGGGCCAGCTCGGCGCGGGGACAACTCGGCGCGGAGCCATCTCGGCGCCAGCCAACTCGGCGCCAGCCAACTCGGCGCGAGGCCATCTCGGCGCCGAATTTAAATTCGCAAACTACAGTGTGCACTACGTAAGAAAATTATTATAAACAAATAATAAATAAAGTGATCGCCAAAAAGCTGGCATCAAATGAAAAAAAAATGTTTAGAATTTCTTGGAAAATCAAACACTAACGACCAGAGGTAATTGCAAAGTGATTACAAATGGGCCAAACAAAAGTTGCCACATGACTTCCGTTATCAGTAAAATTTTAAATTTTTTAAAAATAATTACGAAACACGCATTGAAATTTATTATGAAATTAAAAACTTGGTTAAAAATATTTGTTTTTCCATAGCAGTTTTTGTTAAGAGTAAAGTTCTTTGATATGGGACCTAAAAATAAAAGAAAATGTGAGAGATCAAAGTTGGCCAGGGATTTTGAAATTTTGGTATAGGAGGCTACATGTTGATTCTAAACAATTTTTCTTAATAACTTTTTGTCGTATTTTCTACATAAAAGGCACGCTACTCTACAGTAAAATAGGTTTTTTGAAAACTTCTAAGACATACTTGATTTTTCAAACTGAAATGCTGTTCGAAATTCGCTTTTAACCAAGCAGGGCTGAACCCCAAAAAAGTTCCTTGACCCAAAATATTATGATTTAACGCAACTTACCTATATACAAAGTTGCTTAGTCTTCAAAAATGATTAG
Organism: Agriotes lineatus; assembly: GCA_940337035.1. Lineage (NCBI taxonomy): Eukaryota > Metazoa > Arthropoda > Insecta > Coleoptera > Elateridae > Agriotes > Agriotes lineatus. Next base: position 14,042,830 of record OW679197.1, read on the forward strand.
CTTTTTTAAATTTTTTCAAGTAAGTCGAAAAATCTGATAGATTTTATTAATTTTTTGGCCATGCGTTTGTACCAATAAACTACAGCTTTTTGTGGAATAAACCTCAATTTCGAAAATTACAGGGTGTTTAAAAACGTCATAATAAATTATCCATCCATATTATTTTAATCCCCTGTATAATCACAATCAATGTTTTTTTGTGAATAGCTACTTCAGTTTAGAAGCTATTTCCTCTCTTACAAAATTTTAGTTCGGTAAACGGTTTAGCCACAAAAACTATCTTCTAAATTTCTACAAGCCTGAATCAGTAATTGCAACTTAACACTAGGTTTGTAGCGATTTAGAAAATATTATTTTGTGGCTCAACCGTTCACCCAACTAAAATATTGTAAGAGATGAAATAGCTTCTAAATTAAAGTAACTATTTAAAAAAAATTGTAGTGATTATACAAGAGGTTGAAACATTTAAAAAAGTTAATTATTTTTAAAGACCTCTAGCGGCTCAACTAAGCAACTTTGTATATAGGTAAGGTTGAGTTAAATAATCATATTTTGGGCAAAGAAACTTGTGATGTTTCGCCGTACACGTATTTTCCAGACACACTATATACAGGGTGATTTTTAAGTTGATTCTTTCCGTTTACCAGGAAATAAAGCTAAAAAATAGTAATTTATTATACAAGACGATAAAGTTAAATTTTATCCACGAGTGAATCGTTTAACGTCGAGACGAAGTCGAGTGGATAGAAATAACTTTATCGTCGTGTATAATACAATATTTTTTTCTATAGCAAAAACTTTAACAATTTCAAAAGAAAATAATGGCAGTCAATCACATTTCAAAATGTCAGTAGCTAGATTGGGTTGCTACGATAATACTGTTACGTTCTTAACGTTCGGGCTATTTAAAATTATACGACAAACATGGGTTCAAATATTTATTTACACAATGAATTACTACGATTATTGTTTACAAGCACATGCGAGAATTATCAAGCAGATTACAAATTAATTCAAGCACTAACGACTATCGGTACACGTATTTCTAACAACTATTATTATTTATTTCTATTACGTACGGATTAGCACATTTATTTATATCACTCTTAAACGCTAACGATTATATATGTATTTACTTATTATTACTTCACGAGAGATTATGTACACGCGGTTTTATTTATATGGGGGCTTCCAACAAGCCTCGACGTGAGTTCTAACTGCCGCAGAATTATTTCAGAACTGACTTGGGGGCGAACTCCGCCCGCTTATATCACGCCGGTAATTTTCTTTCAGAAGCCTCCAGAATTTCCGGCAACAGTGACGTGTCGCGTCAGGGCTGCTCTAGCATCGACTGGAAAATGATTCACCAACGTACACCTGCGTTCAAGGCCGCCCGTCGGCAGCCTATGATTCACGCGCCGGCAGCCGTCTCTGGAATTTCTAGTATAATCGAGGCATTGGGGCAAATAACTGTCAGCCGAATCGTTACACTGCCCCCGCCTTAGATCGTTCTGTCCCAGAACGAGTTGCGTCGAGTGCCTGTCTTCTCGCTCTTGTGGGGGTCCGATGGCGGTACTTGCAGGCGGTGCCCTTCTTGCACATGGACTGGCTGAAGAAGCAGCAGCCCACCGTGGTCTCCAGGCTTCGCAACAGCACACCTCGATCTGGGCGCCGGTTGTCTCTTGTACTGCCGATCGGTAGGCCATCAGGAACAGGTGCATGTACTGGCCCCAGTCACGCGGATGCTCGGAAACCCCCTTGGACAGATGCTTCCCCATGGTTCCGTTCATCTTTTCCACCATGCCGTCCGATTGAGTATGGAGGGCAGTGGTCCGGATCTTGCGTATCCCCAGTGGCTTACAGACTTTCTGGAACGGTCTAAACTCGAAATTCCGGCCCTGGTCGCAATGTAACTCCAGGGGGACTCCAAAACGGCTGAAGCACTCCTTCACCAGATCATCAGCGACAGTACCGGTCTCTTTCTTCGGAACGGCGTACGCTTCGGGCCACTTGGTGAAGTGGCCCATGCACACCAAGATGTATTTCTCTCGTGTTTGGGTTTCGGGGCATGGTCTGGCGACGGCCATGGCTATCCCCTCGAATGGACCACCGACGTTGTACTGCCACATCGGAGCTCTACGTCTTCCAACCAGTCCGTTTCCTGTAGCGCATGCTTCGCACCTTCGGCACCACTCTCGGACGTCACCTTCGCAGCTTGCTCCGTAGAACCTTTCTTGGACCTCTTGCAACGTCTTCTTCAATCTGAAGTATCCCCCAGAGGAGCCATCATGCAGGTGGCGCAGCACCTCGGCCACTCTACTCCTTGGAACCATCGATCGTGATCTCGTTGCCCTACTGTCCTCATCTTCCAAGATTCTGGTCAGGACGTTGTTGTCCAGCTGCAAGGAGTCCCATTGCGCCCAATAAGTCTCCACTGTTGCGTTGGTGGCGGGGACCTCCTGCCAGGTAGGTCGACGGCCATCTTGCTTCCAGGCTATAACCGCGCCTAAGTCGGGGTCATTCTCCTGGCTACTCTGCAACTCGTCTGGCTCCCACGAGTCGTCGACCACAGTGGTACGATTAATGGGTACCGCACGACTCTCCAATCTCGAACAGTGGCCGCAGTCCGCAGGGCAAGGCCTCTTGGATAACGCATCGGCGTTGCGGTGGACTGTGCCAGGTCGATGACTTATTCCCAAGTCGAACTCTTCTAGGCGCTCGATCCACTCAGCCACCTGTCCTTCAGGGTTCTCGCACTGCAGCAGCCATCTCAGAGCAGGATAGTCGGTCCTCAGCAAGACTCTTTTGCCAAACTCAACTGATTTATGTTTTCCTACGTCAGTACGGCCGCTGGGATGATCTCCGCACTCGGCGATGTCCTGGTACCGGGCCACCAAATCTTCTATCTTCTTCCGTTTTCGTTGGCTCATGCCCCTTCCCAGTATTGGGTTCCTCCTGACGGTTGCCAGTTCCCTGCTGACGTTCATCATCCTTACTGGGACCCCAAGCCCAGTCTTCATCAACGTCTTCCCTACCAGGATACCATGAGTGAGCTTCTTGCCACCATCAGGCTCGACCACGCGCACCACGCTGCCCCGGAGATCGCCATCCAGGTATGCATCCACGACCCTCCCGGTTCGTCCTTGCAGAGTAACATCTTCCGTCCATACCACTTGTGCCGCGATCTCTCCTCTTGGGTGTCGGGAAAGCTCCTCCCCACCCACGTGCAACTCGCCGCGTCTCAGGTCCAAAGCGCACTCACACTTATCCACAACATCCACTCCCAGAATGCACTCGTCCGCAATGTCAGCATAATCGGGCTCAACCACGCGCACCACGTTGCTCCGGAGATCGCCATCCAGGTATGCATCCACGACCCTCTCGGTCCGTCCCTGCAGAATAACATCTTCCGCCCATACCACTTGTGCCACGATCTCTCCTCCTGGGTGTCGGGAAAGCTCCTCCCCACCCACGTGCAACTCGCCGCGTCTCAGGTCCAAAGCGCACTCACACTTATCCACAACATCCATTCCCAGGATGCACTCGTCCGCAATGTCAGCATAATCGGGCTCAACCACGCGCACCACGTTGCTCCGGAGATCGCCATCCAGGTATGCATCCACGACCCTCTCGGTTCGTCCCTGCGGAATAACATCTTCCGCCCATACCACTTGTGCCGCGATCTCTCCTCCTGGGTGTCGGGAAAGCTCCTCCCCACCCACGTGCAACTCGCCGCGTCTCAGGTCCAACAACAGAGACCGAACTCTTCCATTTATTTTCCCATCAAGCTTTTGGACTACTTCCTCTTCTGCGGTTTCCAGCTCTTCCTGCCCGACCTTCAGCTCTTCTCGTGCTTTCTGCCCTGCTTCCAGCTGTTCCCTAAGATCCTCTTGTGCTTTTTCTGCCTTCTTTCGACCGGATCGCAACTCTTCACTAAGCTCATCCTTGAGGTTTTCTCGAGTGGCTTTCAATTTTTCCTCAAGTTTTTGGACTGCTTTCTCTTGCTCGGCCTTCAGCCATTCCTTAAGTGCTTTCGCGGCTTCCTCTGCCTTATCTTGTGCCTTCTTTTGACCGGCTTTCAATTCTTCCTGGCCAACTTGGATCTCTTTCTTAAGTTCCTCCTGTGCTTTTTCCGCTTTCTCTTGCGCGGCTTTCGATTCTGCTTGCGCTTTTTCTGCCTTCTCCTGGCTAACTTGCATCAGTTGCAAAAGTTGGCTTAATTGGGCTTCCATTTTGCTGCTTTGAGATCTCGTCAAAGGCATGCACAATACTCACTTCAATTTATTTATCTGACCGTCGTTTTATCGGCACTTGTTAACAATTTATTTAATTTAATGTTTGTTCGATAATTTTTTTATATAGCCCCCGGTTCAAAACCTCACACCGACACCACTGTTACGTTCTTAACGTTCGGGCTATTTAAAATTATACGACAAACATGGGTTCAAATATTTATTTACACAATGAATTACTACGATTATTGTTTACAAGCACATGCGAGAATTATCAAGCAGATTACAAATTAATTCAAGCACTAACGACTATCGGTACACGTATTTCTAACAACTATTATTATTTATTTCTATTACGTACGGATTAGCACATTTATTTATATCACTCTTAAACGCTAACGATTATATATGTATTTACTTATTATTACTTCACGAGAGATTATGTACACGCGGTTTTATTTATATGGGGGCTTCCAACAAGCCTCGACGTGAGTTCTAACTGCCGCAGAATTATTTCAGAACTGACTTGGGGGCGAACTCCGCCCGCTTATATCACGCCGGTAATTTTCTTTCAGAAGCCTCCAGAATTTCCGGCAACAGTGACGTGTCGCGTCAGGGCTGCTCTAGCATCGACTGAAAAATGATTCACCAACGTACACCTGCGTTCAAGGCCGCCCGTCGGCAGCCTATGATTCACGCGCCGGCAGCCGTCTCTGGAATTTCTAGTATAATCGAGGCATTGGGGCAAATAACTGTCAGCCGAATCGTTACACTGCCCCCGCCTTAGATCGTTCTGTCCCAGAACGAGTTGCGTCGAGTGCCTGTCTTCTCGCTCTTGTGGGGGTCCGATGGCGGTACTTGCAGGCGGTGCCCTTCTTGCACATGGACTGGCTGAAGAAGCAGCAGCCCACCGTGGTCTCCAGGCTTCGCAACAGCACACCTCGATCTGGGCGCCGGTTGTCTCTTGTACTGCCGATCGGTAGGCCATCAGGAACAGGTGCATGTACTGGCCCCAGTCACGCGGATGCTCGGAAACCCCCTTGGACAGATGCTTCCCCATGGTTCCGTTCATCTTTTCCACCATGCCGTCCGATTGAGTATGGAGGGCAGTGGTCCGGATCTTGCGTATCCCCAGTGGCTTACAGACTTTCTGGAACGGTCTAAACTCGAAATTCCGGCCCTGGTCGCAATGTAACTCCAGGGGGACTCCAAAACGGCTGAAGCACTCCTTCACCAGATCATCAGCGACAGTACCGGTCTCTTTCTTCGGAACGGCGTACGCTTCGGGCCACTTGGTGAAGTGGCCCATGCACACCAAGATGTATTTCTCTCGTGTTTGGGTTTCGGGGCATGGTCTGGCGACGGCCATGGCTATCCCCTCGAATGGACCACCGACGTTGTACTGCCACATCGGAGCTCTACGTCTTCCAACCAGTCCGTTTCCTGTAGCGCATGCTTCGCACCTTCGGCACCACTCTCGGACGTCACCTTCGCAGCTTGCTCCGTAGAACCTTTCTTGGACCTCTTGCAACGTCTTCTTCAATCTGAAGTATCCCCCAGAGGAGCCATCATGCAGGTGGCGCAGCACCTCGGCCACTCTACTCCTTGGAACCATCGATCGTGATCTCGTTGCCCTACTGTCCTCATCTTCCAAGATTCTGGTCAGGACGTTGTTGTCCAGCTGCAAGGAGTCCCATTGCGCCCAATAAGTCTCCACTGTTGCGTTGGTGGCGGGGACCTCCTGCCAGGTAGGTCGACGGCCATCTTGCTTCCAGGCTATAACCGCGCCTAAGTCGGGGTCATTCTCCTGGCTACTCTGCAACTCGTCTGGCTCCCACGAGTCGTCGACCACAGTGGTACGATTAATGGGTACCGCACGACTCTCCAATCTCGAACAGTGGCCGCAGTCCGCAGGGCAAGGCCTCTTGGATAACGCATCGGCGTTGCGGTGGACTGTGCCAGGTCGATGACTTATTCCCAAGTCGAACTCTTCTAGGCGCTCGATCCACTCAGCCACCTGTCCTTCAGGGTTCTCGCACTGCAGCAGCCATCTCAGAGCAGGATAGTCGGTCCTCAGCAAGACTCTTTTGCCAAACTCAACTGATTTATGTTTTCCTACGTCAGTACGGCCGCTGGGATGATCTCCGCACTCGGCGATGTCCTGGTACCGGGCCACCAAATCTTCTATCTTCTTCCGTTTTCGTTGGCTCATGCCCCTTCCCAGTATTGGGTTCCTCCTGACGGTTGCCAGTTCCCTGCTGACGTTCATCATCCTTACTGGGACCCCAAGCCCAGTCTTCATCAACGTCTTCCCTACCAGGATACCATGAGTGAGCTTCTTGCCACCATCAGGCTCGACCACGCGCACCACGCTGCCCCGGAGATCGCCATCCAGGTATGCATCCACGACCCTCCCGGTTCGTCCTTGCAGAGTAACATCTTCCGTCCATACCACTTGTGCCGCGATCTCTCCTCTTGGGTGTCGGGAAAGCTCCTCCCCACCCACGTGCAACTCGCCGCGTCTCAGGTCCAAAGCGCACTCACACTTATCCACAACATCCACTCCCAGAATGCACTCGTCCGCAATGTCAGCATAATCGGGCTCAACCACGCGCACCACGTTGCTCCGGAGATCGCCATCCAGGTATGCATCCACGACCCTCTCGGTCCGTCCCTGCAGAATAACATCTTCCGCCCATACCACTTGTGCCACGATCTCTCCTCCTGGGTGTCGGGAAAGCTCCTCCCCACCCACGTGCAACTCGCCGCGTCTCAGGTCCAAAGCGCACTCACACTTATCCACAACATCCATTCCCAGGATGCACTCGTCCGCAATGTCAGCATAATCGGGCTCAACCACGCGCACCACGTTGCTCCGGAGATCGCCATCCAGGTATGCATCCACGACCCTCTCGGTTCGTCCCTGCGGAATAACATCTTCCGCCCATACCACTTGTGCCGCGATCTCTCCTCCTGGGTGTCGGGAAAGCTCCTCCCCACCCACGTGCAACTCGCCGCGTCTCAGGTCCAACAACAGAGACCGAACTCTTCCATTTATTTTCCCATCAAGCTTTTGGACTACTTCCTCTTCTGCGGTTTCCAGCTCTTCCTGTCCGACCTTCAGCTCTTCTCGTGCTTTCTGCCCTGCTTCCAGCTGTTCCCTAAGATCCTCTTGTGCTTTTTCTGCCTTCTTTCGACCGGATCGCAACTCTTCACTAAGCTCATCCTTGAGGTTTTCTCGAGTGGCTTTCAATTTTTCCTCAAGTTTTTGGACTGCTTTCTCTTGCTCGGCCTTCAGCCATTCCTTAAGTGCTTTCGCGGCTTCCTCTGCCTTATCTTGTGCCTTCTTTTGACCGGCTTTCAATTCTTCCTGGCCAACTTGGATCTCTTTCTTAAGTTCCTCCTGTGCTTTTTCCGCTTTCTCTTGCGCGGCTTTCGATTCTGCTTGCGCTTTTTCTGCCTTCTCCTGGCTAACTTGCATCAGTTGCAAAAGTTGGCTTAATTGGGCTTCCATTTTGCTGCTTTGAGATCTCGTCAAAGGCATGCACAATACTCACTTCAATTTATTTATCTGACCGTCGTTTTATCGGCACTTGTTAACAATTTATTTAATTTAATGTTTGTTCGATAATTTTTTTATATAGCCCCCGGTTCAAAACCTCACACCGACACCACTGTTACGTTCTTAACGTTCGGGCTATTTAAAATTATACGACAAACATGGGTTCAAATATTTATTTACACAATGAATTACTACGATTATTGTTTACAAGCACATGCGAGAATTATCAAGCAGATTACAAATTAATTCAAGCACTAACGACTATCGGTACACGTATTTCTAACAACTATTATTATTTATTTCTATTACGTACGGATTAGCACATTTATTTATATCACTCTTAAACGCTAACGATTATATATGTATTTACTTATTATTACTTCACGAGAGATTATGTACACGCGGTTTTATTTATATGGGGGCTTCCAACAAGCCTCGACGTGAGTTCTAACTGCCGCAGAATTATTTCAGAACTGACTTGGGGGCGAACTCCGCCCGCTTATATCACGCCGGTAATTTTCTTCCAGAAGCCTCCAGAATTTCCGGCAACAGTGACGTGTCGCGTCAGGGCTGCTCTAGCATCGACTGGAAAATGATTCACCAACGTACACCTGCGTTCAAGGCCGCCCGTCGGCAGCCTATGATTCACGCGCCGGCAGCCGTCTCTGGAATTTCTAGTATAATCGAGGCATTGGGGCAAATAACTGTCAGCCGAATCGTTACAATACGAAGCTGTCATGTTTAATTTAAACAAAAGTTAGAAAATTAAATTACTTTATCTATCCTTGATGTTAAAGTGCTACTTTATCTACCCTTGCTGTTAAAGTAAAACTTGATCTTTTGTTTTGAGTTGATAAAAGCACACTTTAACAAGTGCTATAGAAAAAATAAGATTTTTCTTTATTTACCACTTTTCCGAAATATGAAAACTAACGAAGGTGTTAGAGTTTTAAATTAAAAACTAAACTTTAGCGCAAAGGCGGCTGGACAATTTTATTTTTGTTTATCTCTGTTGTCAAGCAATGACCTGTCAACTAGTTTTCCATTGGAATTTTCTTAATGTTATTGATACAATAATGGCTCATGTTTATGAAAATAATGAATGAGTGAATATGCTTAATATTTATTGGGAGTGTCGTCAAAATGCCGCTGCCACATCGCTCTGATACGCGGAACGTGTGTGTAGAAGCGAATGCTGATAATTTTGAACATATCATTTAAGTTAGATTAAGTTTAGTTTAATTTTCGTTAAGTAATTTTAGTTCTTAATTTGAAACCTTAACACCTTGTTTGTACCTCCGTTAGTTTTGATATTTCGCAAAAGTGGTAAATGAAAAAAAGCTTAATTTTTTTAACTTTATATCCTGGTAAAAAACTTATCGTATTGACTAAAAAACAGTGGCGTACCATATTTTTCTAAAATAAAGTAACTTAGGTGGCCCCGATGCACGCCACTGGTGGAAATAAATTAAATTTATTTTGACGAAACAATGCCACTTTATGAAATACTATCATAAACCAAGTTTCATTAAAATACCTCTAGGCGTTATCCAAATTTTTGAAAAAGAAATAATTTTTTTTTAAACTTCAACACCCTGTATCTTGTGAACGAAGCCGTTTTGGTTCCATGTTTGTATGAACTTTTTATCGTAGAATTGATCAAGGAATCACCCCTTAAAGTTTGTCTACGTACTTAATTAACACCCTGTATATAGATTAGTTTTAGCTGACTGAACAATCTTAAGGCCAGAAAACTTTTTTCGTAAAATGTGTCTGTCTTAACTAGTAAATACATATTTCGTAATTATTTTTAAAAAATGTAAAATTTTACTGATAACGGAAGTCACGTGACAACGTTTGTTTGGCCCATTTTGCAACCACCTCTGGTCGTCAGTGTTTGATTTTCCAAGAAATTCTCAATAATATTTTTTTCATTTGATGACAGCTTTTTGGCGATCACTTTATTTATAATTTTTTTATAATAATTTTCTTACGTAGTGCACAATGTAGTTTGCAAATTTGAATTCGGCGCCGAGATGGCCTCGCGCCGAGTTGGCTGGCGCCGAGATGGCTCCGCGCCGATTTGTCCCGGCGCCGAGCTGGCCCCGCGCCGAGATGGCGGCGCCGAAGTGGCGGCGCCGAGATGGCGGCGCCGAGTTGTCCGGCTTCGTAGTGAATATGGATGCACAAACAGCAAAACGGCCAAATCTGCCTAAGTATCCTCGTTCTCAAGATACTCAAACAACACGAGCCACCAAAGAGCATGGCCATCGCGCGGGTTTTTGCTCGACTTCACAAGGTGCAAGGCACATTAAGCCAGAAAATGCTGGGTGTTCATATACAAATACTACGCGGTCTAAGCCGAAATTCTATGCTAAGGAGAATAATTCGAGTAACCGCGAAAGCCTCAAACAGTACATCTCTCAATAGTTGCTAGAAACATTATCGGGCATTAAAAGGAAAAATTAAGAAGCCGTAATTTCCGTTTTACATTTATTTTAAATAATTTTTTTTAACTAAATGTGGTTCAGTTAGCTCAAAATAATATCCCCAATTTAAATTTAAAACAAAATTACCCACATAATTTCCGAACAACTACTTCTTATTTAACTAAGGTTTAACTCGTTGTAACTTTTTAGTTATTGAGATTTTCTAAAAATGTTATTAATAAAAAATGTTTACTTTAGTCTCCTCCATCTACCTTAGAAATCTCCTCCGTACGTTATAAATCACCCCGTATATGAACATCCTCATATTTCAGATAGAGATAGAATGTTACGCGATGTTAAAAAAGAACTGATCTCAGTATTTCAGAGTGATATTGAAGAAAAATACGAAAGTTGTATCCATTCAGGAAGACTATTTTTGTAGACCTGCGAATTAAATGTTCCTGACGTTCATAATTTCGAAAAATACTATTATATTCCATAGGGCCCAAACTATTGCTGCTCTTCGGGAAAACAGCTGCTAGCAGCGCTTTCCTTCTTCTCCGAAGGCCTCCGCGTCCGCCGCTCAGGCGTCGGGGGCGTTCGCCCGCAAAAAAACGCTACTTGCAATTAGCCAAGTAGGCACGCCGTGTATTATATTCAAATTGGCGATCAGCTAGATCGGTTTGTTTTTCGCGTTGGCGTGAGCGTGTGTGCATTTATGGTCAACCGCGGTCGGCAGGTGGGTTCCCCCGGACGGGGGCCCGCACGCCCCCACGGGCTGGGGGGGATTTACAAAGGTCTCGCAAAGCTCCCGTTTCCACATTTATCAAAACGACTCGAGAAGAACACGGGAAGGTTGTAGTGGCGAGTGCACCACATTTAGGATTTACTTTACACGATTTTCGATACTCAGGTGAGGCTGCAACATTGTATTTTTTGTATTTGTGTGCCAAGGATGAGTGCTCAGGGTCGGAAAAGCGTCGTAAGCTTTCCTAGTAGATTGTAAGTTTCCTGCAAATATTTGCCATGTGTTCTAAATTTTGTCTAAATATTATAAAACAGCTGTCTGCAGTATATTGCGATCATAAAATTATGTTTACTAATCTAGGACACATACATATTAGGTTTCCAAAGCTGACCGCCAATTTGTTTTTGATCTCACTGTAATTAGTTTTAAAATTGAAGCAATATGTTTGAATTTTGAAGTGCTTTCAGTAGTAGTCCGAGAGGTACTCGGTTTAATTATTTCCTAAGTAAAGAAAAGAGCAGTTCCAAAACACCACATCTGTAATTGAGTTTGAATAAAAACAAATCTTGAAGGAAGTAACCTAGGCAAATATAACGTGTAACAAGTAAATTCTAATAATTTTAGACGAAACAAATATAGATTTGTTATTAATTATTACAAATTAACGTAATCTACTTGAATTGAATAAAAAAACAGTAATGCTTTTCAAAACACAATTCTGAATTCATTTGTTTTCTAATTACGCAGGTTTGACCTGCTATGAAAAAAGCGTTTTTGCGCATAAATGACTATTATTTATTAAAAGAAGTCTAGCAAACCTCGTATGAATGAAAATAAAAGGATGCGGTACGTTTCCATGGTGTCAGATCCGTCTGGCATTTATTTAAAATGAAATATTAGTCTCAAAACCTTGAAAGTTTCGAAAATAAGAGTAAATCCCTAAAATTTTAAACTGAAAATTGATGTTTTTAAAGCTCAGTTGTGTATATTTTTGTTCGGTTAATGAAATCTTTATTTCTCACCGGTTATAAAATCCCCATTCTGATCTTGGACACACTGTATATAACAACCATTCACTGCATATTTGATAGCGATAATGATGTTTTTCTTTTATTAACTGCAGTCACTTTTCTTGCTTTTATCAAGTAAAACAGATCTATTAACAGTTTATATTCATAAGTGTTTTTGATGTAGGTACAAGATCTCGACATAAAAAAATATATCAAAATTCGGCTGTTGAGGGTACGGGTACAACGTATCAGGTTATAATTTACGTGACCTGTGGTTTGAACAACTTTGAATTAATATTTTTTGTAGCATCTTCGGTTATATTTACAAAGCAGCGCTTAGTGGTTCTGGATAAATTAATAAAGTACCTACCCTCTATTGGCTTCTTCGTATTTTGCTGGTCTGTAAGAAAATTTGAATTTTTGAACCATTAAATGCCTAGTACTGTCTAAAACAGCAATAAATTGTTTAGTTTTATTCAGTTAGCACCATAATGTACACTAAATCTCACTTAATTCACTTTAGAATAAGCTAACTTTCAAAAACCCGTTATGTGGTTAGGCAATTTACTATAAAGGCACTTTTGTTTTTTCTGAATTGATAAAGTACGTTGGTGACCAGATGTGAACTAAAGGTGTTATCAGTACAGGGTTATTCATTATAAATTACCCACCCCTTATCATCGTTATTATTGCCTATAGAAAAAAAAGTTTTAAATAAAAGTTATGTGGTTATAACTGAATTTTGTTAAAATGCTATCAAAAGTACAGTGGCGTGCATAATTAAGGGGATACAAAAAAGTAATATATTTTTTTTAAATGGAACACCCTGTATATTATTAAATTTTTGGAACGACCTTTTTTTCCTGATTTCAAAAATATACCATATGTTACCCTTACCTTATACCGTTTTTGAGTTATGAAACGTTGAATATCTTAGTTAAACTAGTTACTGTAAATAGGAATTATTAAAGTAAGCTATGAAAATGCAACTATTTTGTTTGATAAGTGACATTTCTTTAATGAAATAATAAAAATTAGTTATCATTTATTTATATTTAAATTTCCTGAATAAAACTTTGTTATATTTAATAATGTTAACTAGTTTAACTAAGATATTTGACGTTTAATAACTCAAAAACGGTATAAGGTAAGGGTAACATATGGTATATTTTTGAAATCAGGAAAGAAAGATCATTCCAAAAATTTTATAATATACAGGGTGTTCCATTTAAAAAAATATATTACTTTTTTGTATCCCCTTAATTATGCACGCCACTGTACTTTTGATAGCATTTTAACAAAATTCAGTTATAACCACATAACTTTTATTTAAAACTTTTTTTTCTATAGGCAATAATAACGATGATAAGGGGTGGGTAATTTATAATGAATAACCCTGTACCTATGCAGTTTTTGTTAGTTTGCATACCAGAGAAATGTTTTTTATGTTTTGTGCCATTAAATTAAAATATTATTACATAGGCGGGTATGCATTTTTAGGGTAATATTGTTTTGAATGTTAACTCAGTTTTGAGGGCGTTTTCGAAAAAAATGATAAATAGAGAAGTTGTTCAGTTTAGCGAGTTCTATTACGGGTTAAAATATTCACTCATTTCCATAACACCCTGTATATGGACAGTTCTTCATAATCGAAAAACCGGTTATCAGTTGTTCTACAACAATCAGCTTAACCCAGATTACAATTACGGAGGTAGAGGGTCGGTATCGTTATGTATTTATTATTATCCAACCAGAAGGTCAAAGTTCCGGTTGGGTGCTCTTACATATGAAATTTATTATCAAATTGTTATTCAAGCAAATGAGTTCACTCCTAAATACAGTCGGGGCCATTCCAATGCAACTTTTAAAGCGTTTTGCATTCATCGATTAATTGCGGCATGTATCATCGGTAAAAATAAATTATTACTCCTAAACTGGTTTTGTACCCAAGATGGTGTTAAATACAATTTGAGAACCTTGAAGAGATTAGATTAACGCGTTAATCAAATGGTGCAAAAAGCTTGTTTCGTTCGGCGGATATTTTGCATTACAAAACTTATCACGCCAGTTGGTTTGTTGCTGCAAAAGTGCTGGTTGATTTTCCTAACGGCTGCGAATCTGGAACAGATCTACATATAAGGTATGATTGCGAAATCGTTATATACTAGGCGCCTGTTGATTATCATTACACACTGCATAATGAGCTGTAGCTAGAAATTCCAGAGCTTCGATAATCAGGCTGCTGCAGTTTTAGGCTTTTTACGCTTTATTTGCACATTTAGACAAGAACCATCGTTCATAATGATAGTTTGATATAAAAATGTTATCATGGAGACATTAAAATAAAAGGTAAAACATGTCGTACATAAAGGATAATTTTTATTATTAGCTAGTCATCATTCAGATCACATTGTATTAAAGTGTGTGAAAACAATGGAAATCAAAATCCTTATATTAATAAGAAAAAATAAACATGATATTCAAAAATAATAATAATAATAATAACAATTTTGTTTCATATAGAATTGTCACCTTGTTTCTCTAATTTGTACAACACCGTCCAGTTACAAGTAATAACCTTGACATTTTATGTGAACCAAACTCAATATCTAGAATAATAAACAATAATTACTTATTTTAAATGTAGATTATTTCTTTTTTTATAAAGAGTAGTAACTACTCAGCTATGGACATTTTAAACAAAATTAGTACTGCATGATTCAAACAAGACCAGAGAATGTTAAAAAGTAAACTATTTTCCCATAAGCTCACGAATCCATTGAAAGCAGTGAAAAATCACTTTTCATCTTCTCTTTTTCATCCGAATAATGGTGTTTTTAACTACAAGTTACGTTTGTATGTGTAATAGTTAATTAACAAACAAGTATGTTAATGAGTGCGATTAATAATCGAGACAGTTTAACGCGCGAGCGCTAGCGAGCGCATTAATTGTAGAGATTATTAATCGCCGATTAACATACGAGTTAGTTACAATATTTTTCCGTTGATCGTATATTACTAATTTGAAGAATATCTAATTTTATTCCATGAAAAGAATTAGATACTTAAAGTTTTGACATTAATGGTACCGGGTGACCATAAATGGTTGTAACTTTTTTTCTTAGGTTGGCACTTTTTATGTTGGTGGCACTGTAAGTCTATGTCAAATTTGAGGTTAGCAGGTTAGGTTTTGCGTCAGTTTTGACACAAACTGACGCAAAACCTAACCTGTTAACCTCGAATTTGACATCGACTTACAGTGGCACCAACATAAATATTTTTAAAAAAAATTCATTAATGAGGGTCATTCATAGACAATTCTTTATACATTAATGAAACCCATAAATAAACGGTCAATGGAAAAGTAAATTAAGAAGGGAATATGAGTAAATATACCAGAAATAAAAACTCGAAAAAGAAAATATTAAATATCATTCTGTAAATAAATACTCAAATATTGATACAGCGGCGTTGTACTAAAACTGACTTCTATGTATGTAATCTTGTTTTTTCCGGACTTTTATTTGCATGTAGCAAAATTTCTTTCAGATGTGGTACCACTTAATCAGCAATTGAAGTTCCCTTATCATGATTCTTCAAATCTGATTTGTATGCCAAGCAGCGTAAAAAATTAGTTACCTCGAAAACGACATATTTATACCTATCTATTCCAGTGTGTAAATGAACATTGTTAGCATAGTTTTCGAATTTTAAGCTGTTTTATAGATAACAAGCTTTGTATTACACGAGTTAACCAACTATAAAAGCCAAACTATTTTCTTGTGGTATAATTATAAAACTTCAGCATTACTTGGATACGCCACACGTCCAGTGCAAATTACCACAAGTGATCTCGTTAACATTTGATTCAACCTACGTGCAGATTGATTGTTACCATTCATCAACAATTTCCTCAACTTTAAAAAAAAAATCAATGCCAAGCACATTAGCGTAGGAAACGCCAAGTGACGTTTTAATCAATTTTAAATTGCCGGCCACATGTTCTTGTAGCGATTTGAAGCTGCAACCCAACACATTAACCTCGTCCGCTTTTCACATCTGCAAATGAATCGCAAGAAATTCTTGGGACGTATAATTAGTATAATTACATAATTTATTAAGGTGTATTTTAGTTGGTTGAAGTACCACCTTGCTCTTGGTATTCAGCCTGTTTATTTGTGGAACTGATAGAAGTCATTTTACTTAATATCATTAGGCCACAGAAATGATAAACAAGGACATTTTCAGTATTTACAACCTCCTGCGTATGTCGAATACGGAATACTGTTACGAATAATGCACAAAATCGCATTTGTGTTTGTTGAATTTATTGTAATGGCCTGGATTTTTTCGTATATTTCTCCACAGCGTAATTATCATTAGCAAATGTAATTTAAAACGACATCAATTCCAACTTATGCAGTTGGCTGAAGTTAAAGGGAATTACTAACATTATAAAAGTTATTAGAAGGTTAGTCTAAAGTTAGAAGTGGCCACAATTCGCTTGCAAGAGCTTTTTTCGCAGAATAAAACAAACAAATGAAGATCTAATATGCTAGTTAAATATAAAAAATCTGGTGTGATACACTCACACAACTTCCTTTTACAGTGATCTTATAATTAGTCAAAAATTTCATTTTAAATTTTTAACCATTTGTTAAAAATTTTCAAAAATTACAAATTCTACAAAAACGGTACAAAATCGAGTGTTAGTTGAAGAGACAAATTTTCTCTAGAATTTTAAGGTGAATTCAAAAATGTAATAATATACCGGGTGTTTTATTTAAAATAGGAGTTAATAAAAAAAATAGAAAAAAAAACAAAAGAAACCCACTTTAGAAGTATTCAACTGGAAAATCACCTATCTCACATCAATACACATTAAAAATGTAAGAAAAATGTAAAGTTTAAAAAAAATCGTTAGAGCCGTTTTTGAAAAAATCGAAAAAAACTAAAAAATCACAAGAGTAAACACCTACTTCCGGTTATGCGTTTTTCTTCAAAAGCTTGCTGTCTCATCTACATAGTACACAAAACTTATATATGAAGTTTCAACGCCATACCTCTTTTCGTTTTTGAGATATTCTGTTCACAGACAGACACACAGACAGACAGACAGACAGACACACAGACCAATGAAAAAAAATATGTTTTTTCGGATCAGGGGACTCTAAAACATGAAGATCCGTTGAAAACTCAATTTCGAATTTTTGGGGTGAATCCAATACTTCCTTTACAGTAAAAGGAAGTAAAAATGTACCTATTCAAAAGTATGAACGAAACATAGTTACTGTTATTAGATATGGCGCACTGTATGAAATCTCCGTTGTAACTATGTGGAATAGTCGTGGTTTTCTTATTAGGTGAGGACGTTATAGTAATTTACGATTCAAGTAACGTTATCAAGCTTTTTACATTACGAGATAATAGTTTAAATGAACGAGCGACGTTAGGAGGATGACATTTACAACAGCGATACATATAATCTGCTATGGCTGTGGTGGTATCACTAGTAACATAAAAACCATGTCACTCAATACTGTATTGTTGGTAGCACTGTCAGGTTATGTTAAATTCGAGATTAGCAGGTTAAGTTTTGCGTCAGTCTGTGTGAAATAACAAACAAAACCTAACCTACGAACATCGAATTTGAGTTAGACTGACAATACACTTCAGTACTGTCAACATGTTATTAAATGCTAATAAAGTATCGTATGTTATTTTTCTTAACAACACTAGTGTTGTTAAATGCATCTTAACGCAACTCGTTGCTAAGGAGTTATTATCATGGTAACATAATAGGATAAAATAATAGTAATTAACGTATTAAGAGGGGTAACCCAGTCTTAACATTCGATCATATTTTTACCACTCGAGCGAGCGCAGAGAAGCAAGAGTGGTCATTTATGTGAGAAATGTTAAGACGGTTACCCCTCGAATTGCGTTCATTAGTTTATTGTTCATTGAGGCAATAATTTTGAATCAATAATAATTATTAAAAACTGCTAAATCGAAATCGGACTACCATGAATATGTGTGATGTTGCTATAGTGCATGCATGTTAAATGAGTGGATGCATGTTAAATATATCTTAACATTCGAGGACGCGAGTGGGTGCATGTTAAATGAGTGGATGCATGTTAAATGTATCTTAACATTCGAGGACGCGATCATGTTAAACACTGTTTAACACTTCAATGAACAATAAAATAATTAATTGAAGAACTAATTGCAGGCGAACGTTTACTTCACAAAGTAGAAAACAATCATTTCTCTTCTTAAAATGACTGATGTGGCTTAGCTGGTGTAAGGTTGCTTCCACTTGTGTTGGTGGGGGTTCGGATTAAGCAGCAAAGGTCGTTTTATTTCGCAGTGTTCGCATAGTTCATACACTTGTGCCCGCACTTACACGAATAATTAATTCTGACTTAGCTAGCCACATAGCCTAGGAAAGGCACGCACAAAGGGCCACTGATGATAGGGGGGGGGGGGGGGGGTGTATCGCATTCGTAGGAATCCTAAAACTAAGAGGTTGGTTTTACACGTGTTTTTGGGGGTTTGGTTAAGCTGCAAAGACAGTTTTATTACGCTAATGCGGCAGCGTTCACAGAGTTTATGCACTTTTGTTCGCACTTACACAAATATATAAATATGACTTACGGTCGTGCACTGTATTGTAGGAATTCTGAAACTAAAAGGTTGGTTGTATACGAATTGTTGGGGCTTGGGTTGATTGAACAGCAAAGACCGTTTGATTTCGCCCATACGGCAGCGTTCTATGCACTTTGACAATACGCACACCAATAATTAATTGTGACTGCACTAGTTAGGAGTTGCGGGCCATGTAGGCCGTTATTATTATCTTCTTCTTTTACGTGCCGTGCCCGATCCCTCGTTTTCTGCCAATCTCACAGCTGTTCTTCACTTCTGATACCAGCCAATTCGCGGATAATTTTTAAGCCGAGATATTTGCTTTCTACCAATTTCACCACGACTCTCGATTTTACCTTTCAGGATAAGTTGTAATAGCTGGCATTTCTTTCCTATTAATGCGTGATCGAGACAAGCTGCCTTTCTACATTTAATTGTATTCAGCAATTCACGTTGCATTTCTGCTGTCTCTAGGACTTCGTTATTCGTGACTCTCTGAATCCATGATATTTGTAACATTCTCGTAAGTATCCTAAAACTAAAAGGTTGGTTATACGTGTATTATATATATGGGTTATACACGTGTTATAGTGGGTGCGGGTTGAGCAGCAAAAGACTAATAGATCAAGTGGGTTGTATACGAATTGTTGAGACTTGGGTTGATTGAACTATTGAAGAGCAAAATCCGTTTTATTTCACCCATGGAACAGCGTTCGCAAAGTTTATGCACCTTGTCAGTATATACCTATACCAATAATTAAATGTGATTTAGCTAGTTAGGAGTCGCGGGCCCACATCATAAGGGAACGTACAATGGGCCATTCACGAGAGGGGGAAATGTCGTGGACTGCATTCGTAGGAATTCTAAAACTAATAGGTAAGGTGGGTTCCACACGTGTTGTGGGACGGGGGAGTCTAGGTTGAGCAGCAAAGGTAGTGTTACTTCGTCCACGAGGAAGCGTTTGCAGAGTTTATGCACTTTTGTCCGCACTTACACCAATAATTAAATATGACTTAGGCAACTACGGAGCACGGGCACTTATTAGCCTAACAAAAACACGCACAAGGCCACTCACGAGAGGACGAGAGGAGAAAAATATCGTGCATCGTACTTAGGTCCGAAACCGGTACAGGGTGCTACACCCAGCATTTTCTTGATCGTGATCATAAATGACATACTTATTTGCGGTGAAAGCAAAATTAAATTAGTGCTAGGTTTAACAGGTGGAGGTTTTGACTGGAGGGTGATAATTTGTAAGCGGCTTAACAATAATTTGAAAGTTTTGAATTGCACCGGTTGAAATGGCGAATTTAGTTTTTTTGTCAAGGACTGTTTAATGCCGAACGATGTGCTATTTTGTCTGACTGATTGTGAAAGTACATAGCGTGCGAGTGTAAAGGAACTATTAAAGTAACACCTTATTAAATGTTTTGGAAAGAAGTCAATTTTTAATTTAAATAGGACATATTTTTACTGTAATTGTTTTGTCTTTTGTTTTTCAGTTATTATGTTAGAGATAACTTTTGAAATTGAAACCTTAATTTTTTATGATGATTTGGTGAACCGAACGTGAAATTCTAATAATGCTAGAAAAGTATTTTGAAATGTTGAAGTTTTTCTCAGTATTAACATTTTTATTTGTTTATTTTCAGTTACACCATTATTTATTTAAATAGGAGTACACAACAAAAACATATAAACACATTAAAAGAGCTGTCATAATTTTAGGACTAACTGAAGTTTTTTATGTGTACTTGATTTATATTCGATTTTTGTTTTATACTTTAAAAGCAATTATCTCGAAATTTTCAAAACTATATCCTACTTTATTACCATATTTGGTCTTCATAATAAAAAAATCTGGTGTGATACCGGCACACAACTTTCTTTTACAGTGATCTTATAATGAGCCAAAAATTTTGTTTTAAATTTTTTAGCATTTGTCAAACATTTTTCAAAAATTACTAATTTTACCGAAACCGTACAAAAGAGAGCGTTAGTTGAAGAGACACATTTTCTCTAAAATTTTAAGCTGAATTAAAACATGTAATAATATACCGGGTGTTCTATTTAAAATAGGAGTGAATAAAAAAATACGAAAAAAAAACAAAAGAAACCCATTTTAGAGGTATTCTACTGGAAAATCACCTATCTCACATCAATACACATTAAAAATGTAGTAAAAATGTAAATTTTGAAAAAAATCGTTGCAGCCATTTTTGAAAAAATCGAAAAAAACTGAAAAATCTCAAGAGTAAACACGATACTTCCGGTTATGCTGTCGCATCTAGATAGTACACAAAACTTATATATGAAGTTTCAACGCCATACCTCTTTTCATTTTTTGAGATATTCTGTTCACAGATACACAGACAGACCAATGAACAAAAACATGTTTTTTTGCGTTCAGGGGACTCTAAAACGTGAAGATCTGTTGAAAACTCAATTTCGAATTTTTGGTGTGAATCCAATACTTCCTTTATTGTAAAAAGGAAGTAAAAATAGGCTTTCAATTTGAAAAAATATCTAAATGCCACAGCTACAGTAAAATATATCTTATTTAAAATAAAAGTTCACTTGTTCGAGAATTTCGTTCAAAAGTTTTAGTTTGATAGTTCCAGACTTCAGACCCCCGTGGTATATACGCGATATGGTCTTATAAAATCGTTGTGAAAAGTGGGTTTAAGTAGGATCAAGATCTTCACCATGCTCTATAAGGTCGATGCGATTTCAAAATTCGCATTCTTACGGAATTTTGTCAATTAACACGTGTTGCAAAAGGGGCTGAAACACTGAAAATATCTCGGGAACGTATTGGAAACAATCAAAGTCACTTTGAACATAAAAATTAGATTTTACAATTATTTTTCTACTTATTTATTGTTTCTTTATTCTTGTTACTGTTACATCATGGTGAAGCTGAGTAGTAATCTTAATAGTATCAATAATAAATAGTATATTATTATATTAGCGATTATGACAGCCATTATTCACGAAGATGACATTTGCGCCACAAGCCGAAAGCGCGTGGCGTAAGTCATCTGCGTGAATAATGGCCATAATCGCGAATGTAATACGATATTTTATCTACTCCTATGCAAAAGGAGTTTTGTATTCATATTTTCGAATTGTGACATTTCTGACAGCTGTTAACTTCAAAAGTCAGTTAATAATAAGAATGAATTTTGTGATTGGCTACAACCTATTGAATAATGAAAATAGAATTTTATGATTGGCTGCAAATCGTGAAATTATGAATCATAATTCAGGCTATTGTACAGTAGGAGTAGATAAAAGTATTGAATTGTATACATGATCGATAATAGCAATCCTATTTTTGGGTTATTAGTCCATTAGATTGGTTTGTCTCAACACGGTATCACTCTTGTCATTTTCCTATCTTCGGCCAGTATCTTCATTTCTTTGCAGCTGTGGCATCTTATATCTTCTGTTATTTGGGATAGGTATTGTAGTTTGAGTCTATCTATTTTTCCGTTTTATCTTTTCTTCACTTATAGTCTTCAGTAATTCTTTTTGTAATAGTGTATGTCTTATAAGTGTCAGGCTTTATCTTCGTTATGTTCATTATAATTTTTCTTGCATCCATTTATTTTAGTACCTCCATGTTGCATATTCGATCAGCCCACCTCGCTTTTAGCATCTTTCCTTAGCATCATAACCCGAACGCGATTAATATTCTTTTTTCCCAGTGGCTATTATCAATGTTTTGCATCAATATAGAGTCACACTCTGTACGAAGGTATTGAATAGTGCTATATTACGTTATTAGGAGCAAAAATGAAGCTTTATGTGCTGAGGCTGGTAATCGAAGCCAAAGCCCATAATAGTTATTTATGTATTAAGGGCTTAATCAATAATGCTTAAAGCGCGAAACGGAGAGCTTTGAATATCCCGAGAGCTATAATCGCGATTAGGCACGTGGTGCATACAACGTTTTATTTCATTTTGATTCTCAACATGGAAAAAATTGAAGGATTCACTATTTTCATTACAAACTACTGCGTCATCGTTGGGCTGGCGCTGTACATGTTTGGTACGGTATGGTTTCTGTGTAGATTGTTGGTGTTGCTATACTGCTTAGCAACTTAGCAACCTAGGTACATAAATGCCATTTTACGACCGCCATCGAAGGCCAATAAATAAGATTATGGTTCCAAAATGAAATGTATTTTTTGCTTCAAATAACATATACATTTTTTTCAAACGAACACTTATCTAAATTGCAAGAAAAGTTAGAAAATAATCGGATAAAATAACACTTTCACCATGTCAATCAAGTCACATAAGTTGTCACTTTTATAACGCTTGAAAAAATGGTAAGTATATTATGTTATAAGTGATACTTTGTGTGGCGAGACTGGACGCGTTTGACTGGCGAGCGTAAACGTTCTTCAAACGCCCAAACTAACATAAATAAATATATATTATTTCACAAATTACGATTATCGAGAATTGACGTCGACGTTAGTTCTCGACAATCTCAACGGCCAATATCGAAAATATTCGAAAGCTAATCAAATTTTCAACTACTTTTACTCGGCCAACGTAACGCATTTACCTTGTCTGTTAAGTCACATAAGTTGTCACTTTTATGACGTTTGAAAATAAACGCTGTTTTCTGTACAGCCAGATTCTGTTGAACGTCCTATCAGAGTATTACCGTAAGTTTTTTCTTCATTGTATTCTTCATTATCCTTTGTCCTGCCTGTGTTTCTTTTAGTATTCCCCTGTTCCAGATTCAATCAACCCACCTCGCTTTTAGTATGATTTGTTAGCATCATAACCTAAACCCCATTACCTTCTTTTTCTCCTAGTGGTTATTGTCTACTTTTCTCTTCAATATAGGACTACACTATACTCCATACGCTAAACAGAAACAAAGCTTTTAAAGGCTTTTTTCTATCCAGCGAGATTGTTTTCGACATATTATCTGCGTAACTATTCTTCTTCATTGTCACGTTCCTTGTCTATATTCGTATTAGTATCTCCCTGTTGGATATTCGATCAGTCCATCCCGCAACATTGTTTAAACCGCATTACCATTTTTTGTAGCAGCTATTGTCCACGTTTCCCATCCATATCGCCACACGAGGTTTTTTAAAACCTTTTTTTCTATCTAGCGAGATTCTGTTCAATTTCAATGGCTTTTAGTATTCTTGTTTAGCACCATAACCCAAACACCATTACTTTTTTTCTTTCTTAGTGGTTATTGCTCATTTTTTGTATCTATGTAGAGCTACACTGCACACGCTAAATAGAAAAAATGCGTTTAAAGGCTTTTATCGCATTTCATTTGGAAATGTGCTAGGTACATTTCTTCATTCAAAATCGATAATAAATGTGGTACTTTTATCATTAGTAACCCTTTTATCCATAGCAACGGCGATTTCTTTTACATTTGGCAATACTGAAGTGTGATGTTGGTGACACTGTAAGTTTATGTCAAATTCGAGGTTAGTAGATTAGGTTTTGCGTCAGTTTTGACATAGATTGACGCAAAACCTAACCTAACCTGCCAAACGCATAACATCAACTGGAGCTGCTTATTGTGCTTTAGTACATAGGAATGAGTTATGCTCATATTGGTTATGTTTTGACAGTTAGTGTCACTTGTATGTAAAAATTTAATATTTTACATTCCTTATGAAATGCGATAAAATAGTATACTCAACACGTTAGAAAAGTGGGTTTTGTGAACTCGTATGGCCGTTTATGTACTCGCTAACGCTCGTACTCAAACACGCCATACTTGTTCAGAAAAACATCACTTTTCTCAACTTGTAGAGTAATATACTATTTTCTACGATCGTGTCAAAATGACAACTTTTTGCACAGCTTCTAGTGTCAAAAGTGACATTTATAGCACTCTTAATAGCGCTCGAATTACGTCTCTTTAACACTTTGCCATTGGAGGTGTGTTTTAATAATTTATTAAAACACGCTTTGCCGTAAGTTTGAATGTCAACATAACCTAAAATGTCTTAACACAATGTGGCGGAAAAAGTGTCACCGAACTAAGTTTTTATATTTATGTTACGATCGTAGAAAAAATAGCGTATAAGAGCCATTAAAGCACTACCAACTAGTGATGGGCTTATTCGAATCAAAAATAACCGGTTATTGAAATAACCTGTGTAACTCGGTTTTCGTTCCAAGTATTCGGATAAAAAATAACCTCATCCTGATACGTACTACGTGCCGCGTCTCAGCGACCTGCGAGTGATCGAAATTCTGTAAATAATACGTCATTCATAACTCATATAACCTTTTCTACGTATGTACTTGATTGACCCAAGTGAGGCTCGCGGCTGCTTGTTGATGTTATTAAGACATTTGAGACTCCCAGTCGACGAGTTAAATTTATGGGGCCGTTCCTATTAAAGATAACGTTCTGCTGAGTATGAGATTTGCCGAAGCTGTGTTGGTATTAATTTATAACGGCCTAAATGTTTGCTTCAAAACGCGGTTGATTATGCCTAATAAGGAATAAACAGAAAGCGAAATAAGATTTTCCAATATCGTAAAAGATTTATATTTAATTTTTAATAACGGAGCAGTCGGGACAAGAAGTGGATTTCGATGTTGAAAATTTTAAGTGTGCGTCCATAGAACCGCGGAAGGCTGAACGTAGATAAATTATGGATTCTAAAATATACCGGTATGATGTGCAAGCAAAAAGGGAACGGTGGCTACTAGAGAATTTTAGGAATTAAAAATAGATTCAATAGATACTTTGTATTCGCATATTTATAATTTCTTTATGGTTAGTATTGATATAGCTATTCTCAATGGTTTAAACTCCTTAGAAATCAAATAAAAATCATTTATACAATTATTATAATTAACGATTAACTGAGTTCCTCTGCTATCTGCAAGTTACGATGCCGATGCAGATGACGGTGAACCACCAACCGGCAAACCGGCTGACTTAATCGCAACGAATCGAGAGCCAAAATTGATTCGAATGATTATTCAAATAATCAATCGGTTATTAATATGATTCGAATGCAAATAATTCGGTTATGAAAATTGTCCGGTTATGCCCATCACTACTACCAACGTTAAAAGCACTCGGCTAGCGCGCCGTGCTTCTAAACTCGTCGCACGTGCTTTAAAGGCGTACTTATACACTAGTATCATAATATACTATTTTCTATCCAGTGTGATTATGCTCGACAACATATCAACGTAAGTTGTCATCATTTTTCGTGTCTGCATTTCTTTTAGTATCTCCCTGTTTAATATTCGATCAGCCGGTCTCGCTTTTAACATCATTCCTTAGTACTACCATAATTCAAACCCCATCTTTTTTTTTTTCTTAGTGGCTATTGTCCACGTTTTCCATCCATATAACGCCACACAAAGGTTTTTAGCTATTTAGCGAGATTCTGTTCGATGCCAGTACCTTTTAGCATCCTGGTTTAGCTCCATAATCCAAATCTCATTACTTTCTTTCTTTTTGTTTTTGCATCGATATAGGGCTACACTTCACACGCTGAATAGAAAAAAGTTTGTAAAGGCTTTTTTCTATCCAACGAGATTATGCTCGACAACCTATCAGCGTAAGTTTTCTTCTTCATTATCATTTTCCATGCCTGTATTCCTTTTATTATCGGCCCATAGGGGCATCATTCTTTAACGCCGTAAACAATGCCCATTACTTTTTTTCCTAGTTTCTCATGTATTCGCCACACGAATGTTTTGAAAACCGTTTTTTCATTTAGCGAGATTCTGTTCGATGTCAGTACCTCGTTCTTCTGTAGAAACATTATATTAATTTTTAGAAACCTAGGTGCAATTTATATTTATCTTCCTTCGTATTCCCGTGCTACCCAAATAGCAGAATAATCCAACCTCTTTGATTTTTAGCTTGTGTGTTCATGTATTTTGTTTCTCCACACAACATCATTTATGTTTTAGTTGTGTGTCATATGATGTGATCATATTGAATAGCAATGTGTTATAATTAGAAAATGGCAAAAAATTTCCATTGATTTCATCACCTACTTTGTCGCGAGTAAAATTGTAAGTCACGTAAGCGTGCAGCGTGCAAACATCGACCCATGGCTTCAATATGACATATATTTTTGTATAACGTTGTGAAGGGAATGTGATAATATTGTAGAACATCTGCATATGTTACATTTAAATTTATCACTGTACTTTTGAAATGAAATGCCTTGGTTGGTCAATTATTTTTCCGTGTAGATGAAATTATTGAAATTAAAGAAAAATATATAACATCTTTTTAATACAGATCTTGCCATAATCGAGATATCGGCCGACAGTTAAAGTTAAACAGACTGTAGAGAACAGATGAGAAAGGTGTTATTGACTCTAGAAACGAATGTCCTGCGTATAATATCAAACCCAGTAGTTGGCAGAATTGTTTTAGTTAATTAAAGAGGCTGTTCAAAGTGATTTATTGTTATTGGGGAACTATATAACGTCCGTTACGGTAAATAAAGGTAGCCTGAATAAAATAGTACCTGCTCTAACCTATTTCTTGATTGAGTGCCGTTGTAGAGTCTGCAGAATTTTATTGTTTCTAGTTATAAGTCGCGAATGGAAGACATTAAATTACCTCCATAATTTCCAACCCCATCTTGTCACTTCGTGCCAGACCATCCCCATTGTCGTGCACAATGCCTGCGGGATTCTGTTGTTTAACGCAAAGCGGGGAATAAAATAGGAGGAATTTCATCGATTTGCTCGAATGACAGTAGACAAACAGCCGCGCGCTTCCGTCTCCTTTCAGCCGCTGATGGGAGTTTCCGATAGCTCGGCATAATCTTGAACCTGAGCACCAAGCACCTTCTGGCACGGCGAAAGCATTATTTCACCCCCTTCGACTTATCGGCATTCCGATTTGCGAACAGCTAGGCAAAAGTCGGTGACGCGCGAGTCTACATAGACCGCTCTGTTGCAGGCCTTCATGACCATGGGCGGATTCCAGCAGCGACCGTGGACGCCGACCAAGCGGCGGGGCCCCATCAACGCCGAATTCAACAGCCCCGGCCCTGCGTGCGTCACGCTGCCATCCTACATAGGTGGGTGATTTGTTGCTTTGCAGAGGTTGTTGCGAGATGAGTGGACGAGGCAGTGAAAGCTGGCGTTAAGTCATCGGTATTTAAGACCGTGACGCCCGTGCGCTTCTTGCCATGTCCAAACCGGATTCGAAATTCGCAATTTATGCGTTTGTTTCAATAGCAGAAACACATTACTTTATTTTTTGTTGTTGCAAACAATACTTTAAGACAAGGCTTTTTTACTCACGACTTTTGAGAATGGAAAAACTGAGATTTTCAGAGGGACATCATCTAAATTAAGTTTCATACATTTTCAAAACGGTGTGGGGTTTCTAAAGTTACTATGTAAAATACTATGAAAAATTTATGTAAAATTTGCACAGTTCTGAAAAAAATGTTAAGGACCGCTGGATACCTAATGCAATATGAACAGCACAGTTAGAAATAGTTCACTTTGAATGTTATTTAATATTTGCGTATTTCAGTGAGTAGTTCCAGAATTATTGAAAGTTGCAAATTATTGTCATTTAAGGCTAAAGTACGGCGTGTCCCATCTTCAATGGGACTAAGAGCAAGAAATTGAATAAAATAGTTTGTATTACCAATATGACGCCTAAAATATAAATGCAAATATCTTTTGGTTGATTATCTTGGAGTTGCGACATAAATGAAACTTGTAGTGTGGCTTCTGAAGTTGCTATGTGAAATACTATGAAAAATTATGTAGAATTTTCAGTTTTGGAAAAAAAAAGGTTAATGACCGCTGGATATTGCAATATGAACTGCACAGTTAGAAATAGTTAACTTTGAATGTTATTTTCTGTTTGCTTGTTTCAGTGAGTAGTTCTAGAACTACTAAAAACTGCAGACTGGTGTCATGTAAGACGTAAAGTACAGAGTGTCCCATCTTTAATGGGACTAAGAGGAAGAAATTGAATAATAGTATATTGCACAACAAATTGAGAAAAGTGTAGTTTTTTTCAATGCAAGGCGCGAGTAACGGTAACGTAGAAAAACACTTTTATCACGTGTTGTATATGCTATTTTTGCGTACTATAGGAAAATGCTTAAAGACATTGATATAAAAATACAAAAAATTATGTTAAATATGGTGCATTTAAAAATTAAACTGTGAGTAGCTATGCAGAAAGGTACCACTTTTCTAAACGATTTTCTATTTAGGAATACAGTACAATTCCTTACAGTACGTGAACACACAGTTGTGTATTACCAATATGACGGCTAAAATCAAAAAAGGAATATATTTTTTGGTTAATGTATCTTGGACTTGCGACATATAAGCAACTTATAGTGTGATTTCCGAAGCTGCTATGTAAAATACTATGAAAAATGTATCTAGAATTTGGAAAAAAATGTTAGGGACCGCTAGATATTGCATTATGCACTGCACAGTTATGAGTCTACTTTGATTGTTGTACCTATGTTTACTCGTTTCATTGAGTAATTCCAAAACTTGAAAGTGGCAAATGTTGTTGTTTAAGTCTCAGTGTACATAATGTTACATATGGGATGTGATTAAAAGGAAAACTGTTATTACTATTGGAAATTTAATATCATAGTTCGTATTTTTCTAAATCAATATGACGCAAAAACAGAAATCGAATATACCTTTTGGTTGATGTAGTTTTGAAGTTGGCTTTAATTTGTTGAGAACCTTTACTTTAATGTTAAACTGTCAATACTAATATAAAAAAACTACATCATAATGTAACCAAATCCAAATACATAGAACAGTGGGTGACGAAACGCCAGATCCGGCTACCACTACAGGCTCATTTAAATGCTCGTAATTGAGGTTATATTAACCTTTAAGCTAAATTACACTCTTGTAATTTTATGCTACCGACTGCATTATATTTTATTCAATCTCAATGGCTTAATTTGCCAGTTATATCACATCCCACAAAATTGTCTCGAGATTGTGGCCCGAATGCCAAATAGCGAGTATCGGCTGGGCGTTGTATGGGCCGCGTGTGGGATAATGAATGTGACACAAAAAACTGATCTCGTCTCGCCGTTAGGTAAAAGGCCAACCGAATCGAGGACCGGACGCGCGCCTGCTTTCAGTTTTGGGACTCGCCATAATGGCAAACTGGACAGCGCCGGGCCCGGCCCTGGACAGTACAACGTTACAGGACTGAGCGCCAAAGGTAAGATCCTTAGAACTTTATGATTAATCTTCTTCTTGAGTGGGTTTATGCCTGCTTTACTATTTTGTTCCATTCGGCGCTTTTTCTGCTACACTGGCCAATACATAGTGAGGAAAGAGCGAGAAATTTTGAACTAAATCCTAGGTTTTGTGTCAGTTTTGACACAAACTGATGCAAAAACTAACCTGCTAACCTCGAATTTCATAGAGACCAATGACATGTAACCAGAAAGTTGGGGTGATACACCTGCGAGAAACATAAAATCATAAAATTACTAGGATTTAATTCAAAATTTCCCGCTCTTTCCTCACTTTTTAATACTCACTCTGTACTAGGTGAATTTTTTAAAGTGTTACAAGGCGATATCTTGAAAACGGTGAAATTTTGGTGGGGTGATAGGGAGATGGGGGGACATATTTAAACATATTTTTGAGATTTACCCCATCTCTCTGTTTTGAAGGGTGGGGGGTGACTTTGGAATTTTAAATTGGATGATGTACTTTTGTTTATAAAATTCGAATGTATAAAATTGTTTTTAATTTTCTTTTGACCGAATCCGCTTTGCCTGCTTATTAGCGGTGCCTGAAATGTTACAGCGGGTACAAAATTCACTTAGAAAAAGAGTGAGACCATGTTTGGAAGTTGAAGGGAGACATTTCGAACAAATTTTCAAGCATGACAGGCGATAACTAAGTTGAAATTAAATGGCAAATATTTTTTATTTTATAACTTAATAAATAATAAATCCGTACCCATAACCAAATTAAAAAAATAATGTTTGTACACATACATAGTTTTTTAGATAGATTCTAATTTTATAAACAAAAGTACATCATCGTAGTTACCCCCCACCCCTCAAAACAGAGAGAGGGGGTAAAATGTCAAAAATATGTTTAAATATGTCCCCCCCCCTTTTTCCTATCACCCCACCAAAATTTCATCAAAATATTTTAAACGGTTTTCAAGATATCGCCTTGTAACACTTAAAAAAACTCAGCTAGTATGTGATACTGATCAATTTGAAGGCGCTGAACTTAAATATCATATTGATTTTTCTTATCACGTCAAGTTTTTGCTCTACAGCATACCCCATTTTCGATCAATTGCCATAAAAAAACCCATTCCAACCAACAATACCTTGAATTAATTTGAGATTAACGTTGGATAACTATGACATATCAGCTTAAAGTATTGAATAGAAACATATAAAGTGTGCAAAAATTAATGAATGCTAGTGAAACATAGGCAAAGTAATTCATTAAATGGTACATTGTTTTATAAATCAAATTTTCGTTTCTAGTCTTTTCTCGAGTGCTCCATTTCAAGACATCTCCTTTGAAGCTCCAATAGTAGTTGTACCTTTGCTCCAGAGATTTTTTCTTAATAGAACCTTTCACATTGCGCATTGCTGAAATCACCTAAATAGTGCTTCGTCTCGTCGAGACGAGACCGAGACTGGGGTAGTCTCGGTTTCGACGAGTCGAGACCTATAGTGGTCTCGATCTCGATCTCGGTTCAAATGCCGAGTCTCAGTCTCGGTCTCGGTCTCGAAAAATTTTGTAGGTCTCGGTCTCGGTCTCGGTCTCGGTATCGACGAGAGCCTTAACAAATTTTAATATGCAAAGTAAAACTTTATGTTACAACATTCGACCTTGCTTCGTATACCGATGTAGATGACGTTCTACTAATCGCAAATCTTAAAATAGAACATACTGTGTGCGAATGAGGTGATTCATTAGTCGGTACTTCCCCCAATTCGATTTTTAAATCAAGTCAGTGCAGCATTTTTAATGTATTTCTCGCGCCTGCGAATACTTGCCCTCGGTATGCAAATAGTACACATAACTGCCTTTTTCCGTATAACTTAGAATAAGTAATGTTTTTAAGAATAAAATGTTAAAAAAAATCGAGACTCTCGACGAGACCGAGACCGAGACCGCTCAAGTCTCGGTCTCGGTCTCGTCTCGAATTTTGAGACGAGACCGAGACCAGTCTCGTGGAACCGAAGCACTACACCTAGATTTTCAGGAACTTTCCACTAGAGCGCCAAAAATAATATTGATATTCTTGTTTGGCGGTTGTAGAAAAAATATTGTTTGTATTACGTGCGCGAAGTGTTTTTGTGCGTTCGAATCTCACGCACAAAAACACTCACTTCGCGCACTTAATACAAAAATAAATTTTTGTATTAAGTGCGTGCTTTAGTGCGCGAAAAGCATTTTTTCACGTCGTCAATGGTAACGTAAATAAATATACAATTTTTAACACGTTAAAAAATGGAAAACTTCGCGCATTTATAGCGATGCGCGAATGTCCCCTTTTTTTGACGGTTGTCGAAAAATTACTGTATGTTTATGGTGCAGCTCAAACCATGAAAATTTCTAAGCAACGTTTGAACAAGATTTTTGTTTCCCAAGATTTTTTCACAGCAGTTACGAAAGAATTTCATTCTTTTCTTCAATATCATTCGTAGAGTTGTGAAATGTTGATTGCTCATCAGATTTCTAATTTTTGTCTCGGCAATCACGTTAGTAGTATTTATTTCTTCATAATTGATTCTAGAACATGTTGTGCATATGTACTTATAACTTACCTTCGATGCTCTAGCTTTAACATACTGCTTCTTTGGACTCAGAGAGGAAGCAAGATTTAAACATGTTCTTGCCGGCCATTTCTTCTGTGTGTAATGAAGAATGGATACTTCGTGTACTTATCCTCCTTATTGACCAAGTAAAAAGTTCACCATTTTAAGATCAATGCAGATGATGGAGTTATAGTTGTCATGTTTGAGTAACTCGAGAACGTTTTGTATGTGTCGATATTCCTCTTTGAGATGTACAGAATTGCCAATGGGACCTGAACCATATGCATTTTTATTACGGAGTAAGAGACACTTTAGGCTCGACTCCTCTTAGAACTATCTAAAAACATCGTCACTTATTTGGGTCATATGATGTCACACCCGTTGCACTTAACAAACCTAAAACCTCATGACGAAATTGGTTTCCTTACTACGATAAAACGTTAGTTTTGTACCATGCTGAAGTAGATTCTTTTCATTTCTGACGCCTATTTTGATAGACTTAAATCTCTTACCAAGTTATTCAATTCGGGTTGGTTGTTGAACCACTTTCTTGAAAATTCACATCAGAACCATGTTCGACAATATCACCTGACATACCCTGCTGGTTTTCAAATGAAAGAAAGCAAGTCAGATACTTTATATGAATGGAACACTGGGCGAGCTGCGGAATCCATTCTTGGGTACGTGAGTTTTTCCTAGTGTAACCCGAAGTGTCGACAGGAAAAAATTGTCATTTACATGATTTTTTAACTCTCACCATACTATTGGAATGCCAAATCTTCCTATTTCCTTCTCAGTCCTTACATACATATGTACTTGATGTTCTGGTTTCCAAGTCCAAGATAACCACGACATACCAAATGCAAAACGTTGTGGAAAAAATTTAACGTGTAAAAACGTGACTTGATATGGATAAACAAATTTATATTTTTAAATCAGTGCTCGAAATTTAGTTAAAAGTAAGTGTCAGATTAATCAGCACAATAAAGTGCGAAAATGTTGGCCAGTGTAATTCTCTACATAAGCTCTTCAATACACAATCATATCAACTTCTTTTAGTCATTCAGTAAGTCTTCTTCTGGCAAGTTTCTATTGTATTAACGGTTCTCTTCTCTGCTTTGCAATTTTTGTAACTTTAGACTCCCTTTCCTAGTTACTAGCATATATTTGGTCTTTGAAACGCTCACCATCAAATACCTGTTCGCTTTATTTGTTTTAAAAAGTGTGTATCCCTTGTTTTTTTTTTGTCCTCATTATGCCATGAGCATAGGCATTTATTTGAGTCATTTTTGTATAGAAACTGCTCATGTGTCGATCTTCCACTGCTGTATTTTTCTCTGTATTTCTCACTTCTCTCATATAATACGATGAAAAGACTTTATATTATATGTTATATTTGGAAATGTTGTCAGGGAATTTTGCTAATTACCAATTTCCAGGAGATTGTGCTGCTTTATCTTTGAAACTGATATATAAATTCTTCAATAGTTGCCTCTTTAATTAATAGATTTGCTATTGCAAAGTATTCGTCTTGACAACTTTCATCGGTAATTCGGCTGATTTTTCCAAGACGTTATTTATTACTGCAAATCATGGCAGATACGCTGTTGGACCATCTTCATTAATCTTTCATGGGTCTTCATTTTGTCTAACTTGTAATTCAGTTGCCCTATGTTCTTCCCTTTTGCTTTGTTAACTTTCGTGTCTTTTTGCAAGCATATATTATTCTTTCTATGCTCTTTCTCTACACTCACTATCAAACCAGTCGTTTTTGCGTATTTTTTCTGGATTTCTATAACTTCAGTGGCCTTTATAATTATCACATTTATCACATCTTCTTCTATATCTTATATGACAGCCTACTACTCTAGTTGTTTCTGTAGTCCGTGGTTATAGGCGTGTGCGTCTAGCTTCTCCATATTATGTTTCTATTTCTTGTGGGCTTTTTCCTTATTACCTATGTTCGGAATTAGTTGCTTCCACATCATTTCTAATATCTAATTCATGTAATTCTTCGTGTAAATATTTTTGTGTTGTCAATTTCGCTTATTTGAGCCTTTC
Source organism: Agriotes lineatus (assembly GCA_940337035.1). Lineage (NCBI taxonomy): Eukaryota > Metazoa > Arthropoda > Insecta > Coleoptera > Elateridae > Agriotes > Agriotes lineatus. The sequence goes on from OW679197.1 coordinate 14,077,329, forward strand.
TGGTACTAACTGTTTCTTTACCAATTCCCTTACGTTCGAAAGAGATACTACTTATAGATAGGTTTATAAGTTTTGCTAGGTTGTTTTTTGTATTGCACTAAAATATACAGGGTGATTTTAAAATGTGTCGCCAAACTTTGAGGTATTATTCTACACACCAAGGCAAGTAAAAAAGTCCAGATAAACATGTGTCCGAAAATCGCACGTTTTCGAGTTATGAGCAATTTTTGAATTTGAGAAATAAATCGTAAACTATTAAAAAATATTAAGGTGGCTGGATTACTTGCTGTCAAAATCAAACAGTTAGGCGTCGTATCAAAATGTACACAACTACAGAATTATCTGACATGCATTTTATGTATGGTTGGGCCCATGGAAATACCAGAGGCACGTTGTTTGCATGAAGAGCGGCTTCCCAACCAAAGAATTCCAGAAATGAGTATGTTAAGCAGCACTTATCACAAATTTTTGGCAAGCAGTGGATAGGCCGAAGTGGGCCTATTCCATTGCCGCCACGCTCCCCAAACCTTAATCCGTTAGACTTCTTCCTTTGGGGATATTTAAAAAGCCTCGTGTACACCATCTCCATTAATACAGTAGAGGAGTTAAAGCAGCGTGTTAACGATGCCTGTCAAACTGTGAGGAAAGGAATGCCAGGCGTTTTTGAAAGAGTAAGACAGTCATTGTGGCGGCAATTAGACGTCTATGGGAGATGGGTGGTGGACATATCGAACATCTACTCTGAAGAAGGTTTGATTTCCCAAATTCAAAAATTGCTCGTAACTCGGAAACGCGCAATTTTTGGACACATGTTCATATGGACTTTTTTACTTGCCTTGGTGTGTAGAATAATACCTCAAAGTTTGGCGAAACATTTTAAAATCACCCTGTATAAGTAAGACTATTCAATTCACCTGTCATCTGTCAAAAAGTGACCAATGACAATCCAAAATTTGACGTTTCTTGACCAATCAAAAAAATATCAGTGGATACATCTTCCTAGAAGGTATTCAAGTGGCTCTTTTAAACAAATGTGATTTTTATTAGAAAAAGTCAATATTAGTGTTCTGTTACTATAGAAATTGCGTAGTTTGTTGCTAGATTTACCGAAATTAATTTGAAAAAGTAGTTTGGTTCATTAAATAGTCCCTCGAATACCATTCTTAGTCAAAGTTAAGTAGATTATTTTTGCGGTGGTATCACCACTCATGTCCATTGCGCTTGGGAGAATCGTACCAAAGCGCAATGGACATTCGTGATACCACAGCAAAAATATTCGACATAACTTTGACTACTCATGGTATTATAAGTGACTATAAAATCGTGTATTGGCACCTCTTCACTTTCTTTATGTAGTTTTTTCTGAAGTAGTTTTGTATGCTATCTTTAGTGACTTCTGTGGGGGCGTAAGCATTGATGAACATCGTATTGTGTTTGTCGTGTTCTTCTACTAGTTGGAAACTTATTTCAAATTTCTTAACGGTCTATTTATTAAGAATCCTGTCCCTTGCTGTCCTTGTCTGGCTCATCTATGATACATTATTTATAAAAAATAAAAACTTTAAAGGCAAGGACAATCCTCCCGCTGCAAGCCTGCACAGTCGCCCCAAGGAGTCGCGAGGGGACAACTTCCCCGCTCCAGGGGATTACAACCCTGACAAGGGCGACAAGGTGGTCCATGACAGCGCCCCCAGGTACACATTCGGCCTGAAGACCAACAAGGCGAAGCTCATAGACACGCCTGGTAAGTGGGCCCGGTGAGAGGCCGGTTCTTAACATGCACAGTAATTCTTGCACTTGCAATAATTTTTTTAACTAGCACCAAACGAATACCACCCGGAAAATAATATTCCGCATGACGCGCCTAAGTACACTTTCGGGCTGAAAACGCAGCTGGAAAAGCCACTGGACACTCCTGGTTCGTTGAATCTAATGATTGATTTTCAGTATACTAAGCTTTTTAATTTGAAGCACCTAACGTTTACAACCCCAACGCCGTTGACCACATGCCTAGTTACACGTTTGGGCTGAAAACGAACGTCGAAAAGCCGTCAGAGACCCCGGGTCAGTTTGCAATTTCATCTTTAATATATAACTAATCATGGTTAAACGGCTGGTTTAATAATTTTTAACTTATACAGCTCCTAACGTTTATAACAGTCGTAGATTTGACACGTCTCCCAAATATACATTTGGACATAAAACGCCTGCCAGAAAGGCGTCAGACACTCCGGGTTAGTAGCTGTGCTTTTTAGTAACCTTAATTTAATCTGGTAATTTTTGGTAGCGCCTAACAGTTATAACGTCGCTGGATTTTCTAACTCACCCAGGTACTCCTTCAGGCGGAAAGGCAAGGCTGCAAAGCCGAGCGAAACTCCGGGTTAGTTGCAGCTCCTGATAATTTTCCAATCCGACCACTAATCGTTAACATGTAATTTACACAGCTCCTAATGCTTATACCGCCCATGGACTTGACAAAGGTCCTCAACATTCCTTTGGAGTAAAGACGAAGATGATAAAGGGCATGCATACGCCTGGTTAGTTATTTTGCTTCTGTTCGTTTAGTTTATTTCTAATTCTCTAACCATTAACATGTAATTTACACAGCTCCTAATGCTTATACCGCTCATGGACTTGACAAAGGTCCTGAACATTCCTTTGGAATAAGGACGAAGATAATAGAGGGCACGCATACGCCTGGTTAGTTATGTTGCTTCTGTTCGTTTAGTTTAGTTATCATTCTCTAACCATTAACATGTAATTTACACAGCTTCTAATGCTTATACCGCCCATGGACTTGACAAAGGTCCTGAACATTCATTTGGAATAAAGACGAAGATGATAAACGGGATGCATACGCCCGGTTAGTTTTATTTTGCTTCTGTTCGTTTATTGTAGTTCTCATTCTATAACAGTTAACATGTAATTTACACAGCTTCTAATTCTTATACCGCCCATGGACTTGACAGAGGCCCTGAACATTCCTTTGGAATAAAGACGAAGATAATAGAGGGCATGCATACGCCTGGTTAGTTATTTTGCTTCTGTTCGTTTAGTTTAGTTATCATTCTCTAACCATTAACGTGTAATTTACACAGCTCCTAATGCTTATACCGCCCATGGACTTGACAGAGGTGTTGAACATTCCTTTGGAATAAAAACGACGATGATAAACGGCATGCGTACTCCCGGTTAGTTTTATTTTGCTTCTGTTCGTTTAGTGTAGTTCTCATTCTCTAACAGTTAACATGTAATTTACACAGCTTCTAATTTTTATACCGCCCATCGACTTAACAAAGGTCCTCAACATTCCTTTGGAATAAAGACGAAGATAATAGAGGGCATGCATACACCTGGTTAGTTATTTTGCATTTGTTCGTTAAGTTTAGTTCTAATTCTCTAATCATTAACATGTAATTTACACAGCTCCTAATGCTTATACCGCCCATGGACTTGACAAAGGTCCTGAACATTCCTTTGGAATAAAAACGAAGATAATAGAGAACATGCATACGCCTGGTTAGTTATTTTGCTTCTGTTCGTTTAGTTTAATTCTCATTCTCTAACCATTAACATGTAATTTACACAGCTCCTAATGCTTATACCGCCCATGGACTTGACAAAGGTCCTGAACATTCCTTTGGAATAAAGACGAAGATAATAGAGAACATGCATACGCCTGGTTAGTTATTTTGCTTCTGTTCGTTTAGTTCTCATTCTCATTCTGATCATTTTCGTATGAACCATTTTCTATAGGTTGCAATGGAAATAGAGACCATAGATACAGGAAAAATTGTAGGTTCCTGGGCTACTTTTTAAAGCTGATATTATATCCGAAAATGAAATATATTGTAGCTTTCTCTCATTCGAGCATTGAAAAGATATTTTAAGTATTTCAAAAAAGAGTTTACTATCAGTTGTTCATTTTTCCTATAATAAGATTTTCCATTTCAAACCGTTGTGGGCGGTCAACCCTTCACCTTCATCAAACCATTACGTTGGGTTTACTAAAGCATGTTTACTCTGTAGCACCCAATGCCTACAGTGTTCCTTCGACAGAGAAGCTCTGGCATGAGAACGCACCCAAGTACACCTTCGGAATGCGGGTACAAGCTGAAAAGCCGCTCGAAACACCTGGTTGGTTCTTTCACGCTTAATTACACTTTAGCGTGGCCGATTAGCTGCATCCCAACCTAATTCGCACATTTGCAATAAAATGTGCAAAAGCCACCCCGGATGTAGCTATTCTGCCGCCCTAACGCATGCTTGCTGCATGATCACTTGCGATATGTTGGTTTACTGATACACTGCAACTGCTCCATAGCACCGAACGCCTACAACATTCCTGGAACGGAAAAGGTTTTGCACGAAAACTCTCCCAAGTACACTTTCGGAATGAAGGTCCAAGGAGAAAAGCCTTTCGAAACACCTGGTTTGTGTCTGCACTGTTTAATGTCTTGGTTCAGTGGGTTAGCCTAAATATGACTTACTAAAATCTATTTGACAATTCGGGTTGCGTTACAATCACTGAAAGCCGTGCCATGTTCGCATTTATGGTTGTATCACTGATAATATCAACGAGTGATACGATGAAATCGATAAAAGTAAAAGTCGCGGACATATCTGGAAATTCAAAGCGTTTTTAGTTTCTGTTCATAAAAGCTTATGATTTTACCAAATTCGTATAAATGTATGTCGGCCATCAACTTCAGACATATTTCTGATTTATTCGAAGTCCACTCACCATATGCAAACTAACTAGTTACACCCACATGGCTACCTGGTCGCCATATATGTAAATGTGAACATGGCATCGCTTCTCATCGTGGAAGTCCTTGGTATGGGGCTAACACGACTAGATAGTTCAAAATTCGTTCAAGGCGAACTGTTTATGGCTAAGTCACTGTCTTAGCTTCCACGTTGTTCGCAACAATCGTAACTGGTGAATATGTAAATACTTAAAAATATTTCATAGCTCCGAACGTCTACAACATTCCGGATACAGAGACGATGTTACATGAGAACGCGCCCAAGTACACTTTTGGAATGATTTTACAAGCGGAAAAGCCGCTGGATACGCCCGGTTGGTTTTGCACGCTTTTATTGCTAACAGAATTTTAAAAAAATAGATTTGAGCTTTTATTTTTGTTATGATTGATTTTTCGGAATATGTCGAACTTGTCTTGTTTAAAAGTCCCTGTTTCGGTTTTGTTTTGAAGATGCTGTCATTGAATTTGGAACACTCCGGGGTGTTTTTTCTTTTGAACAAACAGCAAAACAAAACGGTTTACACCGAAAAATCCATCATCGAGAAAGGGGCGTCTATTAATTCCGTATATCTGCAGCTCCAAACGTCTACAACGTGCCAGCATCAGATAGAGCTTTGCACGAAAATTCGCCCCAGTACTCCTTCGGGCAGAAAGTTGAGCTGGAAAAGCCTCTAGAAACCCCCGGTTTGTTTGAACAAGCTATCTTAGTTAACTGAGGGTGAAAGGTCGCACTAACAGCTTTTCTCATGTGCAAACGCTGTTATCACCGCTGTTTCTGAATAACATTACATCATTATCATAATTTACATTTAACAACGGGGCTCCGCCGAGTTGCGAAATGACGTGTGGTATATTCTTTTCGAATTTTCAGCTCCTAACGTCTACAGAATTCCGGGCATCATTGGGGACAAGAAATCAGCTCCATCCTACACCATTTCTGGAAGAAACAAAGACGTGATCGACGAACGCGTTAAAAACCCTGGTCCCGGTACTTATAACAACGTGAACCCCGAAAACTATAAGGACCATTCTCCTTGCTACACCATGGGGGGACGCACCCAAATTCCCTCGGATGCCACTAAAGTGCCTGGACCCGGAGTATATTCACCAGAAAAGGTAAAATAATAAAACCTTAGCGTGCATTAACTCCTCAACCTTGTTATCCTGAAATGAACTTTTTTTAAATATGTAGAGTATTTGTAATATATTACTAGCAAACAATTAACAATTATCTTGTTATTAGCACCAGAGACCACACCTTGGGCTGTCCCAACAATTACACAATTAAACAGGTTTTGTTACTAACTCCACCCAAACTAAGTTCATTGTTTTGATCATCACGTAGACGCCTACGCACCGGATTTATAATTTAGATCTGTCTACATACACGGTTGCTGCTACAAATTTGAAGATTTATCTGGCGTTTCTCCATAAATCGCAACACACAGCCCTATTTTTAGGTGTGGTTATTCTAAGTCTTCAAAAACAGCAGGTCTAATAGCATTTCCTAAATAGGTCACAATTCACTTGAGAGAAGCTCCGAGTCACTCCTTTGGCATACGTCATTCCACATACTTAGGCTCCGCTTCGCTCTGTTTGAGAAAAGATAAAACCTCGCTTCTTTTCTAACTAACAAGCCTCACTAACACCATCGCCCACCGCGCTAACTCGAAAACTGACCAGCCTGTTGTTTTGTTCTCCATGTAGCCAAGGTACTAACTTTTGCCAGTCGGGCCGATCGGGAGGAAGTACTAATTGTCGCCTTTTACAGGTTGTACTTGATTACCCTCCTGCACACTCCTTCGGGATCAAGCACTCGCCCTTCTCTGAGCACTATTGAGAACAGCTAAAAAGATACAACGAACGCTTCGAATCGACCAGGACTGCACTCTTACTTGCCTTCACTTGTGATACAGAACAGACTAGGATGTTTATTATCACTACCCATTATGTTATTTTTCTATTTACAGTTATTACCTAACAGTTTTATCAATTTGTTACTCACTAGAGCCCATATATCTATATTTGTTAATAATGATGCTTGAAATGTTAATTTTGCAGGGACATGCGATTTTAGACTCATCTGTTCAGTCAGTGAAGTTTAGTATTTATTCTGCCATTTATAGGTGCTTGTAATTACCGTATGTAATACTCAACATGCCAGTTCCTTTCGCACTACATATTGAACGAATTAACAAAATCAGGCATTAACATACCAGTTTGATGTAGCAGCGGCTGCTGTTGGAATAAATGTTATTTTTAGACGAAAATGTGTTTCAATTTACCTGACCATATTTTTATTGTACTCAATATTACTAGCAAACTTGACGAAATAAACCGTCTGTGCTTTCCATAATATTAAAGGTTTGGTTGAATTTTCATTATTGTTTAAGATAATAAACTTTCAATGTATGAGTAATTTAATTATACAATAAAAGTCGATTTTCCAAAAATTTACATGCAACTAATAGTTATCTCAATATTTAGGTGACCATGCGCATGCACGCAGTATTATTTAATTAAATGGAAAGTACTTATAACAGTTCAAATCAGAATGTAACGATCTGACCTTGTACGATGCCGAGAATCGGTGAAACCATAAACAACTACAGGCGGTAAGATGTTGATCAGTAGCCAACGCAGCAGCTCGCATTGCAAGCTGCTCCAGCGCCAATACAATTCTATGTGCAGCTCCAACAAAACCTACCCTTAATGCCCCCATCAAAGATAGTTAATAATCTTGACAAGATGACAGCTATCGGATCACAAATGGTTAGGACGATGGATAACACCAAAACGAACTTTTTATAGCACTTACTTAGCTCACACTGACGTTAGTAGGTTTGCTGCATGTACATTATTACGTTGATCGCTGAGGTTGGATCGATTATACTTTACGTGTCCTCGACACCGAAAGATAAAAAAGGCTATAGATTATGAATGAATGAATGTATTTCAAATACAATTTTCCACAATGTAACACTCAAATTGTATTCGTTTTAGCGGTCATGCAAGTGAAAGAATGTTTTTTTACCGGACCATATTTTTATTGTTCTCAATCTTACTAACAAACTTTGTGAAATAAACCGTCTGGGATTTCCTATAATCTTAGAGGTTAGGTTGAGTTTTCCTTACTGTTTCTAAAATGTGTGACTAAATCTGAAGAAATATCTATTAACGTTTTGACTACTTTTTAATTTGCTCTATGTTGTTTTTTTTTTGTTAACTAGTTCATCACCAAATTGGGTAATGCCAAATACTAATTCTTTCCATCCTCAGATATATAGAGCAGGAGTCAGTGGGTAGGTTCTACACATCAACAAGAAAAAGTATAGTTACAGATTTGGAACGCTTCTTTTAGAGTTTTTTTTTGTTGTTTTAGAGAAAGGTTATTAACTGAAGCACGGCACTTCTTAAATTTTTTTGAATATATACTGAATTGTTTGACTCGTTCCTGAAGAGTTTGTCTACCATTTACTGAAGTAGAATCTCATATCGGAAAACATTGCAATGTTGCTGTGACTATTGTACTATCGGCGTCGTATACCAATAGTTATGATTTTTACTCCATACATAAGCCCAACTTTCTGAAAACTCCCTGTTTTACACCTGCTACTAGCAAACCAAATACGAGGCTTGAAACAACTGCTACACCCCTTCTAGGCGAATAATATTAAGCGAGAAGAATTTGCCTTAAATTTATTATGCAACTGCTTTCTCATTTCTTATATAATTTAGGAGTAAGAGTAATCCATGGCGTGTCCAAACTTCGTTGCGCAAAAGGGCTGCGTATAAGTAAAATATAATGGATGTGTCTAGTCAGAACTGTTATTGCCAAGCAACATTCACCAAAGATATGGGTCACAACTTTCCTGGAATTCGAATCTGCTCCTGCAAACTGGCATATCAAGGTTTATACCATTAATTATTGTTTAGATAACTCGCGTTCCCTTTTCCCGTGGGATCATTCGGGATCTTGTTGGTTAACTAGGGTTAACTAGGGAACGTGTCTTTATTATTTAACGGATTTACGATATTTCAAGTATTTAGTTCAAAAACTTCTAAAAAAATAATGGAAATCAGACTAATAAAATCATTAATGCAATTAACGTGTTTGTGTTTGCTTACTTATACAGCAAGTTATTTAAACTTGGCAGTGACGTTTTTGAAAATTAGAAGCTTTCAAAATATAACAATCTAAACATTTATAGGGGGAGTTAAAAAAAGAATAGGCAACCGCTGTATAGCAAGAGCTCTGGAAATCCAGTATGAAGGAAATAAGCAGGTGAGTTGTTTAAAGCTGAAATCACTACAAGACAAATCCAAGGAGACAACCAAATACGAAGTAGAACTAAGTTTATTAACCTCTTTAATCAAAAGAAAACAAGGAAAAATATCAGGATCAAAATCAATGATCAATTATTACCAAAATTAAAAAATGTTAACTACCGAGGCAATTAAACAAGATTGTTGTAAAATATCAATTCAGCAGTAAAAACAATTCACAACATAAAATGATCAGCAACGTACAAACGTACGCACGAAGATACATATCAACTAAATAAATTAAAGTAAGTTCATTTATTACACCCCAATTATAAAATTTCAATAGTAAATCTCCTCAGAAATTTAAAACTTGAAAAATAATTAAGTAAATAATAACCATTCAAAATTCACATGGCTAAACGCTTAACGCCCTAATAAAGATTTAAATTGGAGTTCTTGTGTGTCATTCACAAACTGTAAACTGATATATATTGAAATCGATGAAATATCAAAGTCCCTGATTTATTCGAATTGGTATAACTGAGGGTTGTTTCATAAAATATTAAAAATCACCAGAAATATGAGCAGCTACTAAACTTTGCTTAAATTTTGAATGACAGGTAATGAATCTAAACATTGATTAAGAAGTAATAAATCATAAATTAATAAACTGAGATTTTGTGAACAGAAGAATTTAAGATAATAAACTTTTAATGTAAATGAGTAATTTAATTATACAATCAACATCGATTCTAACCTAAAAATGTAACAAACAACTAATAATTATCTCAATATTTAGGCTAACACATGCACGCATGCAGTATTGTTTAATTAAATGGAAAGTACATGTAACAATTCAACAGCGAAATGTAACGATATGACCTTGTACGATGTCAAGAATCAGTGAAACCATAAACAACTGCAAGCGGTAAGATGTTGATCGCTAGCCAACGTAGCAGCTCACACTGCAATCAGCTCCAGCCCCAACGCAAGTCTATAGGTAGCTCCAACAAAACCATCTTAATGTTCCCAGTAAAGCTAGATAACAATCTTGTCAGGAGAATGGATAATGCTCAAAACAAAAGTTTGTGCAGCACTTACTTAGCTCACACTGACGTTATTATTATTAGGTTGCTCAATGCACGTTGATCGCTCAGGCTGGGTAGACTACCCAGTATGCATTCCTAAAACTATGAGAGTTACATAAATATTGTGTAAAAGTACGAAGGTGATGCACGTTTTGATTGTACAGGGTGGCTCAGAAAAGAGTGGCGAATAAAACTTAATTTTTTTAATGGATTGTCCTGGAAATAGGTTAACTTGAAAGTTTTGCATTGAAATACTAATAATTTTATTTCAAGTTATATGGATCTTGGAGATACATATCAACAATTTTATGCAAAACAATGCTGAAATTCAGGCGGCTGCTGTAAGAGAAAAATATTGAATGAAGAAAAACGTTACCAAAAAAGTAAGCTTTTCGTGAACTACCTTTCCAGAAAAAAATGGTGGTTCTGGGTATTACTAATATACCTGGTAGCATGATGCTACACATTAGCAAATTTAATAATTTCGTTTTTTTTCAAATGGAAGGTTCTGTATGCATTTCTGAAAAACGCTTTTAGTGATGTTACTTCATACCTCTAAATTCAATTGTTTTCCATAAAATAAACGATTTGAGCTATTGCTTCATTTCAAGAAAAACCGAAAAAAAACTGCTTGTTTTATATACAAATAGACAATATCCAAATAACTAATATTAAAACGTATTTAATTACTTTCACATTTTTTTCCGTGAAAGGAAGTAGGCACATTTTTCGAGAAACGTAAGGGTTTTCCAATAATTCTTTTTTCTTTAAATTAGAAAGGCTCAAGAAGTCTATAAGTGCTGTCAAAATAAGCTCCTTATTACTTGCGGGAATAGAAGTGGATGCAGTTTCAGTTTTTGTGGAATTTGTTGAAAAATCGTCTGCTTTCTCTGGATTGTGAATTTCTACCGTCTTACCCTGATTGGCATGAAGGGCAGTGGTTTTTGTATAAAGACGTCTAATGTTTTTTGTTTTTTAGAAGGTGGTGCCATTCTAAAAAATTAAATTAAACAGTGAGAATACATTTGGAATAACAATTTATAAAACCAGTTAGAAACAGCCTTATTGTGTGTAACGCCTGAGATGTCTGTATAAATGGCAATTACTTGAAAATCAAGCATGTTTTCACTTTCACGCGTAATGTTATAAATTAAGCGTTGTTTTACATACGAGTGCTTAACTCTAAAGTTGAAATTTTGCAGGCTTTGGATGTTTTAAACTTTGACTAACTAGTCGTACAACAATAAAGATATTATACTATTAGCAAAATTTAAAAATACACCGACAACTATGCACCAGGTACATTTCATTGTTTTGTCTAGTGGAGACTGGTATACACTAGACAGGTCACAGAATCGACATCGACCAGCGACGAAAATCCTACCAACGCTGTGTGTTGAAGGCAAATTTGCGCCTATTGCGTGTTATTTATAATTATAACAAAGTAGTCAACTTTTTATCCGATTACATTTTTTAACACTCCCAAGGGGGTGTCAATTGACCCCATTGAAACCCCTTTCGATCCGCCAGTGTGTGTCTCACCCTGGCGGGTTAGATCGTGATGTACTAGCCCGGCCATAAATGCTTAGCTGCCAGCCTAATGTTGTAAATAGCCATTATGGCTGGCTGAAGAGCGCCCAAAATTTTTCAAAAATTTGTTTCAAGTATGCATTACTTACTATAAAAAGATTTAAGGTTTTGAAGTAATATATGCATTCCTACACTCTCAAATCCAGAAATGATAATCAATATTTTAGGCATAAATCTCTATATGTCGCACTGAAAAATAAAAATATAATAACTGTAAAAATACATTAGGTTGGTCTAACAAATAATGACATTTATTGCATTTTAATACACAACAATGTTCATACAATGGCCAACATAAAATATATATATAACCTCTATAAATTTTGAAGGCATACTTGTACACTTTACACACATTGATGTAGTAAATACTGATATAATTCCGCGACCCCGTCCAAAAGTGGGCGACCTGCTTTATTTTGAACTTCTTCACCGTTGAGACTAATCAATAGAAACAGGGTGGATTATTCGATCTCGCCATTTCACACCATTGAGTAATATTATGTATGACACAAACGACAGATAATTGTACACAGAATTGACTAAACAATAACCAGTTCCTCTTGGTTGAAACCGGGCATTAAATTAGGACATCGGCAGCGTCAGACGGAAATCCATACGCAACACAAAAGCAAATCAACAAGCAGAATAGTTTGAGTTTGAGTCATTTCAGTTGTAGAAAAATATTTCAACACGATATGTTTAAATATAACTTCTTCGTCTACCACTAATTAAAATAGCGTTTCTTGAGACCACGAGCCTTCCTTTTTCAGCGTGCTGGATGACGGCGTGCGTTCTGCCAAGGGCAGCGTAGGTAGAGTAACGGTAGATCCCCCACCACTTCCCACCAGAGTCAAAGAATCCACAGACTTATCAGATGGAAGAGGGAACGGAGGCCGCTCCGAAGGAATCAGCGAAAGCTGAGGTGCGTTGGACCTACAATCCCCGATCTTAAACCTGGTGCTGTCTGCGCTGATGCTCAGACATTTTTCCCTCGCGAACGGATTGGCATCGCTACAGTTTAGGTCGTGCTCACTAACACTCACCCTAAATTCGCTAATATTCAGCCTACATTCGGGATTATATTCACTAGTACTTGGTCTGACGTCGTAGTCGTTCTCCCTGTTTTCGCTAATGACCGGAATATTTTCGCTAATGCAAGGAATGCTAACCCTCCTGTTTTTGATGCTGGTCCTTCTGTGGCGCTTTAGGCTTCCCTTGGAGTCGCGCCTGTACCATGCGTGCTCATTGCCATCGCTGGCCTCGCTGTCTGTCGAGAAGGGGTCCACCTCGTCCTCGGTGTCCGGGCACTCGTCCTCGTGGAACACGGAGTCCGAGGTGAGGGACTGCATCTCCAGGTCGGGGTAGTCCGCCCCCAGAGAGCTGTTGCAGCTGCTGATGGACGCCAGCGGCGCCCGCCTCGTAGTTGCAGCGTTAATAGGAATATTGTCGTACAGCGCTCGCTCGCTTCCGCACGGGGATCCCCCAGGAGTCGGCTGAATTACCCTGATATCTATTGGATAGTAAAAGTCGTATTGTTCCGGAAGAGGAGACGACTGGCGCCTGCGGCCGCAGGATTTGTGCGCTGGAATAGCCGGAAGACCTAGGATTACTGATGATCCGCGTCTTTCCAGATATGAACTATCCGAAGATGAACACGTTATGTTGCTCGACCTTCTGGGTACATCTAAGTACCTGGAAATAAAAGCGGCATTCGATTAAATGCTGCAAACTGGCAACAAATTCAAACTGTAAAGTAATAATTAAGGTCGGAAGGAATAAAACAACAAAAGACTTACTATGAGGTTGTAACGTTTTCCCTGTTTTTAATATATACCTCAAAAGCGTAGTAAAACATCAGTCAGCAAATAATATATGTAGGAATGGGAATACCAATAGGATAATGCCATCTACTTACCTGCAGGATTTCTACGACTTAGAATTTTACAATTATGCGAAATAGTGGCTGGTGGTGAACATTGAAAACAGCTCCTGTTTAGAAATGGAAGTTAACCTTATCGAATGTGTGGGGGAAATAGTAATCAAAGACGCACTAGTGAAAGAAGAAATCAAATCTAGAACACAACAAAGCGGGAAGCTTGTTGGATGTGTCAATACGATCCGATGAGACAAACACATAACGTAACAGAATTGGAAAAACAATGGTACAGTGAAGTATGTACAATTAGTGCGGAGTAGGAAGGATAACTTCAGTTGTAGAGATGGTTTATTTAAGGTACAGTGCGAGAATGAGAGAGAGACTTAATAGGAAAGTAAACAAGGGAATAAGAAAACGGATTAAAGTAGAATAAAATGATTTGAAGTGGTTTAGACATTTGCCTAGAGTAGAAAAAGAGATATAGGGCCTTAAATAATCTCTAAGTGAACATGGTTACTATTTGTTTTTGATGTAACTGTAACGCACTCAATGGACGCGAAATTATAACGTTTATCAAATACTAGTTTATAGTATTTTATCAATAGTGACGGGATGCAGTTACAGTTTGTTTCGAAGCACGCCCTTCCCATTGCCTGCTTTTGCGATAAGGACTCCAGTTGTTCGCAAAAGTTCGTTTTTGATTGATATCTGAAGCAGCTGGATCGTATCCGTTTGATAACTTAAAATGTTTGTGAATAGTTGGTATTTTGGCCCAAAATGTTCCGTGTTTCGTATATTTAATACGGATTTGAATATTAGACGGTTTGTCGTTAGCTGTCTACAAAGCATTTGTTATCCAGAAATTTTTATAATTTGGATATGACCATGTGTTAACCACGTGATTATATTAAAGTTACACTTTCACAAAGAAATGCATCATAATGCATAAATGCTCTATTATAATTCATATTTCATTATGTAGGCTTTTTATTTTACGTGTTCTCGTATTCATATGAATATTACCGCTCGTATTCTGTCGGAAGTGCTGTCTAGCATACGTGCTGCTTAAGTCATATTTAGATGCGCCATTCGAATATCGATCGCCGTGGAATGTCATTTTTGATTGTATTTTACGGGATCTGTCCGAAATTCTACATTTCTGTATAAGTGGAGTAGTCGTTGAGCGAATGCCACACAACAACCTATATGATCATCAACTATGCAAGATTCTTGAATAAAATAATCATCGAATGCGATCTGGTATCATATTCAAAAATTTAGTATTGAGCAGAATGTGTGTATGTAGGAATGTATAACGATTCAAGGTCGACATTACGTTTCATATTAATAATTTTATTTATAAGATGTGTTACTTGGAATTTTGAGAATGTGCGCTCTTTGCGAGATTATTTATTCATCAAAATGTTTATAGGTACGTAGGTACTACTGATGCGTTATGAAGAAAAACGTTATTACATTAGAGGACAGTTAGGTGATCAGTATAAAATCAGTGAAGATCAATTCTTATTAACTTTGTAATCTCGAAAGGATTTCTGCAAATAGATTGTTTAAAAAAGTATAGGAAGCAGGAGAAGAAAAGAGCAACTCCAAAAGAAGACCAAAAACATCATGGAGATAATAAGTTAGGAAACCTGTAACAAAAGAAGAAGTAGAGCGGACATAATCCACGGGGATACCATGGGACAGAAGATAGTGAAATTAAATCTACCCCAATATTCTTGTCTAGGGTAGAACGAATTTCCGGATTAAGTAGTTTAGTAATGAAGATAACGAGACGTACGAATCAAAAACTAAATAGCATTTTTGAACGGCACAACTATTTATTTTAGATGATCGATGGGAATGAACAGAAGAAAAAATAATTATTTTGAAATTTCTTTAAAAACTAATTTTATAGAACAAACCCTATAGATTGTTTAATTTACAAATGATTCGAGAAGTTCGAAAATGTGTATACTTCAAGCTATAGACACTTGATACCTCAAATTTTATTAGGACAAAAACAATGTCTTCGCAAATAGCAATGTACAAGTAAACTTAAATAGAACGATATGAATAAAAAGTATGAAAAATTTAAGCATTTATTTACATTTCAACGAAATACTAACGAATTAATTTTGCCTACTACAAAACTTACTAATAATAAGCAACATAAATGTGGTTTAAATTGCCAATTTGTAGAATGTATTCTTGGACTTCTCGTCCAACTAACGTATAAAATCATCAAAGGGTGGATAGATTTTGTACTCATTGTCATTAACAAACGATGCCACGCACAAAAACTTGCCCCTATTCTGATCTCGAATCAGATGATTTCCTAATAATAACCAGAGTGAGAGTAAAAGAAGAAGAAGAAAAAAAAGAAACATAAAAATACAAAAATAAGACAACAAGTATTAACTATGCTGAAAATAAAAAACAAAGAAGCAAAATCAGCCGAACTTGCAGGAGTAAACAAAAACAAACGCAAATGATGTTGCGAAATGATAGCAATGAAATTGTAATGGAGAAAACTAAGAAAATAAAAATTCAGGGAATGTATTTAAAAATTATTAGACGAGACTAAATCTGACTAAATTTGAAGATGTAAATTAGGAACACATAGGACGAAATATTTTAATATCAAGTATATTTATCTCCACCGATGAGAAGGAATGGAATAAAGTAAAGGGATTGAAAAAAGGAAGTAAACGAAAAAGTAATGCAATCAGGTAATAATCCAGAAAACTAAAAACTACAAGGACCGGGATCAAGATGGCGCCTATAGCAAAGAAAAAGAACAAGAAAACGGAAGAAGTAGAAGAAATACAGAAAATGTGCAGGGATAAAGGATACTAAGCATGAAAACTAGCGATATAGATCGTAAGGGGGATAAATCGAAAAAAAAAATAATTGTGCGATAAAATTAAGAAAGCTCGAAATAATAACAATAACGGAAACAAACAAGGAACAAAGAAAAGAGGTCAATGAGAGATATTATTGTACGGGCATATATTGGTATATAGTGGAGTGCCAATCGAAAAAAGAGCAGCGGCTGGTGTTATGTTATTTTTAATTCATAACGGTACTTGTCGTGGACAATTTAGTTCTCGATCTTTTTAACATTGCAATGGAAATTTACTTCTGCCGCTGCATCCCGCGCGCTCGCAAAGTACGTGCATCTGCAGTTTCAACATTCACATATAGCTCGGGGCAGTTGACGTAGGTGACGTGGTTAAAAATGCGAGGCGATTAGCCGTGTGCTGTGAGAGGTCTCTTATTGTTGAATTGCTCAAAATAGTTTTATTATGGCGCCAGCCGGATATAACCAAGATTCCCTTGTTACGAAGCATAAGTTACGGAATGTATTTTGGGTCGTTGGTCTTTGTCGTAACATTTTTCCGTGTCAGCAAGTAGATATTACGGCTTTTTCGCTACCGCTTCTCGCACCCACCATCCGAAGAAATTGTTATCTCACCTACCGATCAAGTCTAGCAGCTGTCGATTCTGTCATCACCTCCAGAGAGGAATCCACCCAGTTGCTAAAGTAGTGTAATATTGTTATTGCTGAACGTTTAACAATTTAAACTGCGTTCGTAACAATTACAATAATTCACGTTGCGTTTTTATATGCTAAATGTTTAGTTATCGTTAACTCTTAAGACAGTTGCTTGTTGGCATTGGTTGGTTTACCTTACAAAGTTAGGTTCCAAGGGTCCATTTTGAATAATGTATATATAGGGGTAACCCAACTATATTTTATTCACTCAATATATGTTGTTTTACTGTGATATTTGTGTTCTGTCTAATTGAAAAGCAGTTAGCAGACAGCGAGCGGATATTCGCCCAAGGTAAGTCCCTGTGGAGAGTGCTGTCGCTTACTTCTCCCTCCCAGAGAGCGATTGTTTCACGTATTGAGTTATGTGAGAGTAATCGTAAATCTAAGTCAAAGAACTCGCGGCGCCACGGCAATCTGCCATTTTATCTCCAACTCATCTTTAAACGAACCCTACCCGATGATCCGATTGACCTTAACCGGGATAACATTGTGCAGGGCTAAATACTAATAATTATACGTGAGGTCTGACGCCCACTAGAGAGGCATATTATCCAATTTTTTAGTTCTGTAACCAACCAACGCCCATCTAAGGGGCGGCTGCGTGTTTTGAGTAACGTTTTGCACTATAACACAGGGTCATGATGCATAACTAACTGAGAACCGCCAGAGAACATGGAAAAGTGAAGGGCACATTCAGAAAGAATTGTGACAGTTGTATTGCATAAAGATGGGAACATTATACAGTAATTGCTGTTTATAAACCCAATAAGAATGAAACAGTCAAAATTAAGAATATATTTTGGGAAAAAGTTTGGCAACGGAAAAGCAAGAAATATACACGGAAGGGTTGGAAGAGATGATGAGGGTACGAATGTGAAGGCAGATATGGAGAAATATAAGGAATACTAATAGAGAAGGCTCAGTAAATAATTTAATAGTAGCAAACAACATGTGAGCAAACGAAAATGAAATCAAGCATGGCTTTGAAACATATGTCGATTATTAATCCACAGTATGCTGATGTTCTAGAATGAAATACATATACATAACCTAAACCACTGCATAACTGTCACCGACCATCATGTGCAATTTAAAATTAAACAATTTAAACAACTTGACACCTACTGTTATAATAACAGTCATATTTAAATTAAAAACATCAGAAATAATAGAGCACAAGACTTATTTTTTTCAAAGCGAAGCTTGATTTCGTTTTCATTTGTTCACATGTTACATTCTATCAGCACAAATATGTTCGTAAATACATAAGGAAAAGATAAAACGATAAATCTTAATAGATCGACAGAGCAGAAGTGAAATAATGGATGTGAGACCTATGAGAGGATCGGAGATATATGACCACCATCTTGTATTAGCCATAATAAAAAAGAAAAAAAATGAAGATAACGAAGAAAATAATGAGAAGAGAGTCCAATTTGAAAGCAAAAGAATCTGTAAATGAATAAATGCAGAAATAGCAGAACATAACCAAGAAATTATAAGAAACACAGTTGACCAAATGGAGAAGAAAAACAACGAAGGAGTTGAAGAGAGCTGGCGATTATTCAAAATAATCATAGAGATATCAAAAGAAGTGCTGAAAGCAAATAACTAAAACAGACTTACTCAAGAAATTAGACAAAAAGTAAAGAAAGAAAAGCGGAGAGAATATCTAAAGTAATAAACGGGATTGGACCATGTCATTATTGGGGTCGAAGAACTCGACGTTTCGCCCATTTTCGTGAGGGGCTTCATCAGGAGGAAAAAAAAGAACACGGTAACTCAACCTGCACACCACGCCAGAGGCGAAGCTCTTCTACCGATCGGAAGGAGAAATGCGAGAATTTCTAGGCAAGTACCGTCGCGGTTCAGTAACGGTGGCCGGGGCCACTTTTCACATAGAAAAAAGAGGAAAGCCTTCGTCCCGATTGAGATTATTCTCTTAATGCTCTTCCTTTTCCAAACTTCGATTTACAAACACCCTAATAATCTCAAGCGGGAGGAAAGTTGAAAGTAAAGAAGAGCTGAGGCAAGCTCAGTTCTATTCAACGTCTTCGTAGACGAAATAATTAAAGAATGTAAGCCAAGCTTAAATAAATTCCAAGGTGAAACCTTTTTTAATAGACACCTTACAATATCGGACACCTCTACGCAACGGACGGTTTTTTGTGTAAAAAATTGTAGGAAATAAATTGTAAAACTGTGAATAACGAACATCTCTCTACAACGGACAATTTCAGATTCCGCATGGGTGTCCGTTATGGAAAGGTTGCATTGTATGATACAGACACATAAAACCAGCGGAGATTACAGAATCCACATTTGTAGAAGATTTTGTGGTTACGAGTATCTGTGAGAATCTACCAGAATATGGAACAACACACTCAACAAATGTGGCATGAAAATAAATAAAAAAGCGTAATGATGACATTCAAGAGAAAAAAGGGCATCCAAATTGGATGAAAGAAAATAAAACAAATGTCGCAATTTAAGTATCTAGGAGTGGCAATACAAGGTAATGTAATAGTAATTAACGTATTAAGAGGGGTAACCCAGTCTTAACATTCGAGCATATTTTTACCACTCGAGCGAGCGCAGCGAAGCAAGAGTGGTAATTTATGTGAGAAATGTTAAGTCGGTTTCCCCTCGAAATGCGTTCTTTAGTTTATTGTTCATTGAGGCAATAATTTTGAATCAATAATAATGACTAAAAACTGCTAAATCGAAATCGGACTACCATGAATATGTGTGATGTTGCTATAGTGAATGCATGTTAAATGAGTGGATGCATGTTAAATGTATCTTAACATTAGGACGCGAGTGGATGCATGTTAAATGAGTGGATGCATGTTAAATGTATCTTAACATTCGAGGACGCGATCATGTTAAACACTGTTTAACATTTCAATGAACAATAAACAATATATAGACGTTAACGAAAGAATTGAAGAAACAAACCATAAATGAGGCAAACAGTTATATGAAAAAAGAAATATCAATGAGGACTAAAATGACAATATTTAAGAAAGTTTACTGATCGATTCTAATCTATGTCTGCCAAACATGGATAGTTACAAGAAGTATTAAAAGTGAGTTACAGGCAATAGAAATGAAATACCTGAGAGGAATAAAAGGAATAACGCGAAGGGGGATAATAAGGAATAGGAGTGCACGAGAAGAACTAAAAATCGATCAATCGTATAAGATCTAGACGAAAAACAGCTAAAGTAGAGGAGCCATCTACAGAGAACGGAGGAAACGAGACTGATGAAGAGAATGTGGGAAGCACGAATACAAAACAATGTGAAGAGCCAAGAGAAATGTGGGAGTACAGAAAAGAGGGCTAACGATAAATAGCGCAAGAAGAATAGCTAAAGACAGAAAACAATGGAAAAGACTGGTACATAAAAACAATTCATAGTGATAGTGATAGTGATAAAACAGAACCCTTACACTGAAAAATAGATCATGGAATTGATTATTAAAGAAACGAGTAAGGAAGCTAAACAACGAACATTGGAGTCAAAGATGCGGGAAATAGAAAAATTGATAGGATATAAAACCCGCTTGAGTGGGCGAGTGGAAAAGCAGCCTGCTTTGCATGCAAATGGAGAAGGGTTCAAATCTGGCCGTAGCCGGAGCGACAATAGATTTGAACTCATTAGTTAAGTTAGCTTTAAGTTAGATTTAGGATTGTTGAATGTAGTGTGTGTCTGACTTCAGGTCGCATGCGACCTATTGCCGTCCCTGCACGTCTCGCATGGTATGCATGATTTACGACCCCGAGACGTAAACTGAAGACTATAAATGAACTATATGATATAAAAGGTCTGCAGAAACGTATACAAAAGCTATATTTCTGGTATTTATTTATATCAATAACACAGTAGAAGCTATGCAATTCTATTGGAAGAAAGCAACATATCAGAATAAAGTATACGAGCGTACAGGGGTGGAAAAGTTACTACAATTCTCTGGGTTATAAGATACGGAGGCAACAATGTAATCACAGACAGGTTCAACCAACTATTGTAGGAAAAGGATCCTGCTAAAAAGCCTGCTTTTAAATATTGCCACAAGTGTCCAAAGTGAAGTGCTTTTTCTTCATGCTAAGAAAACTGTGCACAAAGCTGCCAAAAGTCCACCGATTCTATACGCCGCTAGACTGGGTCCGGGTGTTATCTGCTACGAAGGTGTAAATGCTAAAAGCAAAGCTGAGGATGATGAAGCAGCGATTAGCAAAGAAGCACCCAGTTACCTATTATAAGGCGGAAAGTCTTCCAAATCTTCTTCGTCAGGGGATGACGAATCTTCATCGATGAAGCATTGCAAGCGGGAATACGATCTAGTTGGCGATTCCATTAGTCTAAAATTATTAGCTAGAATTAGATCGGCACTTCTAGCATGACAATAGGAAATTCTGGTAGTAATATAACAACTCTGCGACTGTTAAAAGAACAATGCAAGAAAAGAAGATCACAGGTGCTTCTAACGGAGTCCTGTGGAGCAGATATGTGAACTCCTATAATTGGCCTAACGGCTGTTGGCTGAGTGCGAAATAAATAAATAAATAAATAAATGCTACGAAGCAATATGTGGTTGCGAAACCTGGGTGTAAAATAAAAAACCTAAACACATTTCGCTAATCAGAGCCTTCTGTAAATAAATGCAAAGAATAGAGTTATGGCGATTAAAAACCAGCAACCGATAAGAATCTAGTAGTTCCTGAATTTTGCTTTGACAACCTTAAAATGATGCTTAAATATTTCTCAAAAAGGAGGAATGGCAACACTAGGCTAACGATAATGACGCAATAAATAAAAATAGAGCGCCCATTTACCTATTATAAGTCGAGAAGTCTTCCAACTCGTCTTCGTCAGGCGGCGGCGAATCTTCATCGATGAAGCAAGGCAAGCGGGAGTGCGTTCGAGTGGGCGGGTCCATGAGGCTGCTATAGCCCCCGATGGACGAAAACCTTGTGGTGCTCCGGACCCACGCAGCAGGGGAGTTGCTGATGTCCAGCGACCTTCTGGCGGGGCGCGATGGGTTTATCTGTTGGAGAACGGTGGCCTCCAGGGCGGCCTGCATCTGCCGCTGCTCCTCCTGCTCCACCTGGGCAACGGCAGCAGCCGCCAAGTTGGGGTTCTCCAGCGCCTTCTCGGTTTTCGACTTGGACTTGTACACCACCAAGATGACCATGAGGCCGAAAAAGCCGCCCAAAGTGGCGGCTATGCGGATGCCCGTCATGACATCGTAGGTTTGGTAGAAGTCGATTTTGTCTTGCTCTTCTTTGTTGATGGTCGTTGAGGGCTCTATACTACTGGTGGCCACTCCGAGCGAGGCGTTCTGCCTCGCCGACATCACGGTTTCGATAAACCTGCAACAAATTTTAGACGTTATTCTCTAATTCTACAATTAACAATAATTTAAACTATTGAACTGATTACATGCTGCTGGTGAGAGCATTTTTATGTTCATAGACGAAATTGTTAATGGTTTTCAAAAGCCGACTTAGAAGTTCTCTAAAACAACGATCAAGTTGAGAGGAGTTTTATATCAGTGTTCATATTCCGTTGAGAGATATTTGTTATTACTAGTCTTCATCTTTGTCCCGAGTGTAAAAAGCAGCACAAAAGTATAGGAGTTCTTGATCTTGAATAATATTTATTGAGAAAAAAATTAAACAGATAAAAAAACAAATTTTCTGACTTACACACACATCACCTTTCTAATAACCCTTAGACATACAGAATTGCAATAAAACGGGAGATTTTAAATTTATTACTCCCAGTTGCAAATGCCCTTTTTACGTAGCTCAGCAGCCAAGGTTCGAAATTGTCCGTAATTTAATAGCGAATAAAAATAGGTAGGTTTATTAATTATTATTACACGTTACAAACGAACAAACTTAAAATATCTTTTATAAGCAACGTATCTACAATTTACAGTAAAAATGTACAAATAGAAATTGCGTTAAAATAATTCTTCTGCATCCAGACCAAAATCACCTGGTCGGCAGGTTACCTAATAGACACAGGTGGCCGCTGCGGGTCGTTAATTGGTAGTTCCAAGAGACCTGCGGGCTTTAACAAATTACTTGAGGTCTTTAAAATTGATAAATTTTGATGATTTTGTGTTGTGTGAACCTAATTTATATGTAAGCTCTATTTCTTCGCATTCGGAGAATTGAAGATCGTATTCGCCGGTACTGCAGCCATACGACGGTTCGACGTGTGGCTCGTTAATCCAGGGCCCCAGAGATAGGCATCAGGAAATGTTTTTTGTGTATGGGAACTACCACCATGACTTCTGGCTTTCCTGGTGAAAATTCCTTCACCAAAGTGATATTTTAAATTAAATTATAGATGCGGTTGTTCCTCTTGGCTACCGCCAAATCAAAGATTCGTTGGCTACGATGTGAGATACAGACTCCGGAGATGCTCTTTACCAAGAACACGCTAGGCGAGATACACGCTTAGAGATGCTCACCATTGAGAATCGGCTAATCGAGGGATTCAGGACTGCAGGATGGTGGTGTAACTCTAGAAGTTTTATTTCTCGCCTCAGGTTGTCTCGGTGCTTGTTTCACCGGGATGAAGAAGGAAAAATTACTTGGATGTGTCGGATATTATCCTTTTATACCTAGTCGAGCCTTCTTTCACTTCGATCATCTTCTGAAACGCCATAAGTCTTTCCTGGAAGAAAAATCTTCCCTAAATGGGCTGATTTCGTTAAATTTAATTTAATTTAATTTATTATGATTTTAACTGCAACCAACAGCCAACTACCGGCCATTAACAGGTTACAGATACATAAAACAACAAAAATTATAAATTCGTGAAAGCGCAAACTTAATTATTTTCATCTACTTCTAATATAGCAAAAAACATCTATAGTTCAAAAAATAATAATGCGACAGTATCAATAATGATTGTATTTCATGAATGATACGAATAATCTTAGTCATACTAGTAGTCATACTACTCGTGATATAACCTAATATACTAACATGACAGTGTAGGAAGAACACAGATACACAGGTATTGTATGAGTAATAATAATAGAACAACTTAGCTCAGAATTAGATGTAACTAGACGCAAACTTAAACGTAAACCTAAACTCTAACTTAAGCCCAAACCCAGACACAAACTCAAACCCATACTTAAATTTAACCTGATTTCAGTTGTAGCGCAAGTAGACAGTGTTCTTTAAAAACATTATACGAAATATCAAATAAGTATACCTACAGTGTCAGCAATTGTGTTGTATACAGACAAGATCTGTACAAAGGAGAACTCAACAGAATATTAGTTCTTGTAGTACTTAAATAAAATAAAGATCTATACCTTGATGTAGATTTAGGAACACAAAAACACATTTTATTGAGAAAATTAAAGCATGACTCAATTTCGGAATGAACTATTTTATGCAGAAACAGTAAGCTAGAAAGCTCACGTCTTTTCTCCAAGGTGAGTATAGCAAAATGATAGCTTAATTCTCTATACGGTATCAATGCTGGATAGACACCCGAAAGTTTAAATTCTAAATTTCTGACGAATTTACTTTGTATTGTTTCAATTGGTTTATTATGGCCTTGGTAGTAGGGGGGCCATATTAATAATAAATATTCCAGTTTAGGAAGTACATATGCATTGTATAGTGAAATTAGTGTTTGTTTCTGATTAAATGAATGAGAATTCCTAATGATAAAGCCTAAGTTCTTCATAGATTCACTTACTATTTTGTCAATATGGTAATTAAATGTCAATTTGTTATCATATAGTATACCCAAATCAATAATCTTATCCTTTCGAAGAAGTGTACGTCCGTCCATTGTATAATTAAACAATATAGGTTGAATTTTGCGTGTATAAGTAGCAACAGAGCACCTGCTAACGTTAAAAAATAATAAAGTTTTTGAACTCCAATTAAATTTTTTTTCAATATTTTGTTGCATTGTTTCACACGCACTATCTGCTTGAATATTTATCCTCATTTTAAAATTATCAGCAAATAATGCGTACTTTGCATTCTCTACTACCTGGAGAAGATAATTAATAAATAACAAAAACAGCAATGGGCCCAGAATAGACCCTTGTGGCACTCCAGAAGTTGCACCGTACGTCATAACGAAAGACTCGTGACCAAATACCCATATTGCGTCAGATAATGGAAAAATCCAAAGAATTGAATTTGCCGCTGTACATATACGAAACACGTTCAATACTGTCAAAGTGACATCATCTATGGAAGATATTAATCGAAATGGGTGTACAGAGGCATCTTATTTATGTTTTGATGAAATTATATATAAGAAAAAGGTTGCTATCATAACAGATTGTAGCCATTTAGATGAATTCCAGACGCAAGAATATAACCTGTCCCCAGTTCTATTAAATATATATTGTCCTATATGCAGTATATTATGGGGATAAGCGTACAGCAAATTAAACTATTTACTCTGGCGTTGGAAGAAGTGTTTAAGGAGTTAGAGTGGGACCATAAAGGCATTAAGATCGACGGAAGATATTTGAGCCAACTTCGCTTTGCGGACGACATTGTTTTAGTCAGCCAGAACCTAGACGAATTACATGATATGCTGGAAGAACTGCAAAGCAAATCGTCAAGTATTGGACTAACTATTAATTTCAGCAAAACAAAGGTTATGACAACAGACAATATGGGCGACCAACTCATAGAGAAAGTTGATGAATACGTTTACCCGGGGCATAACATCAAGCTAGGTAAAGAAAACCAAATCACGGAATTAAAAAGACGAGTTCGACTGACTTGGCCAGCTACAGGCAAGCTGTCACACATCTTAAAAAACCAAAACATTCCAATCAATTTTAAACGAAAGGTATTCAACACCTGTATCCTGCCTGTGCTTACATACGGAATGGAAACGATGACTCTTACTATAAGATCAGCTAACAAGGTCAGAACAACTCAAAGGGCTATCGAAAGAATAATGCTGGGTGTTAGTCTTAGAGACCATATTAAAAACGAAATTATCAGGCAAACAACTAAAGTTGATGATGCCGTAGCACGTATAGCTCAATTGAAGTGGAACTGGGCGGGGAATATTGCTCGCCAGGATGACTCCAGGTGGACAAGACGCATTTTGCAATAAAGGCCCCGACTACATAAAAGCAGCGTTGGCAGACCTCAAATGCGCTGGCTTGATGATATCAAGGCTAAAGTGGGTAGACGCTGGCATCAATTACTACAGCAAAAGGAATCATGGAAAAGGACAGGAGAGGCCTATGCCTAGGAGTGGACAGTGAAGGGCTGCTAACAGAAGAAGAAGAAGCGTACATCGATGAGCGGGACATTAACAACAAACCTGAGATATACTGACAGTATCACACATCTCGCATGCACCAAAGCAGATTACGGAATGGCTCAGATTAAGAACACACGAATATAACAAAAAACACTAAAATTCATCTCATGAAATCTTTGGTTTTACCAATTCTCTGATATGACACAGAAACATAGACAACTGAAAAACAAAACCCCGGTATGATCGAATCTCTTAAGATGTGATTTTGGAGAAAATTGCTGGGAGTCTATTGCGCATCTCATCCCTCTAGCAACCCCATTTTGGATAAACTAAACATCTGAGAAACCGGTCTGGCCTCACTAGAACAGCAACTAGCCTTTTCATCGTCGAATGTCTCCTCCACAACCACTGTGACAAAAGTGAAACGACTTAGAAAAAATACAGTGCTGATTGCAAGACTTTTGTCCTTATGTAGGAATACTTTTGCATGTGACCCTTTGTGATTATTTTATGTATTGTTATACTAATGTATGAACGAATTTTGGAATCGTGTACAGCCCAGGTTAACTATGGTAGAGTACCTATATAATAAGTATCTTATATAGGTACTCTAAACTATGGTACCCGAAATTCGCTTTGAAGTTTTAAATTTCCCCACACATTTTTATTTTAATAGGATATAAAAACTGTGTGCTGTTGAACAGCATATTATTTTTCCTGTTTAAGAATTTACTTACGTTTGTTTTCTTGATATGCCTATTGCTTTGGGTTTTTCAAGTAAATAGAATTTTGTTAATTTATATATTTCGTTCTATTGATCAAAGTTGAATGCATAGACAAAAGCAAAAATTGCTCTTCAAGCAGTTTAACCTAGGGAATTGTAAGTTTTATAAAGGAAGCCGTCTTAAAAACGTTTGGTTTTGCTAAGAGTGTATCTTTGGTAACTCAAGTAAGTGTTCCCTGATCAAGAGCCTTCCGTCAGAAAGTGTAGATACTGTGGATCTCATACATCTTGCTTGATTATCTGCAGTGGCTCCAAAATTATAGGTAAATCGATGAATTTAGACAGACTTTCGCTAAGGTCGTACTGTCGAGATTAGGTGAGCCCAACCCTATCGCAGAGTTAGTCGTGAGCCAACCGAAGGCTTTTTGCCGCTGATCTCCCAACAACCTATGTCTGTGTAAATATCTTTTTCTACCATTTTATACCAAGGGCAGAATATGTTTCAATTATCTAATCACAAATATATCCTCGTATCAAAACATACAAATTGGCGAAATAGATTTAATAGATGTATAAATCCGAACACGACTTAATGGAAAATGTATAGCACCGTAACTTGGTTAGTAAACCATAGTAAATATCTAACTTTCATGCTATGTTTTCTCTTCTAGTAGTTACAAATATTCAAGAGTAAAGTGAGGCTGTTATAGAAACCATAAAATAATTTGCGCAAATTAAATGGAACAAATTTGAGGAGAAAAGCACAGGGCAGGACAGCGTGGAGTGTCGTTGTGAAATCAGCCAAGACCCAACTAGAGACATAAAGGCTAAAATAAAGAAAGAATAAATGGCCTAGATGGCATTCCGTGATATAATAATCCACCTAATTGCAAACAATTTGTATAAACAGAGTTTATATCAGGTGTAGTCAATAAGCCTGTGGTTGGTAACATTAGACAACACATTATACTCCTCGAACCTGAACGTAACGATTAGTTTAGATTAGCCGTTTGTTGACTTCTGGTTAGAGATGGGATGACTCATAGAACAGGTAGCAACTGACAAAACGAAACATGCTACCTGCTTAAACTAAAATGAGAAATGAAAATACATATGTTAAGAAAATTCTAACATCTTGACAATATAACTTGTATTAGAAGAAAAAGCTTACGGAGTACCTATGCTGTGAATTCGTACATACAGCTAGAATTCTAAGAGATTTGAAAGTAATATTTTTATACGAGAGTTAAGTCCTAAAATGTAAAACTAGCTTCATTATAATGCTTTACACATGTTACAAACGACTATGCATGCATATAATAACATCACATTATTGATTGCGTTGGAATAATGGTTTCAAACTTTATGCTGCCAGAGATATCTCCTAAGATTTACTAAAAGTTTAAATCGAATCGAGTTTTGTGAAAGTTAGTTCGTTGAGTTGCGATATATTTGACTGAATGATAAAGATTCTTTGAAAGATGGGGCCTTGAATTTATAAATATAAAATCCACAGTAGAAACGGATAAAAGATGTTTCCTGTTATTTGATTTTTAAACGTCTACAATCAGCAACGTAAGATTTATGTAATTCTTTAAAACAAAAAGGATATTTTCAAAAACTTCATTATTTCACAATGGGAAAAAACTAAATTAATATTTAAAAAACGCGTCTATTCATTTGTTGCACTCGTTTAGCAGCGGTTTTTAATGCAAATCGACTACATATTCCAAAAGAGCAAAACCTACACGAATTTTACAATGTCGACTCTTCTAAAGTGAAATATAACCACAGCTCAATATTTCAATTTAATCCGGAGTACCCAAAGCGATTAGTAGATTTCAATACTGTGTGATATCCAAGATCGTGTTCTCGTTAATTTTTGTTACGTACAAGTGGACACCGACCTTTTATTTTTGAACACAGCCAGTTTGAATCATTTTTGCTTAATGGGTTTTTAAGTTCTAGTTATTCTAAAGTGATTTCTTTCACTTACGTTTATTTCAACTACCTTTACGGAGTCTTTTGCTAATTTATTATTCATTATTTTCAAAATAGAAGACATTATTGATGGGGCACTGGCCACCAAATGTAAAATGGACAGCGATGATTTTTTCTACCGATGACAAAGCAAGAGCAGATTACAGAAAAGATGAACTATTTTCAAAACCTAAATAGTTACGACCGGAGAACATAAAAATATCAGAAAGGGAAACGAAAGTCCAAGAGAACGAAAAAGTTAGAAAATAATTGGTAGCAATTAAAGATGAGGTAGAAGGGATAGATAAAGAAAACATAAAAAACAATGTAGCCATATCAAATACGGTAATAGACACGAGTGACTAAGTGATATAAAAAAAAAAGGCTGGACAGTATGATTATCTTAATTAAACAACGTTTAGAAGCTTAAGTAAAAGTTAAGACGCAAACAAGTTGGGAGAGAGGATCTTTTTGATAGAATAGTTGAGGGGTTAGGGGGGTGGGGGGTGCTACATAAATGATGATTTAACCATGGTGTAAAGAATACAAGGTGTAACGTTCCGCAGAATGAAGGTATTGTGGGCGGAGCCTCAAATTCAACCAATAAGAACTGCGCCTACAAACGGCGCGAATGTCTATGTCAAATTTGAGGTTAGGTTTTGCGCTAGTTTGTGTCAGACTAACGAAAAACCTAACCTGCTAACCTCGAATTTGACATCGATTGACAGTGCCAGCAATAATATACGATCGCGGCCATGATGGATTTCCTGAGTAGGTGCATTGGGAATTGGTTGGCATCTCCCTCTACTTTCTGAACGACTGCGCATCTTTGGGAACGTTTCAGCTTGTATTCCCTACACCATGGATTTAACTAGATGGAATAAAGCTGGAAGAAAACTAGAATTAGTAAAAACTAACGAAACATTAACAACGAACAACGAGTACACGAGGACACACAAGGCGAAAGAAAAGGACAGGAATATGTCCAAAATGGATAAGAAAAAAATGGACGGGCACAAACAAAAAATTGCTACGGGAAAGGATAGGAATAATGACAAGTCACAAAATGAAAAAAAGAGAAGAACAAAAGCTAACAAGGAAATTCAATGTAATTAGGATAGGGACGAGCGTGTAAGGAGTAGCAGGTGCTGGAAAATCTACATGTGTTAATACTATAGAATAACAGAGAGAAGCAAGTATAGAAAACTAAATATAGCAAATGTACACGTCCAGACTAAACAGAAGATGGAAACATAATTTAATAATCTGCCAACGTTTGGTATGAAGATTATTATAGGGAACTTAAACGCTAAAGTAGGGAATGAAGACCTATGCACAGGAAAACAATAGAGCGAAAACTAAACAGGAAGAGTAATTAAAAGGCAACAACCTTAATAGAATTCATGACTACTTATAGTAGGGAGGCCAAGAGAATTAATAATTATTTTCGTGGGACTGAGTAGGTTTATACCGACAAGTGATACCATCGTAATTAGTGGTGTTTCCTCAGTAGATAAACTCCTGTTGTCGCTTTCTTAGCCTGTGGAGTGAGGAGCTATGACGTCACAAAGGTGGTAAAATGGCAGGTTTCAACAGTTTTTTGCAAATATCTCGTTACCTGTGAAGTTTACTGTAAACTTAACCTTATACAAAATTAATCTACATTTAATTTACAATAAAAATGGTCTTATACATTTTTGCAGTCCAGTAAATAATTACGGAGATATGGAGGGGGTAAGCATGTAACTTTTTCTGTTTGGCAAAAATTCAAAAATTACGCCTATGAACTCGTAATATTCGCTCCAAGTGTATTATATAAAGGGTTCAAGGAAGTGGGGAAGCGAGATGGTTATGGTGAAGTACCCAGCACCAAAGACGACATACTCGAACATTTGCGCAGATCATCCACTACTACACATGTTGAAGTGAAAGTGGAAAATGGATTAATGTCACTCTTGGACAAGCAAAATTTCTAACTAATACTAAAAACAAGATGCAACTGATTGCTCTAATCACTGTACACAACAGCAAGCTGGCTGCAAAGTGATTTAGGCAGAAGGTGGTGCTGACATCAAGATCGTTTTTACAGCAATTGACGAATCAAAGAAGAAAACAGAGGCTATCGTAATTGGCAATGACACCGATTTATTGGTCTTGTTGGTTGTTCATGCTCCAGCCAACAAACAGTTGAAGATGATTGTACCGAAGGAAGGTAACCAAGAAGAAAAAGTTTACTGCACTGGTGCATACAACGAGGTATCGGGGAAATGAAGGATGTTCTCTTGACAGCTTACACTTTCGCCGGATGTGATACCGTTTCTTTAATTTATAGAAAGGGAAATATAACGCCTTCTGAAAAAGTGCAAAGTGACAAGGAGCTTTACACAAAGCTGTGACTTTTAACAACCCAAAAGCAGAACCAGATGCGCTAGCTGATGCTGGAACCATTTCTTCCTTTCGATATTTGCATCAACAAATGCAGATAATTTGGATACTCTGCGCCATCAATTTTACTTTCAGACCATCGCAAAGGAGCCTGTACACACAAATTTAAGGTTGGTTGTACTTTCCCCCACTTTAGCAGCTGGACAACAACACTCTTATAGAGTTTACCATCAAGTGCAGCAATGGCTCAATGTCAATAAAGATTCACTAAAATGGGGTTGGAAAAGGATTGGTGGTTATTTGCGTCCAGTTGCAACCACAAAGGCAGCTGTTTGCACTGTGAGCGTCGTCAGAGTGGCTAGAAATGCTCAAATATGTGCAAGAATTGCTCCGGACATAGGTGCACCAACAGAGATGCACTAATTATTGACGACGGCATCGATGAAGATAATCTTCAACATAACGATTTTTAGGTTACTGATTGCTGTAATTTATTATTATGTAACTACCATGTATGTTGTACATACCACTTTCCATTGAAGAACATTGAATTTACTGAAAAGCATGTATTGTGAAGAAAAAAATGGCCATTATTTTTTGTATTAAAGCTTATTAGATAAAGTTTGTAGTCAACCTTGTTTCAATGCTATCCACATGGTTTTATATTTTTAAGAAAATATGACAAAAGATGGAGGTAATTTAAGTAGCTTTAATTATAAAAGCTCAAATGGGAAAGAGGAAAACGATATGATGAATTATCTATAAGGAAAAATAGGCAAAATAAAGATAAAAACTACAAAGGAGGGGAGCAATGTAGATATATTGTCAGATTCATACACATAGGCGTACATACATACATACACACATACAAATGTTCCTATGTTAATGATGCGTTACTAAGTACTTTTTATAACGAAACATACTCCCTTTCAAGTGATTACGATGAATCCCAAGCTAACTAAAAAATAATGACATCATTGCCCCCTCAATATCTCCGCAACTCTTGTCTAGAAGTCAAAAATGCATAAGACCATTTTTATTGTAAATTAAATATAGATTAATTTTGTATAAGATAAAGTTTGCGCTAAACCTCATAGTTAACGAGATATTCGCGAAAAACTGTTAAAACCTACCATTTTACGACCTTTGTAGCTTTCCACCCCCTCCCGCCTAAACCCAACGCGCAATATTGTGCAACTTTATACCACTTACTAAGAGGGGGGTACTAAAAAGTTTGCTGCTGGGTAGAATTTTCTTTTTGGATATTTGGGTTAAACCTGGTTTTCTGTACTGAAACCTGGAACCAAGAATGGTCACCTTTGTGACATCATAGCTCCTCACTCCACAGGCTGAGAAAGCGACAACATGGTTTTTCATACTCAGGAAACACCACCGAATAAGAAGATACCACTTGTCGGTATAAACCTACTCAGTCCCACGAAAATCGTTATTTGACGAGTTAATTTAGTTTGGCCTCTCTACTATTATTTTAAACATAGACATATTCATAAAACTGGATTACGACAAATGAGAATATAAGAAGCCACATTGATTATGTGTTTGCTGAAAGGAAGTACGTAAACGATGTTAAGATGTCAGCAGTTCAAACAAAAAAATACTAAAACAGATAAGGGAAACCAAAGCTATAAAGATATTTGATATAAACAAGTTACATAAAAAAGAACAAGTGAAATACAATTTAGAAATTAGACAACAACGGAGCGATGTAGGAGAAGAAAGAATGCTGGATAAAAGAGGAAAGTACGAACAAAAGAGGCGAATAACAAAATGAAACGTGAAAGGTGAAAGCAAAAACTAATGTGGATAGAACACCAATATGTCAACAAACACTTAAGAAACTTCTACCAAAAAGCAAAAAAGAGTAGGTAAGTCATATTTTCAAGCGCCGCAATATTATCGAATCAAGGATCAATCACAGTAAAAATGTCGTTTTACCTTAAAAAAAATTGGCTGCCTTTTGCCCAGTGGTTTAGGATCATTAGACAAGTGTAGAACCAAAAAGCCGTGCTCCCACTCTCTGTCAAACAGCCGTCATCTTGAAAACATTTTTAAAAGGTTTTTTCTCGCGATCGATTGTATTGGTCGCACAGAAAACGTCATTGAACAAAAAATGTTGGAAATAAAATTCTACACATTTCCTTGCCGCGATACGTTACCAAAAATTACTTTTCTCCGTGAGTGAAAACCGATAAACCTTTTTCCCAGATATTTTCTCTGAACACCAGCTGTGCTAAACGTGTTACGACTTGCATTTCATTGCATTCTACGCATCAGTTCGAAGTAAAACTTTATGGAAAAACGTTCTGTTCTGTTCATACAAAATGTCCGATTACTATTTTGTTTGCAAAGAAGAAGACGCCGGAATATACATTTCCCACGCCTCGCGGACTTTGAAGGGATGTAACTCGGAGACTATTTAAAGCAATCACATTATGAAAAGAGATTCGTGTACATGTTTTTATTCGAAATTTTCCGAAAAAACACCCACACAGAGCTAAAATGGCGAAAACCGATTTTTAGCAATTTGTCGCCCTCTACCGTTCGAAATACCAATTTCTGGGTATCTCTGCACTGACCAAAAATGCGTAGAATCTTATTTCCAACATTTTTTATTCAATAACTTTTTCTGTGCGACCAATGGATTACTACGAGAAAAAATTATTTCAAAATGTTTTCAAGATGGCCGCTGTTTGACAGGGGGTAGGGGCATGGCTTTTTGGTTCTACACTTGTCTAATAACCTTAAACCACAGGGCAAGAGAAATCGCCGCGGCCAATTTTTTTAAGGTAACGACAATTATACTCTACTAGCCAAGAGTTAGTGATACATAAAAGTCAGTGCTTATCGAGTTGCTGTACTTAAAGAAAGCTAAAAGTTGCTGAGGAGATGGCCTCTGTTGAATCCGAGGAAAGAGCAAAGGTGAAATCAAAATAACTCTTTCAATTTAAGCTGTCCATCAGAGAAGAAGAACTCAAGGAAAAGTTTCAAATACGTGAAGATGAAGAAGAAAGAAGCAGAAGATCTAACCACTCTTTGTCAAATGTTGGCGATGGTCTACAAAGCTTAATGTTAGTGTCACCAGCATCAATGCATAGAGTGGTTCAGTGGCTACAAAACAGTGGTGGCCGGATCACTGTTTCTCGTTCCTCAATCCGATCCTGCAGTCAGTCAATTGGCACAAGCTCAGTTTGCAGCAGTACAGACCGTTGAAGCAGCTCCAACCGAGGCAAGAACAGAAGAACAGACAACGAGAATGATGACAAGGCAGTCATTGGGTAAAGACGTATTTAACTTTTTTGGTGATCCAGAAGAGTGGCCTGGATTCATCACTCAGTTTCGACGTTCAACAAGAGTATGTATTATCCATTTTTAATCACAATACAATCACAAAACAGCACTCGTAATTGTATTTACGGATTTTTTCCAAGATGTTTTCACACTGCGTTTATAACAAGTTGTGGGCTCTTTTTTCAATAAAAGTTCAAGCAACACTTCTAGCATGGTCGATAATGACTCAGTTGTGTCCGAGGCTCCGAACCAAGACGAAGGAAGAGCTCCAAAAAAAAAACGTGTTTGAGTTAACTATAATATATCTTAGGATTTATGCAAAAAGAAATTACTTTCAATATACGAGCCCAGAATCACATCATTTGGCCCAGTTAAGAATTTTAGGTATCTTTATTTTGTACCCACAAAAGAAAAAATTTTTGGTCAATATCCTTACATCGTAATTGTAGTCGGGAACCACTAACTTTAAAATAAATTGCCTATTTATTTCATTTGGTCCAAACGATCAAAATATTATGTTGTTCACTGTAGCATGTTTTAGTTGAAGTAAAGCAAGCTGTTTGTTGTTTAATAACATATAGACTGTCGGGTGTCTGTATTATTTTTGCAAAAATAGTACGGGGTAAAGCTATTGTCAATTTGTTGAATTTTGGTGATTCCTGTGGCAAAATTTACAAACAATTGCAATTATCGCATTATATAATAAATATTACACCAGCAAATTTAAGAGCTTTACGGATCTGAGCCAAATGATATGATTCTGGGCTCGTATATTCCTTTCCCATAATTTTCATTTTTTTCACCTATACCAATTTCTCGGTATCGCGGCAATGACCAAAAATGTGTAGAAAACCTATTCACATTAAAACTACTTAAGTGACGTGACGATTTTACTTCGCAAAAGAGAAATGGTTACTTCGCTGCGCCGGAATATATCGTACATTTCCCACGCGGACTTTGAAGGGCTGTCACTCGGAGACTATTTAAATGAATCGCATTATTAAAAAAGATTCCTTCATATTTTTTCAAGCACTACAACTTTCACATTCGCAATTTTCGGAAAAAACCATCCCCACAGAGCTAGAATGGCGGAAACCGAATTTTGGTAACTTTGTCGCCCTCTACCGTTTGAAATACCAACTTCTCGGTATCGCGGCGCGGATCAAAAATGTGTAGAATTTTATTTCCATCATTTTTGTTCAATAACTTTTTCTGTGCGACCAATGGGTCGCGAGAAAAAAACAAATTTAATTGTTTTCAAGATGGCGGCTGTTTGACAAGGGGTCACTCCTTTTTTGTTTTACACTTGTCTAATGACCCTAAACCTCTGGGCAAAAGGAATAGTCGCGGCCAATTTTCTTAAGGTGACGGGGTATTTTCCGACAATTTTACTGTACTAATCTCCTTCTCCAGAAGAAAGGCCACAGACAGAACATTATGGAAAGAAATGGAGGAGGCCTATGTCCAATACTGGAATGAAAGAGGCTGATGATGATGAATCTCCTTCTATGGACAAGGGTGAGTCTACTGTTGACTTCTCAATTGTAATCAGGAATCTGGTTTCAACCGTAGAAATACTTCAACGTCCAGGGTACCTGATCAACCCTTACCTTTTGACAGAATTGGCCCAGAAACTTCCTGGCGTAGTCAAGATATATCCAGCTGTAGCTACTATCAAAGACTTTTCCAACTGGATTGAAAGAGAGGCTTTAGCTGCTTCGTTTGTAATAAAAATCAACTTTCCCACTGATGATAGAAAGAGAAAGTCAGAAGTCAAACGCCGATCCAGTTTCAACAGAGCCAAAGGAAACCAAATGTGTTTGTTGTGCTGGAAAGTGCCATTCCATCGAAGTCTGTCACAAATTTCAGTCGAAGTCAATAGACGACAGGTGAACATTCGTACGAGAGAAGAAGTTGTGCTTTGGATGCTTAAAAGGAATACATCATTCATCTCAATGCAAGAACTAGAAGAAGAAAGAGTGTGGTGTCGATGACTGTAAGAGGAACCACAATCCTCTTCTGCACTCAAAGAAATTATCACAGCAGGGCGTTCTTGAGTCTTCGACTGAATATCCAGCTGAGACAGTCAGATTGACTGAAAGTATGGCAAAGTCAACTCAAATTCTTCTTAAGGTGCTTCCTGTTGTGTTAAAAACCCTAAATGAGAAGTATCAACATTTGCTATGCTCGACCAAGGATCAACTGCAACATTAATGGATGGTGGTCTAGCAGCAGAGCTTGGACTTTCTGGTCCTATTTGTCCTCTGAGAATCAAGTGGTATGCCGACTAAATAAAGGTGGACTACGAGTCACGTAACGTAAAAGTAAAGGTGCTCTTGATAGGACAAGACCAATCGCACCTCATTGAGTCAAGGAAACTTCGCGAGCGTTCAGAGAGTAGTCCGATGGCTTCACTCACCAAGCTGGAATGCCTTGTTCATGGAACACATACAGTTTCTCATGGAGACGAATGCCAATTTATCTGCCATTTCTACAGTAACAAGGAGTGTGATGAAGATCTCCATCAGCTTGTAACGGGTGTTTATTTAAATTTATAATTAGAGTCGCCTGCGATTTGCGTTATACGTTTGGCAGTACTAAAGTGTACTGTCAGTCAAATTCGAGGTTAGTAGGTTAGGTTTTGTTTGTTATTTAACACAGACTGACGCAAAACTTAACCTACAAATCTCGAATTTGACATAGTTTGACAATACACTTCAATATTGCCAAACGTATAACACGAATCACAGGCGACGCTAATGATAAATTTAAATAAACACCAGTTACTTGATTCTTTTAAAACTGAGTCATTTGGAGTCAAAGCTACAGATGAAAAGTCGAATATCAGAACCAAGCATCATCGGCAAAACTACCAGAAGAAAGGGAGACCGATTTGAAACAGGATTGCTTTGGAGAGATGAGAATGCTGTCCTATCTGACCGCATGTCAAATGCTCTTCGACGACTCAAGAGCATAGAGAAGAAGATATATTGTAACCCCGCAAGCCTACGAATCGAAGATCCAAGAACACATCAAAAAGGGTCACTGGTCACTGATGAGGAACTTCAAGTGGTAAGCCCCAAGGAGTGTGGTATCTTCATCATGTACAGCGACGCCTATAATTGGCCTAATGGCTGTTGACTGAGTACGAAATAAAATAAAATCACTTCGCCGTAACGAACCCAAACAAATCCGAAAAGTCTCGTGGTGTCAGCCTGAATGACATGCTACTTCAGGGACCAGACTAGCTCCTGGCATTCTTTGGAAGTTCAGACAGAAGACGGTGGTAATCTGTGGTGACATTACTGACATGTTTCACCGTGTTTTTATTCGAGATGAAGTCCTTCCTGCTCCAATATTTTAATGGAGAAGAAAAGACAGAAACAGAGAAGGTAATGGTTTTTGGTGTCACATCTTCCCCCTCTTGAGCTCAATTTGTGCAGAACATCAACGCTTTGGAGTTTAGGGATTCTTACCTTAAAGCACTAGTAGCAATTATAGACCACCACTAATGGATGACTGGCTTGATTCTGATGATACTGTTAAGGGAGCCATCAAGACGATTGACGAGGTGAGGACAATTCATCAAAGAGGAGGATTGATCATTTGCAAATTTGTTTCAAACTCCCAAGGCGTCATTGACTCAATTTCTGAGGAGCTCATTCGACAAAAGAACTAAGCTTAACACAGAGAGAACACTTTGAAAAAGCTCTTGGGTTAAATTGGAACCCTAACTCCGACGAGTTTACCTTCAGACTAAGTTTCCAAAGGTTGACGATAAGCTTCTTGTTGGAGAGAGACGTTCGACAAACAGAGATGTCCACCGGCTTGTCATGCCACTTTTTGATCCTTTGGGTTTTCTTTTGCCGTCCATCGTGAAAGCGAAGATCTTGGTTCAGGACATTTGGCGGATTGAAATCGGATAGGATCATGAGCTCCAAGAAGACGAGTGGCATAAGTGGAACAACTGGCTTCAAAACTTGAGGGTCATCACTGAGGTGAAAGTTTCAAGATGCTACTCCCTGTCGATTCCAATAGCCGACGGCATTCAACTTTATGTTTTCTGTGATGCTAGTCAGCAGGCATTTTGTTCAGTTGCCTACCTTAGAGTCGTGACACGAGGATAAGTAGTTGTAGCATTTATCACCACCAAGTCAATAGTACCTCCAATAAAAACCTTATCCCTTCCTTGTCTAGAACTTCAAGCAGGAGTTCTTGGGTCAAGACTCGCTAGTAG
This sequence comes from Agriotes lineatus, assembly GCA_940337035.1. Lineage (NCBI taxonomy): Eukaryota > Metazoa > Arthropoda > Insecta > Coleoptera > Elateridae > Agriotes > Agriotes lineatus. The sequence continues at coordinate 14,116,399 of OW679197.1, forward strand.
TCTTCGTGGAGAATTGGAGTTAGATATTGCAGAGACAATCTTTTGAACCGACTCAATGACAGTTATGCATTGGTTAAGAAATGATACTCGGCGTATCATACCATTTGTCTCCCATCGTCTTGGAAAAATGCAATAGCTCACTGATGGTAACAAGTGGAGATGGCTACCAATAGAACTCAACGTTGCAGATGACGCCACTCGAGATTCAAAATATCACGATTTGAGCCCCAAGAGTCCAAAGCGGTCCAAAGGTCTTGAAAAATATTCTTTGTTTTGGAAAAAACAACCTGAAATGTCAACTGAATAAGATACGGAGTTGGTAGGCTTCATGGATGAAGTCATATGTTTAACCATGACATATAATGGTGGCTTATTGGATCTAACTCAATTTTCTTCATAGAATCGATTTATTCGTGTAATGGCCAGAGTCCTTCAATTTATTACTAGGCAAGAGGGAAGTCCAATTATAAAGCGAGAGCCCTCACAGCATTTGAATTAAAACAAGCACAGTTACTCGGTCTTAACAGATTTCCAGAAGAGATCCAACGACGGAAGTCAATTCCAAAAGGCAGCAGGTTAAGTCAACTTTCTCCTGTTCTTGATGATGATCGTTTAGTCAGATTGAAGGGTAGAATCAAACTATCACCTGACTTGCAGAATTTTACTAAAAATCGAATCATTTTGGACCCGAAGCAACTTTTGACTGTGCTTCTCATTCAAGAATACCATAACAGAGCTAGACATCATGGATGTGAGTTAATACTCAACGCACTTCGGCGGAAATTCTGAATGTTGGATGCTTGAAGTGCAGTTAGACGTTCATGTTCAAACTGTCAATTTTGTAAAAATTCAAGAATCATGCCGAAGATTTCTGAAATGGCTCCTCTTCCAGATTTCAGAGTCCCACGTCAAGTGAGACCATTTATGAAAATTGGAATTGATTATTTTGGGCCCTATAACGTGACCTTGGAAGACGTACAGAGAAGAAATACGGAGTCCTCTTCACTTGTCTTAGTACAAGGGCAATACATTTTGGAGTTGAAGATGGGTCGCTGACTACAGATTTAGCTATTCTGGCTTTGACGAGAATGATTGCGAGACGAGGTCCTCCAGCTGACATTTACTTTGACAATGGTACTAACTTCGAGAGAATTAAGAGAGGCGCTTAAGACTTTGAATCAAGACCTTCTGCCTTCGACTTTGGTGTCCAAGGGTATAACTTGGCATTTTATCCCTCCTGGGTCACCACATTTTGGAGGCAGTTGGGCGCGATTAGTGCAGTCGGTCAAGTTTGCACTGTCTATGACTTTGAGATCTCGTTCACTCTCTACACACTTTATTCTGTGAAGCAGAACACACGGTGAACAGTAGACCATTGACATTTGTTTCAATGGATTCTGACGACAAGGAAGCTCTGACACCCAATCACTTCCGTATTAGGCCTACTGAAACGGCACCACCAACAGGAGTATCTGGACTTTTTATTTTTATCTGCGGAACCAGTGGAATTGGCAGATATGTTTTGGAACCGTTGGGTTAAGGAATATCTCCCATCTTTGAAAAGGAAAAAGAAGTGGCAACGCAGAACTCCAGAGGTTGTGATCGGAGACACCCTTGTCATTTGTGACAGCACCCTCCCGCGAAACAATTGGCCAATGAGGGAAGTAGTAGCAACATTTCCCGGAAAAGATGGACAAACTAGAGTAGCAGATGTTCGTACTAATAATGGAGTTGTTTAAGCTCGACGTTCTTGATGTGCAAGCTAAAGAAACTGAAAGTCCTTTAGCAGGGGGGGGGGGGGAGAATGTGCCCGCCGAGCAAAAGAAATTGTAAATTGTATTATATTTGTAGTTATGGTAGCGTTGTCATTAGATAAAAAGAATTTGTTTATGGGTTTTGACACATAAATATTATAATTTAGAAAAATAAATTAGTTGCAGTTTGATAGTCCTTCTGAAGATAGGTTTAAAAGTTTAAATAGTCAGACCGCGAGAAGAACTCCATGTGGTAGCTGCATGATACCTTTAACATTGGAACACTTTTTATGTACCTGTACTAAAAACAACGATCAAGGGTAACATATGCAATTAAAAACAATACTAGTGAAGTGCTACAAAATGATATAAAATCAATAGTTAACCTTTTAGTATTTTTAAAGCGTACAAATTTGTTTAACCTAATATAATATAAGAATATGATCTATGTATGGAGGTGCTAAACGTCCCAGAAGTTATACCACTATAACATTAATAAAAAATGTGCTTTTATTTTTGAATACAGAGCTGCTTTCTCTGTAGCTTACAAAATTCTGAGTACAGGTATATTATTCTTCCCGGAATATTTTTGTAAATTATCCAGCTCCACTGACAATGACAGATTCTCCTCGCGAGATCGCTTCAATTCCTATCATATAATTCCTAGAGGCTTCTGAATTTTTCTTTGATCTTTAACTGAATGAAGTTTATAAGTGGTTCGATAAACTTCTCATCAGAAAACAGAGTTTTTCCGGTTTCTTTAACTAAGTCGGTGGTTTCCACTTCCTATTCCTGAGCGAATGGCATTGTATAATATGTTTAACAAACTCAGTGCTACAATAAATATAATCGGAGAAACTACGTACCAGGCACCTCTACTCTGCGAACGACGATCTCTCTCTTTTCCTCCTCCTCCGTTGTTGTTGTTGAGAGAGATATCTCTCTCTTTTCCTCCTCCTCCGTTGTTGTTGTTGAGAGAGATTGCAAGAATAAATGATAGCCGCTGTAGACAAGAAGTTTCAGAAAAAAGAGGGGGGGGGGGTAATTTTTGGTCATGCAACACTTTAAATTTAAAAGAAAATTAATAAGCTCTTTTCTTAACATGAAAAATAAAACACATTTAGATGTTTCAATCTTTTATTAAATATAACATAATAATAATAATAATCCCATTATTCCCTATTGGGACATAGGGTATTCGTATATTCTCTCCAGTTGTCATTTTCCTTTGCTCTTTGGCTCAGTTGTGCTATAGTCTTTCCTGTCTCTTGTTTTACAGTTCTCCTCCACGTTTTTCGCGGGCGTCCTCTGTTTCTGAAACTCTAAAGTTTCCAATCAAAACTTTTCTGCAAATTTCAGTTTTATTTTTTCGCAACGTATACCATAACCATCCATATTTTCTTCTCCTAATTTCTATATTAATGTCCACCTGATTTGTTCGGTCCCAAAAATTTTTGTTTGAAATAATGACTGGCCACCTAACATCTATTGACAAACACCTGCAATTTCTGCTTTACTAGTTCTGTAACCGTCCACAATTCCGACCCACAAAGTAGAACAGATTTTACCATTACATCAAACACTCGCAAAATATAACATGAAACATAAAAATACATAGGAAAATACAAATACAAAAACCACGTAAAAGGAATACAAATTTAAATAATTCACAAGAAAAATAAAATACCGATGGGACTACAATTATACCGGGTGTCCATTCTCAAAGTCGAACATAGAGAATTAACATTAGTGCATTCACTCGTTCTTCATTGAAATAATTAATTTTTCTGTAGATAATTTTAACAGACGTTGATAGAAAATACCTGATTTACGCCAACTAATTACCAATTTTTTTGACAAAAGCTATCGAACTTGAGAAGCAAGGCATAGCATATTTAAAAATTCTCAAGCTTTAAATTAATATTTTAAAATAAAAACCGCATCTTGAATATTATTATTGGTATCATTTGATGCGACATAATTTTATCTTTCCATTGATACCATTACCTTCCCTGTAAGTTGAATTGGCGAGCAGGAATCGGCAAAAACGTTCAATACAATGTTAATCGCCTATGTTCGACTTTGAGAACGGACACCCGGTATATAACAGCAATGAGATAACATGGACAAGAAATAACACACATTGCTTGAGTAAGAAAGAGATAAACATAGTAGCAAATATACGAGTAGGCTTGACGCTCACTTTAATTATGACATATGTCAACTAATTGTGCCTACTAAAGTAATTTTCTTACTCAAGCATTCTATTTTGTAGTTCATGTTATCTTAATGCTGTTATATATAATTACGGCCCCATCCGTATATCTTTATATATATATATATATATATATATATATATATATATATATATATATAATTCTTCTGTACGTGTGTACGTGACTGAACTCCTCCTAAACAGCTGCACCGATTTTGATGAAAATTTTTGTGTGTGTTTGAGAGGGTTCCTGGATGGTTTAGGTTCACAATTGGATCCGGTAGGTGGCGGTGCAATCGGGTTCTAGGAATTTTTTTAAAAATTTTTTGACGAATTTCTTTTTTTAATTTTTTTAAGATTTCTCGCATATCAGAACATATAACTCCAAAATTTCACCACTCTCCAATATTTTTTAAAATAAAAAAGGTCGAAAATTCGAATATCAAAAAACCTTTGCTAAACCCGCCAATAGCAGGCAAACCAACGTTCGGGCAGGACAACTTCTGTCGGGTCCGCTACCCCTTAGGGGGTGAAATGGGGCAAATAAGCCTAAAAGTGGTGAAACGGGGTTTCAGAGACAAATTATTTTTGGGGGGCCGGTTGCCGGGCCAGCTAGTGGATATATAAATATGTAGGTAGGTATAGCACTTTATTTAAACCCTCTTTTGAAACATTTTGCTAAAGCTAACACTATCAGTGAATTAAAACCAAGAGTACTGGCTCTTACTTTCCAGATACTCAGTAATGCAAAACTCTTTATTAGGCGTATTTGGCCCATCTTACTTAGCAAAAAGTTTTTAATAATTTGTAATTTTTGAAAAAGATCTCTCAGTGGAGGCTGTAGTGACGGGATGTAAAAAGGAGGATATAATCTGTATACAAATACGGAAACCTAGCCAATGATGTGTGATTAGACAGACATTTTTCTCCCACTTCCTTCACTGATAAGCAATATTTAATACTAGTTGTGTACGAAGATCGAAATTGTACAATTTGCTTTAGTAAGCTGTCATCGAGATCAGTTTCATACGTAGTTTGAAGTAATTTGGCACTCTCTTACTATGCACTATGCACTATGCAATCTAAGAATCACAAACACACACTAGAGCTGGAACTTCTAATCTACTCAAAAGGAGAAAAAACTGCGCACTCAAAAGAGGCCAGTGGCACTCACGTATCATAGTCTGTTGCCGCTTTGGACCTCTATTCTAGGAAAACTTTTATTTTCACAAAAAACTCCGCTACCGCGGCGCCTATATACATTCGGCGCGGAGGTTCTTTGCACCCCCTGCACATATGATAGTTACGCCACTGGACTTGCTGCACCTTACAGTTTCTAATCAATAATTCATAATTAGAGTCCTCGCAGATTTAATTATAACACAATAAATTCAGAAAATTGCAATGGTTGTCCAAACCAAACTTTGAATTAAAAAGTATAAAACATACGTAAACAACAGTTTTATAAAATTTGGACATCCTTCGAGGTAAATGCAGAATTTGCACCTATGTAGTTAACCACGTGAAGCCTGACTAACATTGTATAGTATTAGAGCAACGTTGTACCATTGTAGTTATGCCTACTTTTTTAAACTAAGATAACTATTACAGACGTACGAGTGGGGTTTTATTATCCCTATGGGTCCCACAAAAATAAATATAAATTACAGTACAGTGAAAGAGGAATAATTATTTAATTATTTATGCACTATTTATTATTACACACAAGCAACTTGGAGTTATTTTAATTAAAAAAACACTGCAAACATTTTTGATATAAAGCAAGAAGTCATATGTATTTATTACAATCACTCTAGAAATTGACAGTAGTTGATGTTAGTGACGACAATATTTACTAAATTTTAATATTTTCAAAAATATTCTGCGTACGCTATTGGGTATTTGCTTAAAAATGCTTATCATTAAATCTGTTCGGACCATATTCATAATACCTATTTGAGTACAATAATTTCTATTGTTGATATTTTCATGTCTGTGTACGTAGGTAACAAAGACTAGGCAATCTTAAAGAAAACTCCCAATTTATGAATATAAAGGTTTCTCAGAGCCAGTGCTTATTGAACATTTCTCTTTCCAGGACTTTACACTGCATTAGGCAGTAGGTATCTAACCATGCTGAAAGCTATGGATGTATATTAACATAAATTTAAATAAAGATACCGCCGTCTAGCGTGAGATATTGAAATGAAAGAAGCAATTCTTGATATAGATTTATTAATACTTCTTGTTTTGGTTATTATCAGAAGTAATATTATAAGTATTTCGATATTATCGGGTTATATGTCGATAACTTGTTGCACAATAATAAAAGAGTGTCAGTTTGACAGATTAAATAATCCGACCGCGTCAGCGGGAGGATTATTCTGTCAAACTGACACGATTTGTTACTGTGCAGGAAGTTTGAGACGTATAACCTGTTCGAAGTACGCATTGTATTCGATTTGATTATTTTTTGAGTAAATTTTAATATTAGGAACAAATAAATATTTTATTGGCAGTTCGATTTGTTTGTATTAACCTAGCTGAAAGTCATCTCCATGAAAACAACATCAAGTTGACAAAAGTTATGTATTGCGTTGCCTAGTGAAGTTACTCTAGTATAATCGATTTTGTATAATCGAAATTATACAAGATAACTTAACTGAATCCAGCCTTCTGATTGGTTGAGATCGCTACGAAAAAAATAATCTTATATATATTTCTAAAAGTCCTGACTCACTCACTTACTCACCGACTCATCAACGCCCAGCCCAAATCGTTCGACGTAGAAAGCTGAAATTTTGTACAGAGGTTCCCTTTATGATGTATACAAGGAATAAGGAAGGATATTTCGAAATTCAACCCCTAAAGGGGTAAATTGGGGGTTTCAATTTTGTATGGAAAAATAATATTAAATAGACATTTCGACTTGAAACTTCGTAGAAGTACTCCTAAGAACAAATAAGCAAACACGTATTTCGTGATTTTTCGAAAAACCACCCCTTAGGGGGTGAAATGGTGTAAAAGGCCTAAAAATCGATATGGGTGTCGTTATTGAGGTTTTTGGGACGTTGATTGCGAAAATGGCATTTATTTTTAAGTAAAAGACGGTTTCCTGCGTGAGCGAAGCTGCAGGCAAAAGCTAGTTGTTGCATAAAAGGGTACAATTGTTAGCTTCAATTGTCTATCTAATCATATTTCAAATGATCAAAAAAGACAATCCATTTAAGATAACGTCAATTAACTTTTTAACTACTTTGCCTGTCTCTAATAACTAACACACGGTTATTTATTAGCTAGTGTACAATTATGGGGTTATAAACTGTTCTTACTTGAGAAATATCACAGTTTTTATTTTAATTCACTTATCTGTATTCGTTGTGCTTGCGGAATTGAAAAGTATGATCTCTGAAGCTTAACCAGCATGCATCACTGACCAAGAAGATGATCTGCTCTCCTAAACGCTTACTCTGACAGCATCTAAACGTCAGCTATCAGCTGACCGCAATCAACCGCACGACTCTCTCTCTCTCCGTAGTGAAGTCCTTTGGAAGATATTTTCAACCTAATACGATTACGTCTCCTTGAACTTGTCGCTATAATTTCCAATAACGAAAATAGAATCAGGTAGTTTCAAAACAATTATACATACCCTGTAATAACAGGCAAAAACTATGCAACGATTCCCGTGGTTCCTTAATCAATCAACATGACTTGGAACTAATTCCTTTGAAAATGGTACCCACTCTCAAAATCTGCCTCAAGCACGCTTCGTTAGTATCAACATAACATTAACGAAGAACGAGAAATCCCTGATTCACCACATTCTTACCACGGAACTCTTAATGAACAGCTGTGTTTTTCTCATGTCACCGATTTGATAACAAAAACCTGTTATTATTTTCTTACCCTCTTTTCTTTTTTAAAAACCCTTGAATCTCGGATATAAATTTTTATACGCTCCGACTGCGTTTTCCCAATTGATCGTCTATTCATGGCCATATATAACGTAAACTAATAACGCTAATACAATATGCTTTTAACACGTAACACGATTTTAATGTCAAATTCGTTTAAACCCTATATAATGTAAAAATTAAAATTGTTAAAGTCTCTAAATTTTTATAATCCAGAATAAACGCACCATGCATAGGTTAAAGCAAAAATACTTGCTGAGATTTTGTTGTATTTTCACTGCATACTGAAAAAACTGAAACTGTCGTACATAATTTTCAATGATAAACCAAAGCGACTGGCGTTATCAAGACACAACTGTGCTTATTTAAAATGTTAAGGTATTTACATTGCCTTCGTTATTTAACTAATCTAAGACTAGTATCTTCAGAATTTATTACTTGCCAGGATACCTGGTCGCGTACTGCTTAGTTTGTACCTAAAATGTTTGCATACATACTGGAATTCAGTTATAGTTTATATCAGTGGCGTAACTAAGATTTTGAGCTGGAGGGTGTTCTGGGAGAGTGAACAACCTTACAATAAGAATTTTAAAAAACATTGAGCGTACCATAAAGTATAGTTGATTTCATTTCTACAGGACTTGCGGTAGGACTTGATTTAACTTCTTGGCAGTATAGACCACCTAGTTACATTTAAGAATTTATTTTTTGCTTATTATTTGCTTATTAACCAAAAGAACACAGAAATAGTTATTTGCCAAATAAATAACAAAGAGCTTGCTTGTAAAACAAAATTGCAAGATAATGCCTGTTCTTGCAATAACTCTATAACCTATGAAAACGTTAAATATCATTTTGATGTAAAAAATTATTTAAATCACGGCCTACTCCAAGTCCTTTAGAAATTAAAGCAACTATACTGTTTATTTATAAACAATAAAATGATTACAATTGTAATACAACTTATACGTAGTAGTAATTCAAGTTTTCTTGGTTTTTTTGCTATCTCGTTTATAATTTCCTCTACGTTCATCTGCAGTGCTCTGTGAATGGAGAGCATTGCCAATCCATTCCGCCTATATTGCGATGTTGTATTTTGGAGGAAAGTCTTAATTCTATTTAAGGTGGAGAATGATATTTCAGCTGTTGCAGTTGACACAGGAATTGTTGCAAGGATTTGCAGCAACTTGAATATGCTTGGAAACGTGTCTTTATTGCACGTAGCTAGTGCATCCATTGCTGTCTTATATGGAAGATTTTGTACATTTTGGCATTTTTTACTCCGAATTCCGAATGTAATATTCAATTATATATTGCTAAAATGTCATTGTAGATTTTTTTGTTTAAGACGAATTTTAGTGATTGCTGAAGCTCTCATAGTTACGCCACTGGTTTATATTAAGCTCGCTCTTCGTGGAAAAATATTTACAGGTTACTAATATTTAAACTAAATGCAGAAATTGCACAGCATAAAATAATAGCCTCATAATAGAAAACCAGGCGTCAAAAAATAAAATGTATGTAAAAATATTGAAAAAAATAAATATACAGTGCTATTATACAAAATGCGAACATAGGTAGTCAAATGAGTTAGAATACAGTTTATGAGCTTTGTATGCGTTCGACAGAAATAGACATATACGATTTAAAATCTAGTATCCTAGGATTCAGTGTTTTCTGAAAACAAACACCTTCATTCTGCGGATGCTAGATGTTAATCGCATATATGTCTATTTCTGTCTAACGCATACAATGCCCATAAACTGTATTCTAACTCATTTGACTGCCTATGTTCGCATTCCGTATAATTGCACTGTATATGATGCATTAGTACATGTACATTTGTTCATAAGGCTTCAGTTTGAATTGCATTGTAGATCAAAAGAACCGGCAATCATTCAATATAAAATGCATACTGGGCAATATGAAAAGTAATTTTTCCAAATAATATTTCAACGTAGCAGTGGATTCAGATATTCGTGCACGGTTTTACCGTTTATGTTTTATAATTTTAATGGACGAAGAGTTCGGACACAGATTTAAAAGCTGCTGCTGTAAAAGCTGGAAACGCTGTCGAACATTTACATGCGATCCTAAGCCGAAGGGTTTTTGTGCGCTCATTTGGCCACAGGAGAAGAAAAGGGGAGATAAGCTAATCTGTCCTGAATTTCGCATGGGATTTGGTAGCGGCGAAGCATAATTGCACGATTCATTACTCATTAATGGCACTGTAATCAGAGCAAGTGCTATTAAGGATTCCGGAATCAAATTTTGACTTTTTAGGAACTAGCACGTACGTACACGCACAAATGTGACTCTAGTCCATTTACTAAAGGAAAAAAGTTCTAACTTCGTTGACTCAAAACCGATTTTGAACATTTTTTTTATTATTTCGGAAAGAGTTTATAGAAAAGTTCCACATAGGTGAGAAAGTGTGCTTTTTATTTTTTCAATTGTTATTAACAAATAAGTGTTTTTTAATATATTCTTAATTTATTATTATACTTACTTATATTAACAGCTTTAGTTTCATGCCGATAAAGATATATATTTTTTAAAACCTGCCAAAAATAAAGAAAATAAAAAAAATATCTTCTTCTAAAAGTCTACAATTTGCGCCTCCCAATTCTAGTGAGCATGTTGTTTCTGTACATGTTTTAACTGTATGTAACACAACTTCAGCATGTTTTAACAGAAGAAAGAATCTTCTTCTTGTTTAGATGCTTATACGATTTCGTATGTTTGCCATCAACACGGCTATCTTCACTTAATTGGTTGCAATTCTAGATAACCCATTAGATGAATTCCCTTACCGCCCCCGCGCCCTTAGGTTTTGCAACCAAGATATTCTTCTGCGTCCTGGTCCACGTTTGCCATATATCTTGCCTTGTATAATAGATTGTAGTAGGGTGTAGGTACTTATTCTCATTCCTCATTGTATGTCCGAGGTATTGGAGTTTGGGTATCTTGATGTTGTCCATGATCTCTTTACTTTTTTGTTCATTCTCTCCAGGACTTTAATATTTATTACACGGTCTTTCCATAATATCCACAATATTCTTCGGAAAAACCACATTTCAAAGGCTTCGATTTTTTGTGATTGTTTCGTTAAGTGTCCAGGACTCAACCCAATAGAGCAAGATGGGAAACATGTAGCATCTTAGCATGCGAGTTTTGGTGTCAAGGTGCAGATCATGGCTCTTGAATATAGTTTAATATATTGAAGATATATAAGGATGAGAAAAAAATGAAGCAATGGCTATGTTCAAGAAAGAATAAATTTGTCAAAATATTTGAAAATAGCAGTCATTTACAAGAGGCTGCAAAAATTTATATAAAAAAATGTTGGTATAAAATGTATGCTTGCAATGTATGGTGTAAAGAAAAGTAACTGCTTAAACTCTTACTTGATTGAAAGTTTTTTATTATTCATATACCGCAAGGTAAATGAGGTTACAGTCAATACAATACATGTATGTATGTATAATCTGTAACCTCTTTTACCTTGCGGTGTAGAGGCTGGTGGTTTATGCGCTGGCATCTGGCGGTACAATGCTCAACTTGCCCCGGATTCGGGATACAGAGTTGGAGCGCGCCTTTGGTGCTTGCGCAGCAACCATTGTGTGAGTTTTGTGTCTTGGTGATGTTTTGACCTTGTTACTGTATCTCTTAGGTCTGTGGTTCTGAGTAGAGCACAGTTAATTTGATGCCCAACTGTGAATGGTCTCACTGCGCCCGATTCTAATCGCCAAGGATACGGAAAAATTCCGACCCCAGCGGGATTCGAACCGAGGACTTGCTTAATGCAAGCCTGGCGCTTACCCATCTGCGCCACGCAGCTTCTTTACAATACATATATTTTTTAAATACAAACATTTTGAATTTTAGATTTGATTCTTTTATTAAGGCGTCTACTAAAAAAAGTAGCGTTAATTTAGCATCATTGTGCCCTACGATGGATTCAGCAGAACAACATTTAAAACGCGTGTATTTGCAAACACAGTTGTGGCTGGGAAACCAAGATATTTCAAGGGAAGATTGGGGTTGGAAATATGATACAGGAAAGTGTTTTCCAATCCTAATGACACAAGAACCAGCTCCACAAAACATCTTAAAAATTATTTTTTTGCAACTACAAAACTAGTTGCGGGCCAGCTTGTGTGTGTAGGAAAAGTGGCCTTTATTGCTTGGCGACTTGCGGTGAATGTGGTGGAAATAGTTGCTTTTATTCATGACTGGCCAGTGTCTATGAAAGAAGTAGAGGGAGAAGAAATTAAAGCTAAATTTTTTTTCTTGTTTTTAAATGTATCTTGGGTTAATTTTAATAAATCAATTAAAATATAATATCTCTAATACTCATTTAGCTCGTCTATCATTTGTTTCCACCATTTTTCAGACACCGTTTTCCATTTTTGATAAATTTTAACATAAAATTTGGGATGAGCGACCCAAAAAACTTCTAGGCAGCCTATAGGTATCAGAAATTTAAAAAAAAGTTACCCCTTTTCGCCATTTTGAATCCGCCATTTTTTATTTTAGTTGAGTTTTAATATCAAATTCGTATTAGCGACCCCAAAACCCCCCCAGATATCAAATAAGATTTTTTTTTAAATTAGACCTTCAACGCCATTTTATTTTTAGACCCATTTTAAGGCCAGATTCGTAATCTGCGGCCTCAAAAACCTTATGTTATCAAATTTCAGGCAATTGTTTAAATAAATAAAATAGTTATAAATTTTGTTAATTAAGAGTATATTAAAAAACACTTATTTGTTAATAACAATTGAAAAAATGGGGAACTTTTCTATAAACTTTTACCGAAATAATAAAAAAAAATGTTGAAAATCGGTTTTGAGTCAACGAAGTTAGAACTTTGGCGAATTTTTAGCGTTTAGAAAATGGTCTACTCATAAAAATATAGTCTTGCAAGGCGCCCTCGTCAGAAACAAAACACTATATTATACAGATTGTTCCATTTTAAAAAGGATTGAATGGGAATCTCTATTATTATTACAGCTACAAGGAAATGGTTTGCATATTTTCAAATTTTCAAGAAAAATACGATATAGAAACCGCAAATAGGAACCATTTTGGTTTTATAACTACAGCCGAAAACCCGTTCCTTTGTTACAATTTCAGAGATTCCTATGGACACAATGAAAAAACGGTCTGTATATATTTTAGTATAGTTAACTATATTAACGTATTGCTATATACCCCTACACTTCGCCTTTATTGATGCTATCTAGTTTATTTAATTTAACCAGCTCGGGTAAATCAAATACTATATATAAGCATATATCGTATAAATTTTTAAATTATAACAAATTACTATTTTAGATGAATTATGTAAAATATATGCCCTTTTATGAAAAATTATTGATTATTGAATTTATTAAATTTTCTAGCTCCAGCAGAACAATCACTCTGAATTTAGGTTAGGTGCATGCATTATCAAAAATTATTACACTTGAAAGAAGTTTAGTACAACGAAACTTACTTCAAAAAAATATATGACAGTTCTACAACTGCCAACGTAAAAAAACTATGCAAGTGGAAAGTAAATCGAAAGCATATTTGTTACAACTCTTTATTTGAAAAACATGGAAAATGTAAGTAGTTCCTTTAAATATCTTATTTACTTTATTATAACTTTTACTTCTAGCTCTTTTAACAAATACCTGTAGTTGTTACGTCTACAAGCACTTCAATCAGTCTCTTCACTAAACCAAGCGTACTCCGTCTGCTCACTGAAGTTATGGGACACCCATGCAAGTACAACCTCTTAACTAAACACTGCAATCTCCCGGTCAGCAGTAAACCTTACTTTCACCTGCGCACCAACCCAAGTATAGATGTAATCAACTACCAGTAACTCCAAACGTCCTCTATCAAAATATCACAGGATATTTGTTACTTCCACCAAGAAGCTTTATAAGGTCTACTACCAGTAACTGCAATGCGTCTTTTCTAAATGTCACAAGAGCGTTAGCTTGGGCTCAGAAATTAAGCAGCTATTATGGCTCTCTCGAAGACAAATTCAGCATCCCGGAGCTAACGTTTTTGGGCTCTTCCTTGAGCTTCCAGTTTCCCGAATTTGCGCCTGTAAGTAGCCAGGAATTTCCTTCCTAGTTTATTTTTTGAGCGTCGACCTTGGGCTTCTGATGATAATACAGTGAAGTTGACGTGAGTTTTCATAGAAAATGCAACGCATCAGGATTTCCCGGCCGATCGCTGGACTTCATCATTAATTAAACTGTAAGTACATGCTCTATTTTTTATCGACCAAGGCATTATGCAGCAACGTATGTCAGTTCTTTCGAAGATCTTAGCAGCTCAAATTGAAAGTGTTTAATCAATTTTTTGGCTCAATTATTATTACCGCTATAAAGTGCGAGTACTTATATAATTCAAAATTGCTGAAATAGCGTATATACTATATGTGAAATAGCGCCCCTGGCGTTATATGTTTATTTCATTTGCGATTCCACAGGTGTTAACCTGATGTTGTGATTTAAGCTATATATAGCGAGCTCCGAAATGCTACTTTAAATTGAAGCTTTAAAAATGTTGTTTTGTTTGTTTTATCCCGATATACAATTACCTGTGTGTGTAAGTTGGGTGACGCCAACCTTGATTTATTTGTTTTGAATATTAAATAGTCTTTTGATTGTTACTGTTTGTATTTGTTGTTGTTCGCTTTACTACATTTAGATTGAGGTATGCAGCCAAGCTTACAAGGTAGGTGTTGATTTATTTTGCTAGCTAGGTTTGTTTATTTGTTGTGAATAACGACATGGCGCCCAATTCTTTTATGAATCTACTGTTCAATAGTAAAAGCCCGAAACATTTGTTAGCCTGATCCTTACACCACGCCATTTTCTGCCCAGAGTTAAAAGAGCTAGCCGAGGCCTTGTCAACCCTTTTGTTTAAGGGTGGTACATGTTAATAGCAACTGATTGGATAATTGTTTGAAGATTGTAAGGAAATGTTGAAATCCAGTAGCTAAAGAATTAGGTCTTTAGTCGACGAGCAGTTAAGCCTCCACGTAAGTATGTTGTACTAGATCCGCTGGTTCGGCCGTGAACGAAGTAGATCTATACAGCTACGAGTCGAATTTCACAATGGCGCCTTAGCATTTCATCACAATTTTGACTAACCTAAGACGGGACCGTACTTCGTGAGTAACGTGAACCACACCCCCTCCGAACCAGCTGCAGACGATCGGGGCTTTACTACAGTTGCCTCCCAACGCAAACCAACCTGTGGAGGTGCTGTCCCCTTTATACCGTAAGAAAATGCCTGGAACATTCTCTTCAAATTCTAATTTTGCATCTGAAAAGTTTAAGAGCAGTTGCGTGCCGCTTTCACCAACTTATAGTTTGCTTCTTGCACTTGCACCTGTTTTTTTTGAGCTGCTAAACATGTTGAATAACAGTAATGGTTTCGAAAATCAATTAACTACTTCCCGAAGACGAAGGAAGTATTGTAATCGCAAAGAAACACCTTCCGAGATTTCTTCAGATCTGTACATTTCAGGGTCCCCAGACCTAGATGGCGAAAAACATGTTTTCTCAATGCCGTCTGTCCGTCCACCTATTGGCGGTATAGCTCAAAAACTACTTGTTGGAGAAAGACAATAGTTTGCATGCGGATTAGATGTATACCTCGCTCGAAATCGAATATAATTTCGGATAAATTATAGTGGGCGAAGTCCTTAAAATTGAAATTTTGTTTTAACTCATCTTAGAGTTTTGCCATTTACTAAAATAGGTATATTGTGAATTCACTAGTTACAGGGTGAGCAATTTTTTATCTTTTAAATTTTCAACATTTTTATTTTCAAAGCCTGCACTTGCGAGGAAAGCCCTGTGTAAATTCCCGATTTTTTATTAACACAAGTGAGCACAATATGCTCAAACTAAAAAATATAATATTAAAGTGAACTTTATAGCTTCATGGACACAAAGGGGACACAGGGACACCCTGTACTACAAGCGCAATGCACAAACCAACCAAGAGTTGTAAGCGGCGCCTCTACCTTCCTAATTTTCGCGCGGCGCCTAATCACTTCCTTCCAC
The DNA here is from genome assembly GCA_940337035.1 of Agriotes lineatus. Classification (NCBI taxonomy): domain Eukaryota; kingdom Metazoa; phylum Arthropoda; class Insecta; order Coleoptera; family Elateridae; genus Agriotes; species Agriotes lineatus. Next base: position 14,132,366 of record OW679197.1, read on the forward strand.
CTTTTGATCCCGAACATCCTTGATTTATTAGGCGAAGCCGCTCGTGAAAAGGAGCCCGGATGCAAAAGTTGCCGCAGCCCAGACGGCGTAAATATTTTCCGTCTGCGTGTGTGGACACATTTATGCAAATGCGCCCCCGAAGCGCTGATGTTGACTCGCGGAGGGCGTGTATTTGCATCCCTGCGAGTATTTCGCGATTACTTCCTCATTTCGGGGGATTGCGATGCGAGACTGTTTATGAACGCAATAAACAAGTTTGTGGCTCCTCGCAGCGACACCGCAACGAAGCCAGTTAAATGAGGATGCACGGGTGACCTCGGCGCAGCCAAGTCGAAAGAAGCGCATAATTCAGGACAGGTGATGTGCGGATCGGCCGGGAACGAGTCCTGAGGGACCTGAGTGAGGCATGGCCGGAGAATAGAGATCTCCTTTTGGAAAATTCTGGCTGGCAGACAAAGGATCAAGTGGATTTATCACCTATTCGCTGTTCGCCGGGACGCCGAAAACTGGAAAAACTTGCGGGCAAATATTTGCCCCATCGATTGCGAGGCTCCTCAAAAACGTTTTAAACGGAAAAGATTAAGTCGCGAGGCGGGGCTGCTGAAAGCTGATATGTTTGTAGCATTCTTGCTAAAATATAGAGGTTAAGTGCCTGCACTCTTGCGCATAAAGGAGATCAAATATGGTTCGCGATTGCTGACTAAAGAGTCCAACTTGATACTCAACTGGACCTTCCCATACTGTTAAAGCACACACATTAGAACTTCTTTGAATTGTTTATCGCTGAAAAAAGGACATTATATTATAAATGAATGAAGTAAACCATTATACATGAGCGAGACTTATAAGTGCGAATGTTGTAGTTTACATGACCGCATAATGTAATTTTGTCACGTGAAATATAATAAAGACACTGCAAACTATCTAACTATGGAATTAATAGTGGTGTATAATGAAACAGGTTAGAGTCACCTGTGAATAATAGATGTTTTCAGTCACTGAAAACGATTACATAAAGTACACCAACAGCCGTACTGTAAGATAATATTTATTTATTGTATAATTGTGGAATGTAACATATTAGTAACTAAAGCATTGTGCTTACTAAATACCTTAAAGTAACATATGCTAAGCGGTTCTCAGGAGCTAACAACTGCCGCGGTCCTGATTCGAACCACCGACCATAGACTACCGAACTGCCCGTGATTGTAAACGGTCGCCACAATCGACTATCGAAGCCCCTTAACATTCGCAGGGAGGGGGGGGGGGGGTAATTTCCATGAGTCGTACATACCAAACAAGCAGATTGTATGTACGACACATGAAATTGTTCTGACCGATGAATTGAAGAAATCGTCCAAACCTGCGCAATCTGTACTAAAATTAACACAACTGATTTAGACAAACTGTAGCATAGCCCCTGACAACTAATTTACGTCTATCCAGTTAATGGAAAATCGGAACAGTAATGGACTAACACACGATGGTACAGCAAAAAAGAACAAAAAGGACGTTTCTAAAGCATTTTTTCCTGATAAATACGATAAGATGGATCGGCTTTATTTGGTTTTACTAAACATAACTGTGATTTTAGTTTCGTTCGTGCCTAAAAAACGGGCTGTTCTTCTTTTATCATCAATGCACCATACAGAGGCGCTTAATGATGCTACTGAAAAACCTGAAATTATTGCATACTACAACAGCACCATAGGAAGCCGAGTTAAAAGGAAGCTTTAATGCTCTGTATGAAACGTGTGCTAAGTATACCACAACTCGTTGAATTGTTATTTTTAATTTCCACTGCCTCTGTAGTAAGCTCTTCTTTTCTTGAGCATTTCAGGAGAGTCCGCCCCTTCTCATATCGCATTTCTTGTAAGTAACATTTGCATATTCGTTGGAATTTACCCTTGCCGATGCCGTGATAAACCACGCGCAAGTGGGGTGATTGAGTTTCCTGCATATTTTTGTGGGGAATTGCCTTTTTCTGTTATCTTACACCCCGCGCGAGGAAAATGCATTCTATGGAATTGCAAATTTTATCCTTCGATCGTCATTTGAGGTTAGGTTTTAGTGCCAGCATGTCGCTGCGACGAAGCGGTGAGCTGGTAGCTCGCGGCTTCGTTCGCGTTAGGTGAGACCCGGACATATCAAAATTGGTGCTGGAAAAGTTCGTTGGTTGCGTAAAAATTGGGGCTTCTTTATCGCGAAGTAGATTTTCAACTACGACTAATGCCGGATCAATTCGGAGGCTCCTCCATAATTAAGAATAACGAAGGATAAATCTCGTAACAAGTGCTATTGGTTAAGTTACTCTTCAAATCACATTTTGTGGATTAAGCAACTGGTTATTTTTCCCCCGTACCCGCCTTCCAAAGCAATTTGGTCTCGATTCTGCTTACGCAACATCGTTGTGTTTGCCTGACAGCATCCCCAAGAGTTTGGTTCATCCCCCTTGCCCTCGTGATGTGTGAACAACGCCACAAGCCGGAAGGGCGATCTTTTCATTTACTCAGGAACGCCCTGCCACCAATTCAAGGTAGATGTACAGTAATTTCATAAATTGTATGTGATGTCCTGGACAAGTGCGTCTAACTGCGGAGTCTTTCGAGCATTTTCTTTAAATTCGGTTCTTCCGGCGACGCCCTGTGTGATAGTTTAAGGCAGATCATTAGCTTCTTCCAGGTATTTTGTGCTTGTATTTTTTATAATTAGATACCCTGGCCTCTGCTGGATAAAATTGCTTTAGATAGTTTGTATACATGATGACGTGCTCTAGAAGTCAGAGTTAACATTGTGGTGTATAAATGTCATTTTGCTCGTTGAATTATTTAATAGATAACTCGTAAAATTACCAACTTTGCTTCATTGTGTATTGGTTTTATTTAATGTACAGCAGTTGACAGATGCCTATGGAGAATAAACAAATGTAGGTTTTCGTTGACGAAGGGCCGATTTACACAGCAACCTGAGGAAGTGTTTGGTTTTCCCCTGTCTCAAATTATGGATGAGTTAAATGTGGTTGGCTTAAGAATTCGTGGGACCAAGGCTTTAACATCATCCGAACCAATCCCCTCCCCAACATATCGTTTTCGCGAATTTTCTCTTTGTCCCAACTGCCAGCTATTGGCGACAATTTTGTGTGCAGAGTCGAACATCATCGCCTTGGGGAAATCCTTCACCCGATTTAAGACCCCTTGAGGGGATTTTATGCATCCAAGTTTTAGTAATGTGGCAAGCTAGTTTCCCTCCGGTAGCTTTTGTTTATGTTGTGCTGTAAATGACGTTTTACCCTGTAACTAATAATAGTTCATCTGCTTGATATTACGAGCATAAATGTTCATGTGCTTCACCAGCCATACAGAACAACCCCAAACTTGAAAAAATGGAGTTTATAAAACCACTTACAATTCTAATAGCATGACCTGAACTTAAAAAACGTGCTGTAAATGTACACCTAAAATGCGAGCTACGTTCACTATTCGGAGAATACTGCTGGTTTATAATGCGTTCCCTTAGACAGAAGGAGCAGGAAAAATGGAAAAACGCAAAACAAGTTCCATTTGACTATCAAATATAAACATAAATATTATTATGTCGCATAATGTTCTTCAAAACTTAGTAAAAATTGTAAATATAATTTGCGACACATTGATGTCATGTGATTTTCTGTATCTTTTATAGTTATCTTTTGCGTTATATTTTTGAGTCTTTCAACATGCGTAATTCGCCAGTGGTTAGTTTCGAAACTTTAGTTTATTTAAAAAAAAAGTATTTTGTAGAAAGTATTAAAAACACATTTTTCAAGTTAAATAACAAAAAAATTGGTATCCTTAATTATTGAGACCAAAAAATGTCGGCGGTCACCATAACTGCACTACTGTAATATCGTTACTGTTATTTTATTGCGGTGGTTTAGAGTTATATAACGGCCCTTTTTAATTTGGCGTTGTCGGCTTAGGTTCTCCACCTGCACCCTTTTATTTATTATTTATTACTAGCTCAATGGAATTTTGGAGTTTTCAAAAGCGACGCAAAATGGTGGAGCGGCCGGCACTTCTTCTTTGCTTCTCGGCGAGCTGAGCCTACAGTTCCCTTTCGTGTGGAGCAACAGGTATCTGAAACCATATGTCTTATTCCAAAGTCATCGAGTATCTTCCACAAGATGCAGATCGCGTGAGAATTTAATTTTTTTCCACAACACGTTCCGTTTTGATTTAGCGTTGCTAATTACGCGACTCCCATTATAGTCCTGTTAGAAAACGCTAGAAAACATTACGGCACGTTAGGAAGTGCTAGAACCCGCTACGCCTGTTTCGCTGCATCCGCTGGGCCAACATGCTGAATTTTCCCTGGAACGTCTTAGCTTGTAACATCCAGAGTTCCTAAACGCTTAGTTACCGCCCCTTGATGCATTCCAGTTTTGCGACACCGTAACGGCCGGGACAACCATAGGCATTAGGATATCACCTCTTTTTTCTTTGTTCATAATTAAGTGTTGTGGGTAAGATAGTACCAAGGGGAGTTTCTTTTCAGTGTTTAAGGCAGCCAGCGAAAGGTATATATTATTTTGTTGGTGCATGCTGTATTTTCGAAGAGCTATCAACAGACTTGCGCTATATTTTTCAGGCTAGAGATTAGCTTTTTTCCAGCACCTGACAGGCTGTAGTCAGAGAGAATGAGTTTTCGCTAACACCTGTGCGTAGTTGTACTATGATTATAAACCTTGGTACTATTAAATGCGCAATTCGATTGTGAGCCAAGAAGTAGCTTTCATATTTAATTTTGATCATTTTATTGCTAGATGCCTAACGTGGTTTTTTCTTATTTTATTAACATGGAACGCCCTGAGTCGTTTTGGAAACCCCTGAGTCGTTTTGAATTTAATGATCCCTAACATTGTGCATTGTAACATTATAAAATGTTTAACGCATTTATATGATTCATTCGATGTCAGCATACGAACCTAGTAAATTTAAAGTGTTAATGTGAAAATTAAGAATTAATAGAAATAGCATCTATCACAAATACAACTGCAAGAGGCATACTAGGTTGCTAAAAGCAGTACGCAACTGCTTTGCAACTTTTCAGATGCACACATTGTAATTTGGAGAGAATATTCGAGGCATTTCTGTTAGTAAGTTTTAAAATTTATATTATGAAGCGTAATAACAATAGATACTATACAGGGTGTCCCAAAAAGAATGAGACACCAATTAGTCATAGATTCCTTGCGCCATAATAAATCGATTAAACCTAATATACCTTAGTACGAAGTCCCTTCAGTAAGAAGTTATAGGGCCCTGAAGTTCTTTTTTTTTTATTTCTACAGATGTAGAGCTATCGATTTGAATATTGGTATACGTGCTTACTATTATGTACTACACTAACAAAAAAAAATCATAAATTAGACTTGACTGTAAGAGGCATTTTACCCATCTTTGAAAACTTTTATTAACTATAACTTCGTCATCTGTAATATTTTTTGAAATTTTAGGTTATTATGTGAAAGAGAATTAAAAATTACAAAAATAATGTACTCTTAATTCTTAAGCCTAAAAGCAACCGTTTACCTTAAAATGCCCATGAAAGGGTTTTGGTTGTCATTAAGACGTGGAATTATCAAGTAGCCATGATCACAAAACCAAAGGTCATATAGTAAAAAACAATGATAAATCAATTAATGACATTAGTGACACAAGAATTTGTTCTTTTCTGTTTAAGAAAATACCGCTACATAACGAATTCTCCAATGCTGAAAGGTTCGTTATGTCGCAGCATTTTCGCAAGCACAAATGACAAAAAACTGATGTCACCAACGTCATTAATTGATTTCTTGTTGTTGTTTACTGGATTACAATCATTACCCATTGTTTTTGTGATCATGGCTACTTGATAATTCCACGTCTTAATGACAACCAAAAACCTTTGATGAGCATTTTAAGGTAAACGGTTGCTCTTACGCTTATGAACTAAGAGTACATTATTTTTGAGTATTTTAATTCTCTTTCAAATAATAACCTAAAATTTTAAAAAATGTTACAGATAACGAAGTTAGAGCTAAAAAACGTTTTGAAAGATAGGTAAAGCGACCCTTACAGTCAAGTCTAGTTTATGAAATTTTTCATATTAGTGCAGTACGTGATAGTATGTAGAACGAATAATGTAAGTGTATGGGAATACGGCTAGGACACGATTACATACATTCTCTTACTCTCCGACGACCAGGTTCTCCTTGCCGAAGACGAAGATGATATAAATTATATGACGAGAAAACTGGTGGAAGAGCTTGAAGATTGGCGCCTGGAAATAAACAGCAAGAAAACACAATACATGGCAATAGGTAAAACAGGAAACGAAATACTGACAACAAAAGAAACTATCCAAGTAACACATAAATACAAATATTTGGGAGTAACATTAACAGACACAGGATCAGACGAAACAGATATTGAGGATAAAATTAGAAAAGGAAATGTTATAGCGAGACAGTTACACTCAGTACTGTGGAATAAAGACATACAAAATAGAATAAAAAAGCAATTATTTACAACAATAGTTAAAAGCTGCTCATTATATGGATCTAAAGTTTGGGTCGTTAACCAAAGGATGGAACAGAGATTGAATGCTATGGAAATGTCATTCTGGCGAAGATGTTGCGGGGTCACCTCGTTAGACAGAATGAAAAATGAAACAATTAGAGAAAATATGCAAATTCAAACAACTATAAAAGACAATCTAGAACAACGGAAACTGATTTGGTATGGCCATATGAGGAGAATGGAGGAAACAAGACTACCACTGAAAACTTGAAAATGGATACCCGAAAAGAGGAAAAAAGCGGAGACACCCTAGAACACAATGGTACCAGCACATAAAGTTGTTCTACATTTAATTTTCTATTATCCACCATAGCCAAAAAAAAACAATTGAACATCAAATGTGTTAGATGCAGCAAATACATGCAAAATTTTAAATGGAAGGTACTCAATTTTATTACATATTCTAAAAAATTCTCTTTACAACGATATATCACATGCCATAGGTATCTAATCAATTAAAAACATAAATCGATAATTAAATAACAAATGTACGCTTAGGCGAATTGAACACATTGCTGTGAAAAGGTAGGCCATGAAAACAATTGCTGTAACTTTAGTGTCAAACTAACTGAATAAATTTTTACATATTGTTATTTTCATCTTAAGTAGCACGAAATGAGTGATAATTATTCTAATGATGAAAAAATGGATATGCTAAGGGTGTACATCAGATGTAACGACAATAATAGAGAAGCTTGTGTAATGTATCAAGCTATGTATCCAGAAAGAAGACATCCACATTCTCGTACTTTTACAAGGCTTGAAAGTAATTTACGAAGAAATGGCTGTTTTAATGATCAGGTACGAAGGGCAAGAAATGGACGTGCCGCAAATGATGAAGATATTTTAGTATTGGGCTATTTTAGAGCACAGTGGCTGATTTAGGAATAAGTCAGTATAAAACATTGTCTATACTAAAAAGACCTAAAATGACTCCGTATAAAATTAAATTAGTACAAGGTTTAAGAGCTGGTGATTTTGACAGGAGGGCGATATTTTGTAACTGGCTTAACAATAATCAAAATTTATGATGAATCTAATTTCAATAATAACGGAATTTCTAATAGAAAAAATTATCATTTCTGGGATACGGAGAATCCACGTCAATTTCGGAAATGCAGATTCCAGCACATATTTTCCATTAATGTATGGCTTGGCATATTAGGCGATGTTATAGTAGGTCCCTATTTTTATCAAGGATCCCTTAATGCAGAACAATATGCCAATTTTCTTTTGACAGAATTCGAAGATTATCTGGATGATATACCCCTAGAAATACGTCGCAATATGTGGTTCCAACAGGATGGTGCACCTCCACACAATGGACGAAACGTCAGGAATATTTTCAATGAAAAGTTTGGTGCAAAATGGATAGGAAATGGTGACCCCATCAACTGACCAGCAAGATCGCCAGATCTCTCTATTTTAGATTTTTTTGTGTGGGGTTTTCTCAAACAACAAGTTTACGTTACTTGTCCACAAAATCTAGACGATCTTAAAAATCGTATTCGTAGGGCCTGTGGCTAAATAACACATTGCATGCTGCAGAAAGCTAGAAGAAACTTAATAGGCAGATCTCGAGAATGTATTGCAAACAACGGAGGTCACTTTGAACAAACACTCGAGATATTATGAACTGAAATTTTAAACTTAGTTTACTTATTAATAATTTATTGTTACTTTGTTCATGTTGTTATGTTGTATATATGTTGAATAGCATAAGTTGTCAAGACAGTATTAAGGAACATTGTTCAATTAGACACTGACAAATAATTCATTTGTTTCACTGCCTACTTTTTTTAATGAAGCTCTAATCTACGTAAGCGTGCATTTGTTACTTAATTATTGATTTATGTTTTTAATTGATTGGATAACTATGACATGTGATATATCGTTGTAAAGAGAATTTTTTACAGTTTTAGAATATGTAATAAAAGTGGGTACGTTCTATTTAAAATTTTGAATGTATTTGCTACATCTAACACATTTGATGCTCAATTGTTGTTCTGGCTATGACGGATAATAGAAAATTAAATGTAGAACAACTTTTCATCTATAACATTTTGTCATATCTCCAACAATAGCCGAGATAGCTGCTGTGACAGCTAAAATCAAACAGACTGTATACATAATAGTAAGTATGTATACCAAAATTCAAATCTGTATCTCTACATTTGTGGAAATTAACAAAAAAAATAAGAAGTAAAAAATTTTACTTTAAGGCCCTAGAACTTCTTACTGAAGGGACTTTGTACTAATGTATATTAGGTTTAATCGATTTATTATAACGTAAGGAATCTATGACTAATCGGTGTCCCATTCTTTTTGGAACACCCTGTATAGTTAGTAAAATGAATACAATAATCATCGCCACACAAGGTTATAACTTAATCTAATAAAAGGTTTTCAAAGTTTGCCTTTGCACATATTTACATACCAGGAGATCAAGAAAGACTAACCGAAAAAAACTTTCTTCCGCGCAGGTTATCAATATCTACGTCAAGTTTCTGCAGTAAAGTTAGCTGTTCATCAGCTGTCCGTATTAGATATTGTTCTGTGCTGTCAGTGTCAGCTCGTTTGTAGTTTGTAAATTTCAATTTTCCGTTCATTTCAATATTTTTCGCAGTGGTGGTGCATATTTCGAACATCAAATGTGATAGATTTAAAGCTAATTGTTTATTATAAATGAACAAATCGATTTAAATAAGTACTGTTATTTGACTTGAAGTTAGCTACTATGTTCAGACCCAATCGGCATGTTTTATGACAGCGGCTAAGTCAATCATTTTTGATCTCCCGGTATTATAAAGTATATAGTTTAGTAAAGTACATACAATAATAATCGTCACAAAAAGTAAACTTTTACTCGTATACAGTTACAAAATTAAAAAATACATTTAAAGTTGTACCACATAAGTATATTTTGAAACGGGAATCTGGCTTCCTTGCCTGAATGGTTTATTTTCATGTTTATAGATATCGCCAGGTTGTATTTGCATGTTTGTTTAATGTTACTTAAGCGTAAACATTATAATTTGGCATAGTTGAATGTGTGCTGCTCCGATCTTGTTCAGTAAAGCTTTATTTAACGGGTGCAGCGATAAATGAACTTCGCAGCCAGTTCGTACCCGGCCAAAAACGCACGTTGGCGAGCGTCCCCTACTGCCTTGTGCGAAATCGCCTACGCTGAGTTAAATAGAAGTGATTTAAGAAAGCCTAATCGTACAGTGTTTAAGGTTTGCTAAACATAGTCTGTTCAGTAAACACAAAAACACAAAGTGGTTTTTGTTTTCCAAAATTTTTAGAAGGTACTTTCAACATTGTACTTAATTAAAACAAATAGGTTAGGATGTGACACCTACTTACTTCGAATCTGTCATAAATGTTATGAATAACTACTTTTAAGAATATTATACAAATACTGCGTTGGACAATATTGTGGTAGCGTTGATTAATAGGTATTTTTATTACATTTGATTATAATTCAGGCGAGAATTTCTGGAAAATATTTAGTTTACCACTGAAATAATTAGACATATCAATTGTCATCGATTGTCTTTTTTAAATTAAAATCCGCCCTTATGTAGGTGTGGAAACCTTTGCAAAACAAAATACAGAATCCCTAGCACAAAAATTGTATGCATTTGCAAACTTAAAAAAGAGTTTTTGTGTTTATTGAAAAAACTATAAGTTTTGAGTGCAGCAATCAACGTTTGCGTATCTAGTATACGTTGGTTTAATTGTGTAGATGGTGTAGAATCCCTAGCACAAAAATTGTATGCATCTGCAAACTTAAAAAAGAGTTTTTGTGTTTATTGAAAAAACTATAAGTTTTGAGTGCAGCAATCAACGTTTGCGTGTCTAGTACACGTTGGTTTAATTGTGTAGATGGTGTAGAATCCCTAGTACAAAAATTGTATGGATCTGCAAACTTCAAAAAGAGTTTTTGTGCTTATTGAAAAAACTATAAGTTTTGAGTGCAGCAATCAACGTTTGCGTGTCTAGTACACGTTGGTTTAATTGTGTAGATGGTGAGTACACATTACGACTCCCCCAAAGGCGTTTTTGAGACGTGATTTCGTGGCGTTATCCGACTGAGCGGTGCCAAAGCAGGAAGCAAAGAACTTTCCAGTTTCCTTTGTGTAGAATTCACATACGAGTTATTCCAGCGGTGACATAATTCAATACGCAACATAGCAGCTTTCAGATAACAATTTCCAAGTAACTTAATATCTAAACGAAGTGATAGTGCTAACTTAAAGGAATGCACTTCATACATGAATTGCGCCGGATTCTCATGCATGCAATCGTGTACATGGCTGGCTTTAGACATGACCGGCTTCAGGCGGTTTAAAGTTCGCGCTTTTAGGCTGAAAACACACGAAGCGGTTCACGCCGAGTCGGCGGCCGAGTCGGCAGCCGCCTGGGATAAAACACACGAGTCGGCGCCCAGTCGGCAGCCGACTCGGCGGCCGCCTGCGATATAAAACACACGAGTCGGCGCCCAGGCGGCAGCCGATTCGACGGCCGCCTGCAATAAAACACACGAGTCGGCTAAAAAGTCGCCGCGATAAACATAACGATGACATGTTGCCAATATTCCTATTGAAGACAATGGATTCGTTTTCGTTTTATTTTACTTGCATAAGCAACATGCTGCATGTCCCATATGGCTGGTCTTGCCTGGATTTCCATTATTAATCTTTCGGTTTTAATATTGGAACACGTATTTACCACTAAAATTAAATTAGTACACATATAACCTTCAAAACAAATGATCAGTCAGATGCTACTCATCTAAGTAAAATATTTTCATATATTACAAAGATATTTGACAACCGCGCCTGATACTCACCGCTTTGAAACCGCTTGTCGTGTGTACACTATCATAAGATAGCACAGACTTGCTGGTAGGCTCGAAGCGATAAGAAAACCGTGCTCGGCACATGTTCTGGATGAGCGTACGGTCGGCGTACGCGCGGCGTACGAGCGGCGTACGCGCGGTATACGCGCAGCGTACGCGCTACTTGACGCAGCGTGTGTTTTGTCCGCTTTAAATACATGGAGTCGGCGGTCGAGTCGGCTGCCGACTCGGCCGCCGACTCGGCGTGAACCGCTTCGTGTGTTTTCAGCCTTAGGAACAGTTATTTGGGCTCATTTTAATACCTGCGTGGCGTATATAAGTATCCCGTCCTTTGTTAAAATAAATATATCGTACGTTGGTTGTCCATATTTATTTTATATTTGTGTTTAAGAATGGCAATTCGTTGATTTTAAGGTTCAATCGTATTTCCTTTAGTTTTCTTTATGCTTGATGTTTGTATTTTAACGTCAATATGTTTGTGCAGGCAAATTGGATTTTATGTGCTTATGATTTAAGACAGTTTCAGCCCGAGAGTACTACAGGTGCGAACCAGCTTCCAGTTTTTGCAAATATGTAGTGATCGTTCGTAGCCACGATTGAGTATTTAAAAGAGTACCATTCAGACTGAGCTAGCAAGGTAAACAAACAGGGCAACTAAATTATCAAAACACTATACTACATTTATATTTAAAGTCCTGACGAGGTAGGGTAGAGGGCGAAACAAACGTCTTATTTCACTTGACACAGTAGAAAGTCATTGTTTCACATTACAAGTTTTGCGAGGTCAGATTAATCTTAGAGGTATAATTCCTATTTAACTGATATTTCTTCAATAAGTTATAATCCAATAAAAATATGTATATTGCGATTGCTTATGGTATTAAATTTCTTAACATTGCATCTATAGTACCTACTACGTCTTTTTTTGTTTATTGTTAACAATTGTCAATGAATTTCAAATATTTAAAGAAATGAGTAGTCTATAATTATTGTCTTTATTTTTATTTTAATTTTTAACAATAATTAACCTAAAAGTCATACATGTATTACTTACATTCCGTAGCTGTTTTAATCCAAATATATTCGCTTTAATATGTACCTGTTTTTAGTCACCTGTTTACTATGTTTTGATTATATTTTCTCTATAAACTGAATTTAACTGAACTGCAATATTTACTAAACCCATTAAAGAAAATTCTGTACAACTCATATGACGTGCAGAAAGTTAGTATTTTTTACCCTCTGATGTAAATGTTTGCGATCTTTAAATCCTAATCTTGACCAGGTGTTGTCAATTTCTTCACAATAAAGAACGAATGGAAAACAGGGCATTTACTGTATCACATCCACAAATCAATTAGTTTTTCTTGTAAATGTTCACAGAAAAATGTCTTGTATAATTACGAGTCCCAGCTTTATCTTGTTGGTTGAGATTTAATCGGTGTAGGTCGTACACGATTTTTATTTTAACCTTTTCAGCTAACGGTAGGTTTTTAAAATTGATGTTGAGTATACGATTTACGCTGTTCTCGGTCATTCTTTATTAAAACCTGTATGAAATAACCGAAATCATTGCACATAAACAATCAGGCTTCAACTGCAACCGGATTTTTGAACACAATACAGACCCATATATAAAATGTCGAACTCACTTTGTACATTGCAGTTTATTTGTATTTTCAATGTCAAAGCTTGCAATATTTCCAAGGCGTGTTATAATCACGAGGCAGTCGCATTAAACCGATTCATAACCTTGAGATTTTGAAAATATCATTTGATAATCGTTTAAAAAACTAGTGACCAGGCCTGTTGAAGCCCATTAGGTTTCTAGAAAGTTAACCATTACACGACTTGTACAGTAATAGCAGTCACGTAAAAATCTTACTGTACTAGTCGTGTAATGGTTAACTTTGTAGACTCAAAATAGCCTTGAAAGTTTGACTTACTTAACGTTTTCAAGTAAAATATATTTTCAATTACAGAATAGTAAATTTTTTGTAATGGCAGATAGGCGGTTGGCAGCTGGGAGGCTAACGCCCTTGCGCCCGCCCTTAAGGAGCAGCCGCCACTGGTAGATACATATGTACAGGATGTTTATAAAGTTTATAGCCAATTTAATATTTATTGTGGTGTTTATTTGAAAAAAACATTCTCGGCTTTTCGATCATATAATTTATGTCCTTGTTATATGCTGCTACTAAGAGCATTTTACTTGAATCACATGATACTGAATGACAAGCTGCAAAAAGCCACAATGGACCAAGTAAATCAAGTCAAAGCGAATCAAATAAATATTGGTTAAGTGACAGTGTTACTTTAAAGAACCGTTACGAGAGCCTTGCCGAGGAGGAATCAGTGGAAACGAATATACGTACTGATGAACAAGAAAAGCAGCCAAAACATCAACCAATCTTTGTTGCTGGTGTGGAAGACACAAAGCCACTAAACTTAGAATTAAATAAAATAGCAGAAGAAAAATACCTTACGAAAGCACTGAGTGGCACTCATGTTTAATTAGACCTAAAGAAAGCCAAGCATACACTAATATTATAAAAATGCTAAAGATAAAAACACGAAATACCACACATACAAAGCCAAACAAGATAAAAATTTCTGAGTGGTATTAAAAAGTGTTCAGTACTCCATCGATGCAGAAGAAATAAAAAAAATGCATACAAGATTTAGGACATGAAGTTACACAGGTGTGGAACATCAAAAATCCAGGTACTGACGTACACCTTTCTATATTTTTATCGATTTAAAACAAAACGACAATAACAAAAAAATTTATAATGTAAAAGTGCTGATGAATACATATGTAACATTTGAAGCACTACATACAAAGCGCAATATACCGCAATGCATGTGATGCCAACAACATGGCCACAAGAAAAACATTTGCAATAAAAATCCACGCTGCCTGAAATGCGTAGGACAACACTTAACGTCAGTTTGTCCCAGAAAAATAAAAAACAAAGAAGTTCAATGTGTTAACTGAGAAGGGAATCATCCAGCCAATTATAAAGGATAGTACATAAACAGTTGCAGGAAAAATTGTACCCACAAATAAGAAGTAAATCAACACCTAATACAACCCGATATGTACAGTCTAACATAACCTACGAGCAACCCATACTCCAAGATCCGCAACAAATAAATAAAATTAATCAAACACGATAGGAAAAAAATACCCGATTTACTAGATTTTGGAATCACAAAAGAAATTCACGAAAAACAAATTAAAGCAGAATCTTGTTTTCATCTATCGTCAGACCATTCACCAGTTATAATCACACTGTACTCATAAATCTTAGAACGACAAAAGCAATCAAGACATACAGCAAGAAAATAAATTGGGAAATATATAGAACAACAGTGGACCAACTAATTAACCTGAATATAACGTTGAAGGCTCCAGAAGACGTTGATATAGCAGTAGCAAAGTTAACTAAAGCAATTCAAAATGCAGCATGGGCAGCAATATTCGACTACAACTATAATACCATTAAGAAAATATGCCCTATTATAATAATTAAAGAAAAAATTCCTAGAAAAAATGGCATAAGAAGTGAAGGTGACATTAATAAATTTAACAAAGCAACAAAGGAGTTGGAACAACTTTTAAAACAAATTAAATATCAATCAATCTAGGACTACCTCAGTAAACTATCATCCCTAGAAGCAACAGAAATCTCACTGTGAAAAGCCACAAGGAAACTGAAAAGGCACACGGGTACACGTTTCACCAAACAAATATAAAAATGATAAATGGGCTCGGAGTAACAAAGACAAAGCCACAGCATTTGTAAACCACTTAGCCACCGTTTTTCAACTAACAAGCATAAATGAACCCGAGCAAGAGCAAATGATACGAGGATATCTTAATGCATCACATGAAATGATTCTTCCAATTAAAAACTTTAGCCTCCTAGAAATTGAAGATACACTACAACAAAATATCAACCCCCGCAAAACTGCAGGTTTTGATTTAATAACCGGTAAAGTGCTGCAAGAACTTACAACTAAAGGGTACAGAGCTATACAGCAAATCTTCCATGCAAGATTGAGTGCAAATAGTTATGTTGTTATAACCTAGGAAGAATACAAATGTAGCGGCGCCTTATCGTTCAATTAGTTTGTAACCAGTTCTTTTGAAAATCTATTTTTGAAACAAATGAAACCAATTCTGGACGATAACAAACTGATCCCTAATCATCAATTCGGTTTTAGAAACCAACGCAATCCTACAGAAAAAGTACACCAGCTAGTTAATGCAATCAATCTGGCATTTGAAGAACAAAAATATTGCAGGGCGGCATTTCTGGACATCAGCCAAGCCTTTGATAAGGTTTGCCAAGAAGGACTTCCGTCCAAATTAAAACAGAACCTTCCACAGGCTTTTGCCATTGTCCTTACTTCCTACCTAACACATAGTTTTTTCCTAGTTAACCATCAAGACGAATACATTGACCTGGTACCAATCGGATCTGGAGTACCACATTGCAGCATTTTGGGACCTATCTTATATCTCTTATAAACCGCAGACCTTCCGACAACTAACAAACCTAAAACTGCTACGTACACAGACGATACTTCAGTTCTAGTAGTACAATTACCGCATCAAAACACCTTCAAGAAAATTTGAACAAGTTGCAAACTTGGTTAACTACATGGAAAAACGGCTAATGAATCTAAATCGGTCCCCCAGTTACATTAAATGGTAACCAGCTGATTCAAGCAGATGACGCAAAGTATCTTGGTGAGCACATAGATAAACGCTTGGCCTAGAGGAAACACATATTTACAAAAAGAAAGCAACTCGGCATAAAACTCCGACAAATGTATTGGATGATCAGCAGAAAATCACAGTTATCAATTGAAAATAAAATGCTTTTGTACAAAATTATTTTGAAGCCTGTGTGGAGATATGGGATGCAACTATTGGGTTCAGTCAATAACTCAAATCTTGAAATCCTACACAGCTTCCAGAACAACGGTTTGAGAACATTGATAATTGTAAGACCAAATGCCAACTGTTAAAGAGGAAATCAAGAAATTTAGTGAGAATTATAGTGCTAAAACTGCAGTGCATCCAAATGTGCTCGCTAGAAATTTATTTAAAAACACTGGTGGTGCAACGTTTAAAACGTTTCAAACCAAATTATCTAATAGGCACATTCAATTAGTTATATGTATTAAAATGTAATAGCCTTCGACGTTTAAAATATAATATAATAATAGTGGGGTTTTAAATATAATAATTATGGCAAGGGATACTACACTTTATGAATTGTTTTAGTTTCAATTAAGAACCCGCCCGTCAAACTCAGGGCAAATTAAAAGAGTGTAATAATGATCTATTCACAATAAATTAGGGCTTAGCTCCGGTGAGGTGAACATGAAACAATTCTTAACTCAGGGTGTTGGTTCATAAAGTTAAGTAGAAAACTTTGTATGACAAATAACTAGTTGTATGCCAGATACTCTCAATTATTAGGGCAAATGTACAATTTTTATCTGACGATTATAACCTCTAAATTTGACTGCTACAACAAAATGATCGGTGGTCGCAAGAAAGAGCGTAAAATTGAAATTTAAACACCAAAATGGCAAAGAAGCATCAGGTAAATAACTGCTAACCTCGTTTTGTTTCTAGTGTGACGTCAAAACCCACGCGCGATAGCTTTTTGTTCTGCATCCGGCAAAAACTGAAAATTCCGCGTCACCTGGGACTATTTAGAGACGCTATCCAATTTACTCGAAGCTGGACGGACCTGGACAACTGGAACCTAGTGCTACACCTTGTAGACAGTCTGAACTTGAAGAACCCCGCTAATTATGAGGCTGATGCAAGAGTATCCTACCTTAATCGGGGACATTTTGGATGCTTGATGCATTTTCCAATAACGCCACGGAAATTGCGCACTTGGGAAAGGCTTGTTGGTTACAATTTCTACTGACTCTTGAAGGTCTTCTCTATAGGTAGCAGACAGTATTTTTGCTGGGCGATGCTGCTTACTTATGGAAATGGGTTCCCGAAGTTACTCGTACTTGGACGAATCTTGCTGCTGACTAAACTGCTACACTTAGAACTCTTAACACATGACAAACTATACCCAAAGATGCTCTGCACACTAGTGAATAACTTTACACACAACTGGTATTACAAAAGACTTTTATGCGATAAAATGTGGAGCTCAATCTGCCCCCAACATGTAAAATTTTAGCTAGTTTTTTCATCCTTAACAAAAGACTGTCTCGTCACTTAGCAACTAGATTTTCAATTTTATAAAAGAGATTGGGATTGATAACATGTTTGACCTTATGGACTACAGTTTTGATATCATGTCTTTGCCTAACTACTAAAATTGCCTTTTTCTTGGAATAAATGTCACTACACTTTGCTCTGCTTTTAAATCACTTTGGTTTATAATGCACTGATACCCTTGGAGTTATTTTAGCATCTCACTAATTGTCTTTCGATCGGTTGCCTTCCGTTTTTCATTGCTCTATTGCAATTATTGCTTTGCTAGCACTGTTTCGTTTACCTTTCAACTAATTTTCCGTTTGCTGGCTTATACACTTTTAATACATAACGCTCATATACTTTCTGTACTTAACAAATCATTATGTATCATTTTTTTCACATTATGTTTGATGTAACTAAGCTCAGTTACAAATTAAGTTGCATTGGCCCTTCCGAACATTTATCATACCTGAACCTCTAAACGTAACCTTTATGAAACCTTCCTTATCTAATGCTAACTTGTATCCCGCAAATCATTAATTATTGCTGCTCACATTAAGTGCATTTATTAAGGTAAAGTACTAATTATCTTGTAATAAATAAAATATTTGATTCTGTGCTCATTTTGACCTTATTCATTCTGTTGCATAGGCAATCAGAATTGCTGTGGGCAGTAAGAATATAGAATAAAACATAGTTTAAATTACTATAAAGGCATTACATATTGTGAAAGATAAAAGAGAGCCTTCATTGGAAGCAACCCCTGCAAGTTATTGTAGTATATCTAATACTATTCTAGTTATATAAATTACTTATTGTCCAACAACTGGATCGATGAATTAAATTTGGAAAAGTATTAATAGTTAACAAAGACCAAGAGGAAGACCACTAAAACTCTGGAAAGAGAGCTGGCAATCAACATCTCAGAAATAAAAAAGGATACACTGGATTTAACAAGCTTAAAAGCTTTTTCAATAAGATAAAGGAAAAGAAAATGTTAACATTGTTTATAATCGCCAACACTTGTCAGCAATTGTAAATTTCGAAATTGATTTCAAGTTCAAAGCCTAAATTATCAATTTAAACATTCAGAATCATTAGCGGAAAGCTTTTCCAAATCGACCACCACTAAAAATTAATTCCATTTTTAAAATTGTGCTAAAGTTCGTACTACAAGGAGATGTTTCTACTCACCAAAATAGGAGCGGTAGACCTAGAAGTGTCGTCACTGCTGATAATACGACTAAAATTCATAACCGCTGGTTGGAAGAACCAATATCTCAAAGGCAACTTTCACGAGGGTTTTGTATTTGCAGGCGATCAATACAACAAATCATTCGCGAAGTTGAATTAAATCGTCATCGACCAATGTTGATATATTCTTGTTTGTGTAACATACCAATTTATTTGCAATCTGCACATGTAAATTCTGGGAACGAAGATAATCCAGATTGCAGATTGAAATTTTGCGAAGAATTTAAGGCTTTATTGGCCGATGAACCTGATCCAATTTCTTTCTAGATCGCGTATGCCCCGATGAACCTAAATTTCATTTATGTGGTTGTGTTAATCGCCACAAGTGTATCTATTATTCTGTTGAAAACCCCTACAATGTACTGAAAAAAATATTCTATTTCCTTTTTCATTGAAGAAAACATTACTGGCAATCAGCGGCGTAGGAACTACTGTAATTATGGGGGGGGGGGGGGTGACAAACTTTCTTTTTGAGTGTTTTAACATAACTAAGCTTTATGTTCGACTGTTCCAAACAGTTTATTATAGTATTATTTTACGTAGTCCAATAAAATCCTTCAGTATGTACTTGATACACAAATAACTATACTAGTTACAATTAAGCTAAAATGCTTTTTAGTCACGTATTGAAGGGCCGTAAAGCTACAAAACCTGAAAGGTATACTTCATTTTTATGAGGATACGATTACTAGTAAATATTTCGGTGTGTTAGTAGGGAAGTAACACTTAAGTGTTCCGTCAGTCTGATCTTAATTGTGTACAGCTTTATATAAATTCAATACACATGATTTTGAACAATATGTTGATATGTAGCTTGCTTTAGATACAGTTGGCGGCAATACTCAAATAGTCGTATTTTATTTTGAAAAACATAAAATAACCTGCTTAGTATTTAACTTAAAAGTGGAAAATGAAAAGTTGCTCAAAATTATCGGAAGAATACAAAACTACTATTTTTCAAAAACTGATGTGAAATGATGAGTAGGACGCATATTCGAATGTTACAGACGCGTCCGCCAATCGATAATCTTCGGAAGTTGCGAGCATTAGTGCAAACGTTGCAGTTATGGACCAGAATCATAAGGCGAACTACGCACCTTAAAGAAAGTCAATAGAAAAAAGCAAAAATATTGACGAAGTGATAACTTTGGCATTTAATTATATGCAGATAGTACATTTACCTTACAATTTATGTGTTTACAGTCTGCAGTATAAAAACTTGAGGTCACTGTTAAGTAGTATATTATCATGAACATAACAGATCTAATGAAGCGATACGTAAATAAACAACTAATGAAACAATTTGTTGGCTTCGCTTAATTGTTTCGCCAGTTACCAATTTATTTCTGGCCTAACCTGTATATGTTTATTTGAATTATAAATCCTTTGCATTTCGAATTCTTAAATTTTCCAAAGCAGCTTATTTTGTACCTGGATCGAGTTCCTTTCGTTCGCGCGATGCACTTTTGACCCGTGCTATCTGTTATCGTAGACCGTTGTAATGCGAGCTTTCCTTTGGAAACGAAATTTTCGTCCGAGCACTTGCCGTCTTCGCTTGAGCCCGCCGTCACCGGCGCGGCTGAGGTTTGATTGTTTAAGTCAAATTACGTGCGCTCAATTAATTTAATGAGCAGTGCATTTCCTAGGGCTGATAATGATCAGGTACGATGGCGCTTTTCTGTCTTATTATCTCCATAGTAATTACATTTTTTCTTAGCACTTTATTAACAGTTTCATCCACGAGTTTATCTTGGAGGCCAAGTTATTAGCCTAATAGCATTTTCGACACTTGCTGGCGTTCTGGTATTTGTTGCCATTTGAGGGTGCTTCCGCTGCAGTCACCGGTGCATCCACTGCGATTTCGACAATGTGTGCAGCAGTTCACGACCAGCATATGTTTCGAGGTTAGTTAGTGCTACTCCGAGATTTATATTACTTCGACTTATTTTCAATACAAGGAATTTACATCTGTGCATTTTAAACCCGCCAGTATTTGGAATTTAAATTATTACTTTTTGCAATGATTAACATGTAATGTTTAATTTCATACATGCTCTTGTTTTTATATTTAAATTTTTATGCCTATATTTAATTATGCTCAGTATTTAAAGCTGCAATTTTGATGTGTATTGACCCTCTGTAAAAGGTACAGTCACGCTTTTTTATTTCAATAGCCTAAACCGAAGAAATTATTAAATGAATGAGGTATGCATATCCCATGAATGATTTGAATTTACAGTTATTAGAATAACCCGAAAGGGTTTTTTTGATTTTATGCGTGTCGCCACCTTCAGTTAACGTACACAACTTTGTTATCACATTATTTGCATTTTAATTATCCTGATTATTTATTGCTGACACTTCAAGACTTTTTATTATTTACTAATTAAACGCTAATCACTTGCAGTTTATTTCCTCTTATTATTTGAAATCTTTTGATTTCTGACGCCCATTTCCTTTCCTTTTTTGAAGACATTCCAGGGTACACAGCTGATGATTTGAACCTACGACCCAAGGCCGCCGAAATTTGAGTTAGCTCGGCCATCGCGGTAAGTAAAGAGTTTTTAGAGCTGCCGTGGTGTATAAACTGTAGGGGGGGTTGATCTGCGATTTTTTCTTACTACCATTGCTTAATTTTATTAATTAATCGCAGGTCGGCTTCTTTATCGTTTCACTAGAGGAAAAGGTTTTATAAAATAATAACTATATCGTTAGATAATAGTAATAATTAAATGTCTAAAAATAAAAAGAGACTTTCTATTCTAACATGTGAGCAAATGAAAACAAAATTAAGCTTGGCTTTGAAAAAACTAAATAATGTGCTCTATTATTTCTGATGTTTTAAATTTAAATATGACAGTTATTATAATGGTAGAAGGGTCAAGTTGTTTAAATTATTAAATTTTAAATTACACATGTTTAATCAAGAACAAAAAGGTTTTATAATCGAAATGATTGATGTAGCAGATGTAATATTGTTTAAGTGTTGGTTTTTATGTTAATTTTCAAATAAGATTTTGACATGACAGTCGGTAACAGTTATGTAATGGTTTCGGTTATGTATGTGTATTTCATTCTAGAACACCAACATAATGTGAATTAATAATCGACATATGTTTCAATTTTCAAAGCCAAGCTTCATTTCATTTTCGTTTGCTCACATATAAGTATGTGAATTAAAACACTTTTATCTTAATAATGTCTAGAAATAAGAGAAATAACGCTTAAAACTTAAGTTTCCCCGCCGGTAATGCTTTTCTATTCAAACCAAATTTGGTATACAGTATACTTGGATAAGACCCCGTAGAACGTTATATTATCAAGCTCTACAATTAATGGCGTAGATGTGGGTGACCGGTGCCATCAATTTAACAAAAAGAAAATAGATATAAAAATGGCATCTCTTCGAGTTTTTGCTAGATATCATAGTTTCTTGGTAACTTAGAGTTTTCTAATTCAATTAATTGATCTTTTGCAAAAAACGGGTAAATAAATTAGAAAAATCAAATAAACTTGGAAACTTTAGACACTTGTTTATAAGACAATTCGTTGTAAACTATTAGTCAGACAAATATTTAATAACCGCTAAATACGTATTTTGATAGCTAAGCTGTCATCCTCGGTAGTCTGAAACGAGACTAAACTGACAAAGTTGGCCGAAGATATGCTCTTCACCAAAACGCCATTGGAAGTCAGCACTGCCGCACATATCTAACCCAAACGGCGTATCCTATGCGACCAATCAGGTGTAATCTTCAACAGAGCGTAAAGATTACAGTGGGGGATGGGACCTCCGTCTTTGCTTAAAATGTTATTGTCTTTATTCTTAACATTCTGCTGCGATTATTTGAGATTATAAGTTCTGTGCCTATTTGAGTATATTTGTTGTAAGTAAAGGCTTGCTGGCGCTCATACTTGGTAATAACTTACTGAACGAACTGCATACCGTCTTCACTGAGTCTAGCTAGAAGCCCCTCAAGTATATTCCCGTAGCGTTGCGATAACAAGGGGACTTTGAGTTTCAGTGCCGACGGGATCTACATGTTCAATATCGGTGTTTCCAACTATACTTTTGGGGTCTTTGTCACCTTTTCTTTTCATTCTGGTAGCGAAATTTGCCCAGAACTGGTATTATTGAGGCGCAAATATTTTCGCTGTTTTGCTCAGTCTAATTTTTTAAAATCCAAGATGGCAAACGTTGTAAAACAGTAAGTAAATATTAAATGCAGTCTTCCTTATGTAAAATTAAGTACAATTTAATATTTCATTACACAGGCAGCGTAGCGACATGTTTCGGTATAAAAGCTTCAATATAAAAACAACAAAGCTTACAAGAATACAATTAACAGGAATGTAGTAAAATTAACAATAAATAATAAATATGTTTTTGCTAAATTTTGACCAAATTTGAGTAAAAAATAAAAATATATTCAAATCAAGATATAAATTGGCCCAGTCATCGTTGATTTGATCTAAATTTTAATAATTATACAGAATCTGCCAAAAAGTCGGCATAATATGGAAAAAAAAATATTTTTGATTTTTCAAAAAAACTCTACTTCAATAATTTGTGCTTGTCTAAAAACCTATTTAGCCCCTATCATATATACCAAGTGATTTTTACTTGTTTAGAAAATGGAGTTTTTCGAAATTGTCAAAATCGAAAAAGTGCTATTTTTCGGAAATTAAGTAATATATCAATGAGATTTTTTAAACTGTGTTATTTTTAACTAACTAAACAATCTCAAGGCCAAAAACCCCATATTTTTTTAACTTTAGCTAAAAATTAATTTTTCGATTTTTTAAATATTTTTCAAAATTTCACATACAAAGACTTAATATTAAAGTTCAATTTTTTTTATGTGAACACTTTAAAGAATTATAATTGGTGAATATAGTATAAAATGTTAATTACTTCTTTAGTTTTATATTATTTACCGAAAAGTAGTATGTTTGCATAATTTTTACGTTTTCTATGCAAGGCGCTTTTTAGGAGAAATATTTTTCAATTCTAATTAATATCGATTCAAACGGCTTGAAGAAATTCTAGTCTAGTCCTGTTAATGAATTACTGTTACAAAAATCCTGTAAATAAGTACTGGCGCCCACGCAACATAACTGTTAATGTTTATAATAATTATAATTCCAAAAATTAAACTGTTGAAAGCTTCAGAAAGTATTTTTATTTAGGTTTGAAAGCTATCATAACCTACAAATGTCGACATAGGCCCATCATGCGGGCTGAAGTTTTTAACTTCTGTCAAAGTTAGTATCTTACAAATATTTTTGTTAATTTAATATTCCTTAGTTCTTAGTTGTGATGTGTAGAATTATTATAAGTGTAAATAAATACAGTAGTACACAGCCATTAGGTAAGAAATTGCAATGCAACGCCAATGAACTTGAACAGTTCCTATAAATCGTACCAACATCGTAAAAAAAACTAAAAACAGTACGATTAGAGGCCTCCTTAACGTACTGTTTTTGAGCTAAAACAGTGCGCTTAGAACGGCTTTATAAAACTAAAAAAATATGTTGTTCTTCACTAGTGCATTAAACATTTCTGATACTTGTCTTAGAGAATTTCCGGCATCAAGCATTTTAGTGCTAATTTTAAGGTAGCACCGTAACTTTATTAGCCGGTGTAATTCCTCATTTGTTCGGTACAGGGTCGTATTCAGAAAAATTAATTTTCTTGCAAGGCACATGACAGTTGAAAGTCGGGTGCATTAATGGTATCTATTAGAGATAACACAAATAAACCATTTCAGGGTTAAGCGCAATTTAGACAAATATTAGAACAAGCAACAACAGCTGCCCAGCTAATACGTAATTGGTCAACTTCATAAATAAAGCATTTGCTATAGTTCGATTAAGGCATATCTTAACAAATGCTAATTAATATTACATATGGCACACATAAAGAAAACAAAACCAGAATAAAAACACCAAACAGGGTAACACATGAAATATAAGAATATTTTAAAATTTAGTTATGGATAGTATAAATAGCAGCAACATAAAAAACAATATGAATATATTGGGATATTTTGACGATGCACTGCATCTGGCAAACCGCGAAGATAACTTAACACGAAAACATCATAACTTGGAAATGTCTGATGAAAACACAATTTTTCCACAACCATGTAAATTCAAACTGGACGGAAAAGTTGTCGAACAAACCTTGAAATTCAATTATATAAGAGTAAAATAACAAGAGATGCAGAGCTAACTATAGAAAACCCATTCCTAATCTATAAAGGTCGCATAAACATCTCTTTGCCTTCACGTCTCATTTGACAACGAATTCTAGACAATCGCTAGCAAAGTCAAATTCTATGAATCAACCGTTTAATCAAACCTACGCAACAGAAACCCGAGCTGAAAAAAACTTGTCACACAGTTATAGAAAAAGGTTTTTTTCTGTAATTAACAAAGTAATGTTACAATCTATTCTAAGGGAATATTGAGCATTTGATTTAACAAATAAACATATCACTTGTACTGTGCATTTTCCAGTAAAAATACATCCAACAATCTCAAAGTTCGACACGTGAATATTATATACCGGTTTCGGGATATTAAGCCTTTCTTTACACATACAAAAATAACCTGGTAACTCAGTCATAACTGTCTCTGTACGGTAATATTCCTTTACCGTACATGGCAACCATTACCATACTGCAACCGATAAACTACCACGGATGTTATGAATCATAACAGCTTTGGATGTCTTAAAATCCTCGCTCTACGAGCTCGGATTTCAAAACAACATTTACTGCAGTTATGATACTCATAACATTTCTAGCTATAACGGTTCACACTTACAATATCACTTTTTAAATAGTCAGCAAACTTTTCAGGTAGATTCAGCGCGTTGATCCGTTTCAGCTCTGATATATGAGTACTATTATGCAGTAGATTGAGTGATAAGTAATTGGGATGGCTTTCAAGTTTATTGACCACTTTCTTGACAGAAGGAGCGTTGAGATCTCGACTAATTACCGAGTTGCGTACATACCAATGAGCGTCTATCATAGATCTAAGAGTTTTGGATTGGAATCTCTCCAACATTTTTATGTTGAAAAGTCAGCTGTTCCCCATAACTGCACCCCGTACGTGCATATGGGCATCATTTTCTCCCAATTAGCCAATAAAGTTTTCTTAGGTTTTAGTTCAGCTGTTTTGCCGTCGTCCATATATGGGTGCGCCGTGTGAGACGTCTGTCATTGTGCATACCAAGGTATTTAACAGAGTCTGCTTGATGTATTTTCTTCCTGTTCAAGAAGACTTGAGGGCATGTGTTTCTTCTGCTTGTAAAAGTTACATCTACTGATTTGTTTTCATTTGCGCGAACTCTCCATTTTGACATCCAAACACATTTCGTTGAGAACCTCTTGTAGAAGTTCACTTGCTAAGCTTTGATCGTGATGAGGGTCGTCCGCAAGTGTAGCTGTTATTGTTGAGTGGGATGTTGGAAGGTCTGATGTGAAAACGAAATTCAGAATCGGTTCAAGGAACTCCTTTGGGGTACTCCAGCTTTTATAGAGGAAACTTCTGATTTTCCGTATCGTAACTTTACTTGGAACTTTCGATAGGCAAGGTAGAATTTTAGGGGATGGCTGATAGGTCTATACGAATTTGCATCTCAGGAAGATTTTCCAAGTTTCATGACAAGGATTATGTGGGATAATTTTCATTGAGGTGGGTAGTAGCTTGATATTAGGATCGCTTTAAAAATTGCCGTCATGCGTGCTACACCTGGAATTGGAAGTTTTTTGAGGATTTTACTCGTAATTAAATCATAACCCGGCGCCCCCTTCACTGTCATTTTCTTAATTATTTGTAACGTTTCTGTTGTCGAAAATAATCGCATGGGCGGGCATAGTTGCAGAGGTGAGTTTAGAAGTTTAAGCAGTTGATTTTCGTTCTTCGTTTGATCTGGTGGTGCATTCGGAGTGAACACTTTAGATAAATGTTCAGCAAATAATTGAGCTTTTTCCTTGTCATTTCTGGCCCAGCTGCCATTCGAATTACGTATTGGAGGGATATGCAATTGAGGTTGGTTTAACTTCGGAGTAGCTTTCCAGAGTGAGTATCCTCGTCTTTGGTGACTGATAAGTTCTGCAAGTAACTGTGGAAGGCTTCTTGTTTGAAATTGTGCAGAATTTTCTTTAATTTGTTCGCAGCTCTTTGAAGTTATTTTTATCTTTATGCTGTCTGGTCAGTGCCACATTTTACGGAGTTTCCTTTTTTCAGATATTAAGCGTTTGATGTTAAAAGGTAACCTCCCGATCGTATCTTCACCGTGACGTGGTAGTGAGGCTTGAGTGATACAATCATCCTGAGAGCTATACCAGCGGTAGTTTAGCTACTGGCAGGGTCTCCCTTGCAGGATACGTGTTTGGTGAGTAGCCAGACGAAGAGAGATACCCCGGCCCACCAAGGTTGGGGGTTGTGCAGTGGTCCAGCTCCACGCTCACGTAAAACTTCCAAGGTTTTCATATCTGCTAAAAAACCCAGTTATAAGCCTCGGAATTTAGATGGATCAAATAGAAAATGAAAACGGCGAGAAAAATGGATAATGAATGTAGTAGTATGGAAAGAAATATAAATATAGGTATACTTTCCGAAACAAAAAAGAAAGGAACTGGGTGTGAGGACCTAAAACACTTCATCCACTGTTACAGTGGAGTAAATAAAAATGAGAGAGCAAGACCGGGTGAATCAATAGTACTGAATAAAAAGCTTAAGCGTTATAAAAAACTATAAAAGCTATAAATGAACGCATAGTCAAAGTAGTCCTACAGATAAAATGCCGAAACCCTACTACGAAAAGTAATAGAACAAGTACCCAACAGTCATAAAATTATTCTGGCAGGAGACTTAGATGGTAGAGTTGGGAAAAAGACAAAACGACCCAGTAGTAGGTAAACATGGGAAAGACATAACAAATAACAATGGAGAAAGACTACTGGATATATGTGAATAATACAATTCACTGATAACGAACACATTCTTTGCTTACAAAGATATTCATAGCTACACTTGGCACTAACCCACAAGAGGTATAAAATCTATAATTGATTATTTAATAATAAAGCAGACATCTAGTCTAGAAATACAAGATGTAAGAGTGAAACAGGGGGCGGATTGCGGAAGTGGCCACCTTCTGTTAGAATAAAATCTATTTACCATACAAAGGCTACCCAGCTACCATCAACGATGACAAACAAACGAAAAATAGGCAGTTAGTCGCAATCACGGAGCAGAAACTAAACCTCAATATTCTAGAAAACGAGAGTATAGTTTACCTCTATCAAAGAATACTAGAAGAAAAATTGATAACCTCAAACAGAACTACAGCAGACAAATAAGAACACATAAAAAAATGCATAAAAAGTGCAACACAAGAATCATTAGGAACGTATACTCCCAAAAGGAAACCCTAATGGTGGGCCCATCTTATAGTTTTCGTTCTTGGCTGAAGAGGGACGCAAGGTCCCTATAGCAGCCCTCCCTCAATTAGGGAAATTAAAATTACCTTGAACTTTTTTTACCTTTTTATCACTTGATATCTTGTGTTTAGGTGGACAGTATATCGCAGCAGGAGTTATTGGACCACGCCAGTCTTCAACTACAATACTAGTTGCTTGTAGATAATCCTGACTGTACTTATTTAACTCATGATGTTTGATTGAGTTTTTGATAATTACAGCCGTCCCCCATGAACGGAGCAAACGGGGTGAGGAGTGGCATAAATGAAGAAACCGGGAATTCTCATATAATTTTTGAAGGTAAAATGGGTTTCAGAAATTCGTGGCAGATCAATATTACGATCCTTGATAAACGTCGTTCATTCTTGAGCATGTTTACAAACACCGGTGGTGTTCCATAAATCTATTTTATATAAATTAGCCATTATTTAATTTTGCTCACTATAGTTGTGAGTAAGTTTAACATCGTTCTTAGGTCTTCTGCCAGTTTTAATTGCTTCTCCACTTACTTAATTAATTATTGTTCCAATTTTTCGAATGATTGTTGGTTGGAGTTGGATGATTGTCACCAAATGCCGTTTTTTTAAATTTATTGTTTTCTGCTACAATATGGGAATATAAATTACAGGTAGTATGGATAAATTCTGTTGTGAAGAATTACATGGGGTGGGAGTTGATTAGGTTGAGTGATGGAGTTCCTTTCTCTTAAGGGGGGGGGGGGGGGGCTTCGTTGTATTTGGGGCAACCTTTGTAACTTAGTGCATGATCCCTGCTACATAAAGCACCCTTAGGTTTGGCAGTCTTGATTTTATTGCAAGATGAGGTGGATGGCCTTGACCGCATTTTACACATCTGACAGGCATCCTACAGTATGCTTTTGTATGACCCAGATTTTGCCAACATGCACATTGCACTATTTCCTTTTTTTGTGTTGAGGTTCAAAAGTTATCTTACAATTAAGTAAGTAGTTAGTTTGGTATATATCTTTATTATTAATGTTAGGCTGTAAATCAATAAAGAACATCGATAAGTTTCCAAGTTCTAACTGTTAAACTAGAAAAAACAGGACGAAAGGAAATAGCTTAATCAAAACATGATTCACTGAAAATTCCATCTCAACAAAGAAACCACCTAGAAGACTTCCAAAATATGCATCCATAGCTGGCTCATACCAGCCGCTGAATAAAGAATGCCAAGATAAACAGGACAACCCCTAATTTATTTCAGTAGCAGCAGAAATGAGTGAAGAAGAGTATGGTTTTCGGATAAAAGAGGACATAAACACTTCTTAACTCTAAGGAATTATTTCAAAACATCCGGCCAAACTTGTTGTTATAAAAGGGTTATTGTGACGTGCCTACTGTTTCTTAGTCGCTTATTTTACTTTTACTTCCTACTTACGACTCTTATTGTTTATCAAAAGAATTGTTATATCTCGAAGAGGAATTATTTACTAACTTGCACTCCTACAAATTTTGTCACTATTAGAGCCAGTAAAATTAACCACCAAAGTTTGACTAAAGCTTTCAGAATCTGCGTGTATATTTTAGAGTAGAGATATAGATCGAACTGCAATAAAAGATACCTATAGAATATTGGAGTCCTTGAAGTAAGTGGGGGTTAGCGCAACTGGATTATGACAACTTAGTCGAGGAACCCCATGTCCACCTCGGTGCGATTCCAATGCCGGATCGAAAAAGACATATAGAGAGCAGGTATAAGATAGGTATAGAACATACTCAAGGACCAAACAGGGGCTGGTAAAGTTAATGAAAAAATATAGACATAGCAGAATTGACCGAAACTAAAAGGAAAGGGAATTGGTGTGAGAACATACGACACTGTATCCATTGTTATCCTACAGTTGACACAAATGAGAGAGCTAAAACAAGTGTATCTATAGCAATTAATAAATAACAAACTTGCAAAGCGTCAAACGAACGTATATAAAAATTAACTCTTCAGATGAAAAGTCAAACTATAGTAATCGTTAGGGTCTACGCACCGAACCACGACGCACCTAATGCAATGGAAGATAGCTTTTAGTAGATACTGCGATAAATAATAGAAGCACAAACTGGAATATATAATGGCAGAAGACCTAAATAGTAGAATTGGGAAACAAAGAAGTACTCAGGTAGTGGAAATGCACGGTGAACACTAGATAAATAATAAAGAAAAAAATATTGGATATATGCAAACAATACAACTTAAACATGACATGACCGACGACATCGAAAGAGTTGCAAATAATTGGGTGGCAATCAATGAGGGAGGCCTATGTCCAGTAGTGGACTTTAAGGGCTGGATGATGATGATGCTGATGACAAACACCTTCTTTGTACACAAAACATACACAAATATACATGGCATCAAAACACAAAAGGACTAAAATCAATAATTGATCAAGTGATAGCAAAAAGCCTAAAAACACAAGATAAAAGAGTTAAACCTGGGACACACTGTGGAAGTGTTTACTGCCTAGTATTCTCACAAATGTACTATGCAAGACAAAAAAAACGGGGACAACCCTAGATAGAGATTTTATCATAGTTTGATTAGCTTAAACGAGGCTTTAAACAAATAAATTTATTCTAACAATTTTGATCTATAGCAACGTCTAAATAATTTGATGGTTAAGTTAGAAATACCTAGCAACTGTACATATTAAGTCAGTCACATTCACAACAGACCATACTTACTATAACAGCTTTTTTTGTCTTGCATAGTACATCGCGTTTAATTTACCATAATATGGAGATGTGTTACGGTTAGTTTTTGAGCTGACAGTAGCGCACTATGTGGACGCAGATTTCTTGTTGTTTAGTAGAAAGTTGTTCACAGTGTTTTTCCGGTAGACAATTATATTTAATTTTCGATGCATGTTGCTCTTTATTTTTTAAAAATTAATTGTGCTGTGTATCATAATGTATTTTACCTTTTTACACTAAAACTATTAGCTTCACGAAAAAAAAAACACCAAAAAATATTTTATAGAAATCGGCCTTTCTAGTACTACATATTTTTGCATAATCAAATTTCTCTCCGATAAAAAGTTCTAAATAAATAAATACCCTCTTTAGGTGAGTGTAACTCGCCGGGAGGGATTTAAAAGAAACAAGTTTCCACGTCCTCTATAACATCCTTAAGTGTGTACACTACTTTATGGAACACCTTGTGTATTAACGATCATTTTAAGAAAATGGCTACTTTTTAACGAGATCGAAGGTTGTGTAAAGGTAATCTATAACGGGTTCGGTATGATTAAAACTTCTGTTAACGTAATTTATTTGTTCCTCACTTGTAAACATCAATTTATCAAGTCACTGTATTCACCTTGAAAATGTTTCTTAACTGGCTAGCCAGTAAAAAATTTACTGGCTAGCCAGTTATATTTTACAAGCGTGCTCATAGATAAATGATAGCGTGCAAAGCCAGAGTTGTCTTCCTTAGTATGTGTCATATTGATTAATTTAGTTGCTTGTCAGTTTGACATTTTGCATAAATGATAAATTTCTAGTTATTTACAAGTGAAGAACAAATAAAACATTCAATAATACAAGCCAGGTAACCATTTTTACTGGCTCAAGGATATGACAGGCTCGCCTAACGGCTCGCCAGTCATCCCAATCCTATCGCCAGTAAAACCTGTTTTACCTGGCTTGTAATGTTAAATACTATAAACGCTTTTAAATAAAAGGTAGTCACTGTAGGAATAGTAATTTGTACAACTAGTTTTGAAAGTCATAATTTTTTTCATGAATTTGTAGTTTGATTAACGAGGGCGAATGAAAGAAAAAAATGAACTTTCAAAACGTGTTGTACGTCGAAAATGACTTTAAAACGGTCAATTCCGAAGTCCTTTTCGACTAAAATTCGACCAAGAGATCGCTATGCAAAAAACTACGTGTACAACACGTTTTGAAAGTCCTTTTTTATTCATTTGCTTGATTAACTCGGGCTTTGCCCTCGTTATCAAACTGCAAATTCATGAAAAAAAGTATGACTTTCAAAACTAGTTGTACAAATTACTATTCTTAACAATATTTCACTATTTAAGCTTTAGAGTTGAACTAAGAAGGTAAAAGTTATTTTTCCAAGACATCAAATCGTATACTCGATGATAAAAGTTATGCCATTGATATCAACGATCACCTTAAGAAAATTTAAAGTTAAAGTAACCAAACCGAAATTAGCTTAAACAAGATATAACATTTTTCAACGATATTTAAAGTCCATTTTGCTTGAATGTTGTTTCGATGAGGCTAAAATCGGACAAATAAAATTTAAGCTAGTTTAAGTGGGCTGGCCCTTTAAGGGATTTAATTGCTTTAATTACATTGAAAGTCGTTTAAACAAGATAAAAATCCATTTCAAGAGCTTTACGATATTAAGTAGATGTAATTACAAAGAAATTTTGTACAACAAGGGATTAAAACAGAGCCCGAATGAGGAGGGGGAGTGAATAAAGCTCAGTTTAATCCCATGTTTTATACAATCTTTTATTTATTACGCTAACTCACCTTTACTTGCAAATTTTCCTTTAATTTTCATTCAAGGTATGCATAACACTTTCACTTTAGCTCCCTAGGGAGGTAAAGTAAACTTTAATCCCTAGAGGATACTTTACTTCCTACGGATTAACGAGATACTTTAAACTTTTGCAACGAGAAACTGATTAAAATCATACTTTAAGTGTGCGTAATAAATAAAAGGATTTTAACGACACAAAAGGACACTGAGAGAAGAATCAATATCATTTTTAAATCATTTAAATAAATCTTTTATTCCTTTTAATAAGAATGGAAACCATGTACACAAATGTTAAAGTCATTTAACGAGCTAAGCAATATATTTACACTACATTAGTATTTGATTTAATGAAATAAGAGCCTTTTGACTAGATTTAAAAATTATTGAAACTAGATTAAAATCATTTTGACGAGATCAACTGTCACAGAACAGAGATTTCACTTTGGCTAAACAGACTCATTTGGATGAAGTTAATAGCTTTGATGAGATTAACGGCAGCGTAAATAAGTTTTAATTTTGCCCCACAATATTAAAGGTTAAACAACAGTTAATGATATATTAAGTCATTTAAGTAATATTCAAAGCAATTTCAACGATAGGAACTGACACGTCAACAAAATAAAAAACTATTTTAAAGAAATAAAATGACGTTTTAAGCAGAATAAAAGTCGTTTAAACAAGATTTAGGTCTTTTTAACTAGATTTGAGACCTTTAAAGGAGATTAAAGCTATTTCAAATCATTTACTCAGCAGATGTCTTAGAAAGCGAGCCAGTTGTTACGGTAATCTTGTTAAACTGTAATGTGATGACGAAATTCACGATTTCGTGTCAGTTGAGTAGTGTGAAGTGTCAATAAATGTTGCATTAACCATGATATAAATACAAGGGTATGCTCGAGCGCAGCTTTTCTCAACGACCAATGAGAAAGCGTGAACCAGACTACGTCATCAAGAGGTGGCAATTTGAAAGTTACGTTTTAAAAGTCTCCCGGAAAAATCGTATTTTGCATTTGTAATGGGTCAAGTTAATGGTGAAATGGAGGGAAATCGTACGCAATTGTAATAAATGCTATTTTTCGTGTGAATAATACGCGGTTTTATTGATATAACTCTTTTCCGCACACAGGAGAAAAACCGTATAGTTGTTCTAACGCAATTTAGTTGGACATGCAAGAATCCACACAGGAGAGAAACCGTATAAATGAGGTTAGGGTTATCGACGTGCAATGCGTGCAACCATCGTCCAACATGCCGAAGCCCTCCTGATATACCCGAGACCATGATAATCATGCCCGAGACCTTACGAATGTGACGTCATGTGGTTCACGTGCGCAGTGGGTTACCATCTCTCGAGCATACCCTTGTATTTATATCATGGCATTAACTTTTTATATGCGGTTGGAAATACAGTATTCTACAAATAATTGAAAACATTAGAATGAAGCACCGAAAACTATCTGAATTAGAAAGTTACTGTATGACATACAGGATATGCATATTTCTATTTCCAGATCCCTTTCGCGGGTACAGTAAAAGGAATTGAAAATATTTTTAATATTAATTTTATAAAAAGCATTGAAGAAATATCATCAACTACAGCACGCGTTGCTTTAAGCTAAATTTGAGTTAAAAAAATTTGCAGCTCATCGTAAGTGAAGTTTCAAAACTACATTAACAGAAGAAACATTTCTATCAACAATAGTAAAATATATAAGTTTTTTAAAATTATGCAAAATTTTATCCGATTTGAAAATTCTACGAACAGTGCACCTTCTTAGCTGCTGTTATTTTCAAGGCTCTACCTATTTTTAACGGTCTATAAATTACGCAGAATAGAGACAGCTGGGAAACAGTAAAAACAAATTGAAACAGTGTAACACTAGGTTTACTGCAACATTAAAACCAATTTAATGCGAGCTTTGTTCTATTTAATTGAAATGACGAAGTGTGTATTGATTTCTATGGAATTAAAGTTATGCTTCAGGATCAGGAGTTCTTATAAGAAATATATTTCTATAACGTTCCATTGAAAGCGCATCCCATTTTCAAGAATTGTCACTTCATTTCGATCAGAAATATTTTAAAACGCATTATAACGGACATAAAACCTTTACGATAATATAAAAATAGCACCCCCAACTGCTTTCTAGAAAATAAGCAGTCAATACAAACAGTTGTAAAGCTTTCGATAAATTCTATCAGAGATCTCTTTATATTCTATCTAGGAAAAACTTTATTTCCAATCAGTTACAAGTTTCTTAAAATTAAATTTTGAAATATTAAGAGGGCCGATTCTCGTACAATCTTTGATATCATTTAGAGATAGACAAAGAATAGGGCACAATTGTGCATGCTGCAACTACCTTACTCCAAGAACAAATGGTCGCTCTCGCAGTTCATAAATCAACGTCTAGTAGTTAAAATAACTCTCATTCTAGAACAGGGGTATTTATGACCGAATCGTATCGCAATGGTGTTTAAGTGAATTTCTACACGAAAACTAATTGCTATTTGCAATCTTTACTTCCTCGTACTGCTTTGCACCGTTTCTTTACCCTTTAGTTGTCTTGTCATTTGCTGGTGATACAATTTTTAATAATAACGCTCATATAATTTCAGTACTTCACAGACCATCTATGCATTATATTAAATTCATATCATTGCTGTCAGCTACATAAATCAAGCTGCGTTTGCCGTAACTAGCATCAAACCTTGACTGAAACTTTGAGCGTAACCCTTCTGAATCCTGCCTTATCTAATGCCAACCTTTCTCGCTCAAATTATAATTACAGCTACTCATCTCAAGTACATTTATTAGTGTAAAATTACTGACTTTCTTGCAATAAATAAAATATTTAATTCTGTGCTCATTTTGTTAGTTAGACAAACAGAATTGCTATGAGCCATTGCAATACATACATACTGAGATGGTATTGGGCCCTACGCCCCTGCTCTAATTGCAGTGCGATATAAAAAGTAAATTAAGCACAGAGTAGAGATGTTGTATCTGGCCGCAATGTTAAAATCATTATAATTATAATCCAGTAAATGCGGAAGGGGAACTGCAGCTTATGGTCAACCAACTGCAAGAACAATCAACGCAAGTTGGTCTCAATATGAATTTAAAGAAGACAAAAGTAATGTCAAATCTGGAAGAACCACTACATATAACACTGGAAGGAAACTCAATAGAACAAGTGGATTCATATATATATCTGGGACATAACATAAAAATGGGAAAGGAAAACCAGGAAGCAGAGGTTAACAGAAGAATCGGTTTGGGATGGGCAGCTTTTAATAAATTATCTTTTGTCCTGAAATCTAAAACCTTCCCACTGTATCTAAAAAGACAAATATTCGACAAATGTATTTTGCCCGTCCTGATATACGGCACAGAAACTATGACTTTTACCAACAAAATCATGAAAAAATTTGCAACAGTACAAAGGGCAATGGAGCAGAGAATGACCGGGATAACATTAAGAGACAGGAAAACAAACAAATGGTTGAGAGAAAAAACAAAGGTCAAAGATATAACGGAAAGAATTGCGGAACAAAAATGGAGCTGGGCGGGACATATGGTACGAGCAGACGACAGATGGACAAGCAGAGTGCTTCAGTGGCAGCCTAGGGAAGGGAAAAGAAGTATTGGTAGACCACCGAAACGATGGGACGATGACATAAGAGAGACAACGGGAAGAAAATGGAGAAGAATAGCGAAAGAAAGACAGAAATGGAAAGAAAAAGGGGAGGACTATGTCCACTACTGGACAACAAAGGTCTGAAAAAAGAAGAAGAAGAAGAAATGCATTTGACAAGTTTGAAATGCCTGTGTTAAAATAAATGAATTAATTTCGAAACGCTAAGGAGACAGCTGGCTTTTCACAGGGTTGGAATCTGAGTTTAAAGTAAAGTAATTATTATATTTGGCAGAATAAAGTGCCTAATAAAATCAAATTAACACAAAGAGGTTTGCTACGTCCAGGTATTAAACATAGAATTCATGTTAGCCAATTTAAAATACATTTTGTGAACGATTATAAAAAGGTATGAGGTGAAGGAATGATAATATTGCAATAGAGCAAATGAATAAGGCAAATTAATAACTATAAGAATAAATTACCAAGTCCTTATTTCTACTTAGCAAAATATGCAAGAAACACAGACAGCTAAGTGTTGTTTAAAATTTTGGTGAAAAGCAAACATGAGATTCAAACATTCTAAAAGGAAGTGAGTCAATAAACATACGTAAATAAACAATAAGAACATTTAATAACAAGTGCAGTGCGCCAACAGACAATTAAAGACTGAACCAATGTGCACAGTAATTTAGTTTATAACAGTTGTGTGTTTTAGTTACTGTTAATAATAATTAATATAAAATGTACTGTATTTAAACTAAGATAATATCCGGTTTTTGTAAATTTATTAGTAGATAGGCAATTGTTTATAACCTTTGAGAGAAGAGAAACAGTTGAATAAATTATTTGATGTCACACCTAAATTTGCTCTGTATTTAATTAAAGATTTCTTTTATTTATCATTAACTTACATGAAAATAAATCATGCCACAGTGATCAGCACAATTTGAAGTTTCTATACAAGTGTGGGCAACGTTTTCTACGACAAAAAGTAGTTTTTCAAGTGGAGCCGTCCGGCAGCTACGAATTCGACACCAGCTAAACCAAGCAGAGCATCGTGGGCACCAGCAGCAGCGAGACCAGCAACCCCAACACCCGCTACAGCGAGTTCCACAGGAATTCCAACTCAGGCGCCTGTCCGAAAAAGCTACCCTTCACAAATGCAATATAAGGTACTGTAGCAACTTCAATAATAGCTTGAGGATCCGGAAATTTACGTACCAGCGAGATAACACCGAAAGCAGCAGAGGCCAGGCGTATCCGAGCCGATAGCAGAACTATTTTGCCAGTAATTATAATTAAAAGCCAAATTGTGAGGTTAAGTGTCCAGAACAAATAAAATCGACCCAAGCGGCGTCGGTTTAACAATCAAGGTCCGGTTTTGGCTAAAACAAAAGAAGTTCGAACCGCCAAAATAAGATTATTTAAATATTTCCCTGATTTAACGTTCACAAAAGTTAGAATTTGCGAATCAAACGACATGTTATGCGAGGTTAGGAACCCCTTTGTACATTTGATACCAGTTCATAGTTGCGCGGCTGCGTAGTAAAATCGAATGGGAACGCAGTGGCGTGCCGTTTCAAATAAATTAATAGTGAAATTGTCATGAAGCCACCCTTTGATGAGAGTTGAATCTTTACCGGAGCTAGCATATTTTAAATAATAATTGCAGTCAGATAAAATAAAAGAGAGGGCATAATACAATTTAATTTGAAGCAATAAAATTAGAACCATCTGATTTTTACTCAGTTCAACATTTGAAAATTCTTAAATAATAAGTTATTAATATTAACGTGGTGTGGTGGAGTATATTATACCATTACAATACATACACATTCTAGTCAATAATACATTTAAAAATACGATACTAGCTCAAATTTGGTGAATATGTATTTTATGCAATAATCTTGCAAAATTTAAGATTGGACAGTTCCACGTCTGGTTTAAATGTGATCTAGGCTGCTCCTATAGAATATGATGAGAAGTGACATTCCAGATCATCCAAATCCAATTTAACTGGGACAGAAATTTTTTCAACACACTAACAGGTGGTATTCATACGCATACGATAATCCGTAAAATAAGTACAATTATAATGCCTAAATAATGAACTATAAATTAGAATCGAGCATTTATGCGCTATCCCGCGATATTTCATTGAGAAATGTACCTTTGGTTTGCTTAGAATGGAATTTATGGTCAATTGCATAATTAAACTTGCAGAAGCTCTCTGGTGCACATAGATTCCAGAATCAGCTAAACGACTCGTTTGATATTCAAATCCATACCAGCTAGGTATACAAATAATACAACTATTCTCAACCCACCATGACATCAGTTTTCGATATTCACTTTCAAATGAAGCACGAGTTGCTTTATGTCGCAGTCAATGTGAAAAGAATGCTCAAGCAAACGTACTTATGAGCCAAGATAGGGTTAGAAACGCTCCTCGGGAATACAATTTTACAGTCTACCGGAAAAATTACAGAAATAGTGTGAATTACTCTCCGCTAACCAATAGAACTCCACGTTCACAAAGTGCGCTACTGTTAGCTCAAAAACGGACCGTAACGGAATCTTAATTATACATTTTACCTTCTTCTTGTCGATCGATAGAATAATTTCACACATTGATTTACCTTCTGATGAAGCCCTTTGTGAAAGTGAGCGAAAGTTTGAATTCGCTTACATCAACAATAACACGGTTCAATCACCGACGACATGCGTTGCATCTTATAACATAAAATCGGTGCTTTCTTTGTATGTTTGCGTGTATGTTTGCCTCTATGTTTGCGTGTATGTTTGTTCGCTATCTCCTCTGAAGATACTGGCCCGATTAAGTTGTATGATGACTTACAATTTTTCTAATTTGTCGACTTAGATCGTAGGCCGGTTTTTATTTTCAAAAAAAGTGCGAAAAAGTTTTAAATCGCGTCTATGGGCGTGGGCTGTGCAGCAGCTGTTGCCTCGGGTGATTCATTATGTTCATATGCTATTACAGCAGCTGTTCATTCAACCAAGTATTGTTGGTGTGGTGGTAGAATGCTCGCCTACCTCACGGGCGGCCCGGGTTCGATTCCCGGCCGAAGCATACTTTTTTTTAAATTTATATTAATGAATCTCTCTTCAATTAGCGAACCGAAGCGTAGTTCGGGTGACTCCCTAGTATATAATATTTTGAGAACTTTATTAAATATAGGTTTAAAAAATTGAAATTCGACCAAGTTAAAAAAAACACATAATTAACAAAGTCCACCTATGAAATTTGAAAATTATATGTCAGTTTGTTTTTGACCTATCCAGAGATGTATTTCCTTGGGAGATTATTGTAAAAGGAAGTAAAAAGTGATTCAAAATTATGCGTATGCCATGTGAACTATGTTCAAAAGAAGAGATCGATGCATGCGGAGATTGCCATTACATGAAAAACATATCTAACCTGGAATTTAGGAGATCACGATAATCGTAACGCATTATTTTCGCATGACTGTCAGCTTGAAAAATCTAATCCGAAGGAAACGTGTTCCACCTCGTCTCAGCGAGCAGTAATGCCAAAATCCCTAAATTTCCGTTCATCCGTTTGACACGATTTGTTTCTAAGCTCGTGTCTAAACAAACTTGAGAACGCGGCAACGGTGACCTTCTGATATTTGTAGTATCCCCCTACAACTAGATAATTTAATACACGGACCTAAGTGGTTGTCCTGGGTTACCGTGTGAGCGACGTAGTCAATCGTAAACTCCCGCCGGAGCTCCGGCGACTGCAATTTCGAGATGAGTACATTTGGCTATTCCGCCCTTTTATTCCTCTTCGCCTCGCCCGGCGAACTGGGCCGTTTTTGCCCTGCATCTAATAATGCTGATGTAATTAATGTTTCCTTCCTGCTAATATAAGCTGCCGCTCAAGCAATTTTAATGATGTAAGCTCTAGTTCCCATGTTTATTGCTGTTCTTTTAGTAAGATACTAAAATTCTATAGAAATATCGGCAGCTATGCAACCAAGACTAAGAGGTTTCAATACAAAATTAAAAATAGGTTTCAACTTTTTAAAGAAAATGATATAAGGTACAATGATCAATGTTTCGAATACTCACTGATTGGAACATTTTTTGTCGACTAATAGTACAATATTGGTAACATGCCGAGAGTACAGTAGGAAATCGGTTAATAGAATTCTTCCATATCTTGCAAACTAAGTGATCCTCTTCATATAACACCCTAGCTATGCGACCGTTTAACCCCCATTTAGTTACTATCTCCGTCATTAAATGCCGAAAAAGTGGAGCGAGCAGGCCCAGCGTCCTGTAGCAGTAAAGTTTGTGCCCTTGCTGTTAGATAGCGGCATAACAGTAATGCAGACACACAGGCAGGCACAACATACGATTATATAAAGCTGAACGAATAGAAAGATATTTTATTAAAGGCAGCTTTACTCTGTCAGATGTGGATTTAGCCTAAGCTTTGATACTTTTTTAATAGATTTGGTTAGATTGAATTATTCAAATTGTTTCAGTAATTGCATAATTTTATAAAATATAATATGTTCTCTTTCGTTGGAAATAGGAGAACTCATAATCAGTATTAATCCATAATAAAATAACTCATAACCGCAAATTCCAAGTAATTTTTAAGAAACCCAAACAAGTTAACACGCCTCGGTTTATAGCTCAGCGGTAGGGTTACTTCAATGGCGTCGGTTTCGGAAGAGGAGGGTGGGCGTTACCCTCAGCTAGACACTGGATTTGATTGGAACAAAGTTTATTATATTTACACTACTAACTAACATACAGATAAGCTTATAACTAGGTAACATATATGTACAGAAAAAAGAAAATGGCGGATTGGCATCCGCAGTTGGACGCTGGTGTGGTCCTTCGGAGGCGGTGCCGGCGGCTAAAGTGGCTCCGTGTCCAAATCCCACGAAGACGGCAGGCTCTCTGTCCAGCGAAGGCGATTGGCTCTAAGTCCAACGAAGGCGATTGGCTCTAAGTCCAGCGGAGGCGATTGGCTCTAAGTTCAACGAAGGCGGTTGGCTCTAAGTCCAGCGGTGGCGATTGGCTCTAAGTCCAACGAAGGCGATTGGCTCTAAGTCCAACGAATGCGGTTGGGTCTGAGTCCAGTAGATGCGGCAGACAGCTAAGTCCAGTGGATGCGGCAGGCTCTATGTCCAGTAGATGCGGTAGACAGCTAAGTCCAGTGGATGCGGCAGGCTCTATGTCCAGTAGATGCGGTAGACAGCTAAGTCCAGTGGATGCGGTAGACAGCTAAGTCCAGTGGATGCGGCAGGCTCTATGTCCAGTAGATGCGGTAGACAGCTAAGTCCAGTGGATGCGGCAGGCTCTATGTCCAGTAGATGCGGTAGACAGCTAAGTCCAGTGGATGCGGCAAACAGCTATGTCCAACGAAGGTGATAGGCTCTGGAGAACGCTGGGGCTGGTAGATCCTTGGAAGGCTGGAGCTGCTAGCTGGTCCTGGAAGGCTGGATGCTGTTGGCTGACTCTCCTGGGTTGAGTTGCTGCTGGATTGACCCGCCGAGGCAGAGTTGTCCTGGGAGGCTGGAATGGCTGCTGGTGGTCCTGGAGGCTGTAGTGGCT